>JAOWBC010000248.1:9213369-9234849 GCA_028566105.1 Hypoplectrus providencianus | reverse complement strand
CTCAACGAGGAAAACAATGTGGTGCTGGGAATCTCCTCTCGTGAGGGTGAGGAGATTCTATACAAGACACCAGTCTCCATTGTAGAGCACCCCAAGATCAATGAGTGGCTGACGCTGGTGGAGAAGGAGATGAGGGTGACGCTGGCCAAGCTGTTGGCTGAGTCTGTTACAGAGGTCACGTCCTTCAACAAGGGCTCAGCCATTGACCTGAGCCAGTACATCAACTGGATAGATCGCTACCAGGTTCATAGAAAGATAATTTATCCTAAATAAGATTCATCATATATTGTCATCATGCAATTTGTTCATGTCACTTCATTTATTACTGTTTCCTCTCTTCACAGGCCCAGCTGGTTGTCCTGTCCACTCAGATCGCCTGGTCTGAGAATGTGGAGCACGCCCTGACCACCATCTCTGGTGGTGGTGACACCAACCTCATGCAGGGAGTGCTAGCAAATGTGCAGGCCACCCTCAACGTGCTGGCTGACACCGTGCTGATGGAGCAGCCTCCCCTCCGTAGGAGGAAATTGGAGCACCTGGTTAGAGGGATTTTTTTAAAGTACACTCATAAAAAAATGTTGTCAATGAAAGGTTATTCTGAAATCTTTCTTCGGCTTCATCTTAGATCACCGAGCTGGTGCACCAACGTGATGTGACAAGGACTCTGATCAAGAACAAGATCGACAACCCCAAGTCCTTCGAGTGGCTCAGCCAGATGCGCTTCTACTTTGACCCCAAGCAGACCGATGTCCTGCAGCAGCTGTCCATTCAGATGGCCAATGCCAAGTTCAACTATGGCTTTGAGTACTTGGGTGTCCAGGACAAGCTTGTCCAGACCCCCCTGACAGACCGCTGCTATCTCACCATGACCCAGGCTTTGGAGGCCCGTCTTGGAGGGTCACCATTCGGTATTGAAGCATTTTTAAACTTTTTTCCAACTATAAAATTACAGATTTACATTTAAAATGATCAACTTTACTGAGATTTTCCTCCATATAGGTCCTGCTGGCACAGGAAAGACTGAGTCAGTAAAAGCTCTCGGACACCAGCTGGGCCGCTTTGTCCTGGTCTTCAACTGTGATGAGACATTTGACTTCCAGGTACATAGAAGATAGATTACTGTAAAGATGAAAGACACAACAAAACACAACGGGAGATTAGTGACACACTTTAAATGATTATCACATGATTTTTGTATGATCCAGCTGTTTCTCATCTTTATCCATCCAAATTTCTAATCTCTTTTGGTTGACTCTCCCTTTGTTTTAGGCCATGGGTCGTATCTTCGTGGGTCTTTGTCAGGTGGGCGCATGGGGCTGCTTCGACGAGTTCAATCGTCTGGAGGAGAGAATGCTCTCTGCCGTCTCCCAGCAGGTCCAGTACATCCAGGTGGCCTTGAGGGAGCACAGCAACCCCAACAGAGACAGGAGTATGTATAATATGTGTGGAAACACAGCTTTAAGACCATACTTTTTTTTTTAAAAGAGAATGTCCAGATTTAATTTATTGCTGAGACAATAAAATGCCTTTATTTATACTGAATTAAACTTCTAAATATAAGACCAAAACCATTCAGACGAGAGATGGCAAATCCATCTCATATTTTAAATAATTTATTAAATTTACACATCTATTATCTGTTCAGGTGTGCCAGTCACCACAGAGCTCCTGAACAAGCAGGTGAAGGTGAGTCCAGAAATGGCCATCTTCATCACCATGAACCCGGGCTACGCTGGCCGCTCCAACCTGCCTGACAATCTGAAGAAGCTGTTCCGTAGTTTGGCCATGACCAAACCCGACCGCCAGCTCATCGCCCAGGTCATGCTGTACTCTCAAGGTTTTCGCACAGCCGAGATTCTTGCCAAGAAGATCGTGCCCTTCTTCAAGTATGCATTGTTTCAGAAATATTTTTGTAGCTTTGAGATGGTTTTGAGATGTCTTTCATCTCTTAATTTATCCCATGCACATATTTCAGGCTGTGTGACGAGCAGCTGTCATCCCAGAGTCACTACGATTTCGGCCTCCGAGCTCTCAAGAGCGTGCTGATCAGCGCTGGCAATGTCAAGCGGGAGCGCATCCAGAAGATCAAGAGAGAGAAGCTAGAGCGTGGAGAGGTCGTTGATGAGAATGAAATTGCTGAAAACCTCCCAGAACAGGAGGTAAAGAGAATTATACATTGTTGGACATGAAGTGAAATTTCTTCATTATTTGATTATTGGATTCTGCCAGCTCTGGCACATTTGTTTTTTAGAATCCAGCTTGAAATGTGAGGAGCTTGAATGGTTGTTTGTTGGGTGTTGTTACTGTAGATCCTGATCCAGAGTGTGTGTGAGACCATGGTCCCCAAGCTGGTGGCGGAGGACATCCCTCTGCTGTTCAGCCTGCTGTCAGATGTCTTCCCTGGAGTGCAGTACATGCGTGGAGAGATGACCGCTCTGAGAGAGGAGCTGAAGAAAGTCTGTGCGGAGATGTACCTCACCTATGGAGATGGCGACGATGTGGGCAGCATGTGGGTTGAGAAGGTAAGTCACTGAAGAGTCAACATATTTTATTAGGTACAATATTTTAATTGTATTTATTATAATATGGGGAATATTTAACAGATTAAAAGACTGTATTCTTGACTTCCTTGGACATCTCAGCCTCGATAGACATATGAACCAATGCCTCATTTCACTTATTGACAAATTTGATCAAGTTGATGAAGACTATACTTTTTTTATATATTTTTTTATATATTTATACAACATTCAAGGTGCTTGCATAGTCTGTAGTTAAATTTATTTTTCTTAAACTTTGTCATATAATTCTTTCCAGGTGCTCCAGCTATTCCAGATCACTCAGATCAACCATGGTTTGATGATGGTGGGACCTTCTGGTAGTGGAAAGACCATGGCATGGAGGGTGCTGCTCAAGGCCCTGGAGAGGCTGGAGGGTGTTGAAGGTGTGGCCCACATCATTGACCCCAAGGCCATCAGCAAGGACCACCTGTATGGAACCCTGGACCCCAACACACGTGAATGGACTGATGGTCTGTTCACACACATCCTCAGAAAGTGAGTTCTGTAACACATTTTAATGTAGAAATCCGCTCATCTTTATTTTGGTGAAAAAATTTTTTTTTAAATAACTTTGGTGTAAATCTTTCTTTTTAATTACAGGATTATTGACAATGTTCGAGGTGAACTGCAAAAGCGTCAGTGGATCATCTTCGATGGTGATGTAGACCCTGAGTGGGTTGAAAATCTCAACTCAGTTCTGGATGACAACAAGCTGCTCACTCTTCCCAACGGAGAGCGTCTCAGCCTGCCACCAAATGTAAGTGATGCACTACTCCATACACACATCTGTCTGTTTTTGTCTTAATATAGTTGAAGCTGGTGAAAGCACGGGGTGTTAACCTGTGATTATTCCCTCTGTAGGTGCGTGTAATGTTTGAAGTACAGGACCTGAAGTACGCCACCCTGGCCACTGTATCCCGCTGTGGTATGGTGTGGTTCAGTGAGGACGTCCTCAGCACCGACATGATCTTCAACAACTTCCTGGCTCGCATTCGCAGCATCCCATTGGATGAGGGAGAGGATGAAGCTCAGCGCCAGAGGAAGGGCACAGAAGATGAGGAAGAGACTGCATCACCCATGCTGCAGGTATTTAAAAGCATATTAACTGTAAAACAAATAACAAGAAAGGAAGATGGCAGCAGTTCATTCCTGAAGAATATTTGTTGCTATTTCTTCTTATGATTTGCTATTGTACGTTCACCAGATTCAGCGTGATGCTGCAGCTGTCCTGCAGCCATACTTCACCTCCACTGGACTGGTGATCAAGGCCTTAGAACATGCATCCAAGATGGAGCACATCATGGACTTCACCCGCCTGCGCTGCTTGGGCTCCCTGTTCTCAATGCTGCACCAGGCCTGCCGTAATGTGGCTCTGTACAACAACAACCACCCTGACTTCCCCATGCCCATTGATCAGCTGGAGAGATACATGCAGGTAACATTTTGCTTTCTGTTCTCCATTTAACTCAAAGAAGCATACTTATAGGTGTTCCACTTAATCACTGCAAAAAGGTATGCATATTCTTAAAACCCATTACATTGTCTCTCTACAGAGGTATCTCATCTACGCTGTGCTGTGGTCCTTCTCTGGTGACGGACGACTGAAGATGAGGGCTGAGCTTGGAGAATATATCCGTCGTATCACCACTGTGCCCCTCCCATCTGCTCCCAATGTCCCCATCATCGACTACGAGGTAGAGCCTCTTGGTGTTTGAACTAATGTTTGTTTGCTTGAACGTGGATTTTAAACCACTGCAGTCTTTTAAAATCTCAATAACAAATAAAATTGTTTCCTCTTTGTTGTGCAGGTGTGCATCTCGGGTGAGTGGCAGTCCTGGCAGGGCAAGGTGCCCCAGATTGAGGTAGAGACTCACAAAGTGGCGTCCCCTGATGTTGTGGTTCCCACCCTGGACACTGTCCGCCACGAGGCTTTGCTTTACACTTGGCTGGCAGAGCACAAACCACTGGTGCTGTGTGGACCTCCAGGCTCTGGAAAGACTATGACTCTGTTCAGCGCCCTCAGAGCCTTGCCTGATATGGAGGTGAGAAGCTGATCACTGAAGTTAACCATATCCTTCACTGGAATAAACTGAGTTAAATTGAAGAAAATACTTTGTACTTGTAGTTTCTAAATGTTCTTTTGCTCTCTACCAGGTTGTGGGTCTGAACTTCTCCAGTGCCACCACCCCAGAGCTGCTGCTGAAGACCTTTGATCACTACTGTGAGTACCGCCGCACCCCCAACGGTGTGGTCCTGGCTCCCGTCCAGCTGGGCAAGTGGCTGGTGTTGTTCTGTGATGAGATCAATCTGCCAGACATGGACAAATACGGCACACAGAGAGTCATCTCTTTCATCAGACAGGTATGATCTGTTGCCGTAAGGCTTAACATTTATTTTCCACTTTTCACATTTTGTAGTGACCCTCTCTTGTATGGGACACTGAATTGAAATCATTGCAGCATTAGTTTGTCCTTTGTATTTTTAAAGATCCCCTTTTGTGTTTCCTTTGCAGATGGTTGAACATGGAGGTTTCTACCGTACCTCAGACCAGACTTGGGTAAAACTGGAGAGGATCCAGTTTGTTGGAGCCTGTAATCCTCCCACTGACCCTGGCAGAAAGCCTCTTACACACAGGTACAGTACACAGATTGCTCAATAACAGTAATATAAATATATACCATTATTAATAGAAAAAAAATAGAAAAAGAAATTGCATTGTTGATTAGTATCCTTAACCACAACCTAAAATGTTGTGACGTGCTGTTTCCAGGTTCCTGCGTCACGTTCCTGTGGTGTATGTGGACTATCCTGGCCCAGCCTCTCTCACCCAGATTTATGGAACATTCAACCGTGCCATGCTGCGCCTCATCCCCTCTCTGCGTACCTATGCTGAGCCTCTTACTGCTGCTATGGTTGAATTCTACACCATGTCACAGGTGAGAGATTTGTATAAGAATAAAAAATGTAAACATCAAAATACATACTTACTAGGATGTGTTTTTTACAACCCCTTTTAAAGTATTTCATTCACACAATTACTAATTACCTTATTATATTATTTCAATTATTCTTTCCTTACAGGAGCGGTTCACCCAGGACACCCAGCCTCACTACATCTACTCTCCCAGAGAGATGACCCGCTGGGTGAGGGGTATCTTCGAGGCCCTGCGGCCACTTGAGACTCTGCCTGTTGAGGGACTGATCCGCATCTGGGCCCATGAGGCTCTTCGTCTCTTCCAGGACAGGTGAGCGCAAGTTTCTGAGTGGAAAAATATTTATATGATAATAAGTCATGATGTAGTGTTTGTGGTTCGTTAGTTTTTGTCTTACTTATTAATCTGAATATGTAGAATATTCCCAATTTTTGAAAAAGTGATCATTGTTGAAAATGCATCTCTTCAATCTTTGTCCAGGCTGGTTGGTGATGAAGAAAGAAGGTGGACGGATGAAAACATTGACACGGTGGCTCTCAAACACTTCCCCAACATTGATAAGGAGAAGGGTCTCAACAGGCCCATCCTCTACAGTAACTGGCTCTCTAAGGTAAACAATTAACAGTCTTAGCGTAACATGACATTCCTGCTTTGGTAATGATGCTGAAAATGTGTAAAGCCTTTTTCACTGAGATTTGGTGGTTGTACATGCAGGACTACATCCCAGTGGAGCAGGAGGAGCTGAGAGATTATGTGAAGGCCCGACTGAAGGTCTTCTATGAAGAGGAGCTGGACGTCCCTCTGGTGCTCTTCAATGAGGTGTTGGACCACGTCCTCAGAATTGATCGGTGCGAAACAGCCTCTGGGCTAGTTTGTTGTTTTTCTAAAAACATTCTGGTTTATAATACTTCATTTAGAGTAATCACTAAATTTATAATTCCTCCTCCAGAATCTTCCGCCAGCCTCAGGGCCATCTCCTGCTGATTGGTGTGAGCGGTGCAGGAAAGACTACTCTGTCTCGCTTCGTAGCCTGGATGAACGGACTCAGTGTATACCAGATTAAGGTAGGTGCAACACAAGAAGATATTTAAAGCTATATCACTACAATAGCCGGTCTGCATGTGTTTATTTATGTCTATGTTTGTTTTCAGGTTCACAGGAAATACACTGGAGAGGACTTTGATGAGGACCTGCGTACAGTGCTGCGTCGCTCAGGTTGTAAGAATGAGAAGATTGCCTTTATCATGGATGAGTCCAACGTGTTGGATTCTGGCTTCCTTGAGAGAATGAACACACTGCTGGCAAACGGAGAGGTAACCTTTCATTAAACATCAGTTCAACTCACTGGGGAACAAGATGACAACACTGTCTTTTTAAATAAAATACGAACTACTGCACACTTGATTTTTTATGTTTCCTAATATGTAAATGTTTCCTTCTATTCGTAGGTTCCTGGACTGTTTGAGGGAGATGAGTATGCCACCCTGATGACTCAATGTAAGGAGGGAGCCCAGAAAGAGGGCCTGATGCTCGACACACACGAGGAGCTGTACAAATGGTTCACCAGCCAGGTTATCAGAAACCTCCATGTTGTTTTCACCATGAACCCTTCATCAGAGGGCCTGAAGGACAGGGCTGCCACCTCCCCTGCCCTCTTCAACAGGTACAGAGCCACATGCTGAAGACTGAGCATAGATTAATGTGTAGCATCACAATGGAATAGATACTAAAATTATATAGAAGCCATTTCTAAGCAAACAAAACTTTTCTTTGTGTTAAGATGTGTGCTGAACTGGTTTGGAGACTGGTCCACAGAGGCCCTTTATCAGGTGGGTAAGGAGTTCACCAGCAAGATGGATCTGGAGAAACCAAACTACAAGGTGCCAGACTACATGCCCATCGTCTATGACAAACTGCCGCAGCCACCATCTCACCGCGAAGCTATTGTCAACGGCTGTGTGTTCGTACACCAGACACTTCACCAGGTGAGGCGCTTGTTTCCAAGCTTGCAGTGGTGGTTAATGAGGTGATTGTTGGCTGGTAAACTTCATATATTGTTGTTGTTGTCAACTCTACATAGGCTAACAACCGTCTGGCTAAACGAGGTGGTCACACGATGGCCATCACTCCTCGCCACTATCTGGACTTCATCAACCAGTACGCCAACCTGTTCAATGAGAAACGCAGTGAGTTGGAGGAGCAGCAGATGCACCTCAACGTTGGTCTCCGCAAGATCAAGGAGACTGTTGATCAGGTGAAGGAGCTTTGTATTTTACTTCTTTTAATTTGCTTGCTTAGATTAAGTTTACAGCTGAACTAACTTCCATCAGTTTTATGACGGAAGTATGGCCCTAATTTTACTTTGCTTAGATTAAGTCGATTTTCTATTATTATTTTCTCAGTTTTTCAGAGGTTGCTTAAGAGTTATGTCTCAGAGAAAAACTGTGTAATTTTTGTCTATGTTCTCTGCATTCTCCTTTCTGACTACTTGATTGTATCATAAAGGTTGAGGAGCTTCGTCGTGACCTGAGAATCAAAAGCCAGGAGTTGGAGGCAAAGAACGCTGCTGCCAATGACAAGCTGAAGAAGATGGTCAAAGACCAGCAGGAGGCAGAAAAGAAGAAGGTACACATATCGTTACATATTATATTCCTCTTTTGGAGACAAACCTAACCCCTTGGTCATGCCTTTTGAACTTGTTGAACAGTGATGGCTCATTTACTCTTATACTTTTACGCTTGTGATTCCAGGTTATGAGCCAGGAGATCCAGGAAGCTGTGTACAAGCAGCAGGAGGTGATCAAAGACAAACAGCTGAGTGTCAAGCAGGACCTGGACCAAGTGGAACCGGCTGTTATTGAGGCTCAGAATGGTACAGTAGTATATCAACTTGCAGTGACACTGACCTTCATAATTCACTTAATTGCAAAAGCATTACTTTATTCTGTGATTTTTGGGATGAAGTGAATTATCTGATCCATTTAAAGACAGTTGATCTAAGGAAAATGCTATAAACTTGCATGTTATATTTTAATTCAGTGCAGTACGACAGTGGTAGTAGTTACAGTACTCACTAATTGGCCTCCAGTTAACTTGATCTTTCCCTGCATCCTCCCTTCATCACTGCCCCTTCCTTGTCATAACCCACATCCTTGTTCACTGATGTTCGATAGCTGTTAAGTCCATTAAGAAGCAGCACCTGGTGGAGGTGCGATCTATGGCCAATCCACCCGCGGCCGTGAAGCTGGCCCTCGAGTCCATCTGCCTGCTCCTGGGAGAGAGCACGACTGACTGGAAGCAGATCCGCTCCATCATCATGAGGGAGAACTTCATCCCCACTATTGTTAACTTCTCTGCTGAAGAGATCAGGTGAAATAAGAAAATATATTCTGTAATTGTTCACTAAAGCTCTCTCTCTCTCTGTCTCTGCCTCTCTCTTTTCAACTCCTGTTTCATATTCCTCCCTCTTCTTCCCTGTATGCTCTTCATCTTCCTCTACTCTTTCTACTGCTTTCTTTCAAACACATTCCTCCTTCCACCTAACAAGCGGTGAGTTCTATAAAGCGGCATCACCTAGTAGAAGTGCGGGCTATGACCAATCCCCCAGCTGCAGTCAAGCTGGCCCTGGAGTCTATCTGCCTTATGCTGGGCGAGGAGACCAGTGACTGGAAAAAAATGAGACAAGTTATTATCAGGGACAATTTCATCAGCAGCATAGTCAACTTTTCCTCTGAGGAAATGAGGTACCGGTGTCAGAACATCCACTTAGTCTTTAATGGAAGCACAAATTCTGTCAATCAGTATGTTAATCAAGTGGCACCTGTGATTTGATTTTAGGTTCCTTATCAATTAATTGTCCTGAATAAGAAAATGAGCTGATGGTAATGACGACTACTCGCCTTATTTGAGAGGTTGTGGTCATGATTTTGCGTTTCTCACAGTGAAGTGTAAATTATACCCTTCCCCACCCCAAACAAAATTCATATGTCATTTCTTGTGATTCATAATCGTTGCTCCACACTGCACTTTAAGTATTTGACTGTGTAAAGTGCTGCTGTATTCTAACTTAACTGTGTGTTTCTACTCGATTCAGTGACCCCATCCGTGACAAGATGAAGAAGAACTACCTCTCCAACCCAAGCTTCAACTACGACCAAGTGAACAGGGCTTCACTGGCCTGTGGACCTATGGTGAAATGGGCGATTGCTCAGGTACTGAAAACTGATACAATATATAAACTGGTAGTAATTAGGTGAAGAGAGTGCCCCTCCTTCAATAAATACTATATTCTGTATGCCCCTAGCTTAACTATGCTGACATGCTGAAGCGTGTGGAGCCTCTGCGTAATGAGCTTCAGAAGCTTGAGGACGATGCCACAGACAACAAGACAAAGGCAGAAGAGGTGGAGCAGATGATCAGAGACCTGGAGGCTAGCATTGCTCGCTACAAGGAGGAGTACGCTGTCCTCATCTCAGAGGCTCAGGCCATCAAGGCTGACCTGGCGGCTGTCGAGGCAAAGGTAACTGATCATCGAACCGTTCCAAATTTCTGAAATTATGCTATTTGGTAGGTTCATTGTCATAAACCTAAACCAGCCGACAGAACATAATAAACCCACATATATCCACACAAAAACAACTAATATTATATTGCATCATTTTTCTGAACTCCTGCTCTCTACTTCCAGGTGAACCGCAGCACAGCCCTCTTGAAGAGTCTGTCGGCTGAGAGGGACCGCTGGGAGAAGACCAGTGAGACCTTCAAGAACCAGATGTCTACCATCGCTGGAGACTGTCTGCTCTCTGCTGCTTTCATTACTTATGCCGGCTACTTTGAACAACAGATGAGGCAGAACCTGTTCACTACTTGGTCTCACCACTTGCAGCAGGCCAACATTCAGGTAGTTAAAGCCTCTGAAACAAGCCATATAATATGTTTGATATGTCTCCAGCACACAAAACCAGGTACCCTACTGTATGCACAACCACATAATTAGAATTTATTTAATCTTTATTTAATGTCTACTGTCAGAAAACCTGTTTTGTTCTAAACTCATGTGAATGTATTTTTTCCTCCAGTTCCGTACTGATATTGCCAGAACTGAGTACCTGTCCAATGCTGATGAGAGGCTCCGCTGGCAAGCCAACTCCCTCCCTGCTGACGACCTCTGCACTGAGAACGCCATCATGCTCAAGAGGTTCAACAGGTCAGTATCTCTTCTTCTGGCAACATTTGTTGATTTTATAATTGTTGTGAAAAATACTTTGCCTTTGTTTTAATTTCACCTCCCGTGTTGATCTATTCTATACCATTTTGCTTTCCAGGTACCCACTGATCATTGATCCATCAGGCCAGGCCACAGAGTTCATCATGAACGAGTACAAGGACCGCAAGATCACCAGAACCAGTTTCCTGGATGATGCTTTCAGGAAGAACCTGGAGAGTGCACTGCGTTTCGGAAACCCACTGTTGGTGCAGGTATGGACAGCAACCTCACAGAGACAACATTTAGTTGTCACTGTCAAAAGAACACTTAATCAACAAGGAGTTGTTGATGAATCATAATTTATTCTTTTCTTTTTTGCCTTTTAGGATGTAGAAAGTTACGACCCCATCCTGAACCCAGTGCTGAACAGAGAGGTCCGCAGGACTGGAGGACGTGTCCTCATCACCCTGGGAGACCAGGACATCGATCTGTCACCATCGTTTGTCATCTTCCTGTCTACACGAGACCCAACGGTGAGAAAACTCCTCATTAAGGTTTCCTCTGAAATGAAACCTTTCTCTTATGAAAATGGAAAACAGGGAGGTTAATCTGTGTTATCTGTTGTCTCTTGTTTGCAGGTTGAGTTCCCACCAGACTTGTGTTCTCGTGTTACATTTGTCAACTTCACTGTGACACGTAGCAGTCTTCAGAGCCAGTGTCTAAACAAGGTGCTCAAGGCTGAGAGGCCTGACGTGGATGAGAAACGCTCTGACCTCCTCAAGCTGCAGGGTGAGAAGGACAGAAAATTGCAGATGTGCTAAGAAAATCACAGGACAGAGATTGACTGTCTGTCTTTTATCTTGATATGATTACACTGATCAGCATCTCCTGTCTCCTGTAGGTGAGTTCCAACTGCGTCTGCGGCAGCTGGAAAAGTCCCTGCTGCAAGCTCTCAATGAGGTTAAAGGCCGAATCCTGGATGATGACACCATCATCACCACACTGGAGAACTTGAAGAAGGAGGCAGCTGAGGTGACCAGGAAGGTGGAGGAGACAGATATCGTCATGGCGGAAGTAGAGGCAGTATCACAGCAGTACCTGTCTCTATCCTCTGCCTGCAGCAGCATCTACTTCACCATGGAGTCTCTCAACCAGGTCTGGACACATCTTCCTAGCCTTTCACATGCTCCTTTTTCTTTGTTTGTTTTGGGCTATAATTTCTCTTCTTAATCATCTTTGTTAAACTGCCAAACAATTATTTAAGAAGCAAATCTTTGTAAATCTTTCTACAGATGCACTTCCTGTATCAGTACTCCCTTCACTTTTTCCTGGATACGTACCACACAGTGCTTTATGAGAACTCCAACCTCAAGAGCATCAGTGACCATTCACAGAGACTCTTTGTCATCACCAAGGACCTCTTCCAGGTTTGAACTTCACATTTTGAACAAGATAATCATTTCCTTTTTCGCTATGGTTTATAATAGACATCATTTGCTTATGTATGTTTTTTTAAAATGTAGGTGGTGTTCAACAGAGCAGCCAGAGGTATGCTGCACCAGGATCACATCAGTTTTGCCATGCTGCTGGCTAAGATCAGCCTAAAGGGCATCACCAGGTAAGATGCTTGTGTTGCACTAATTCAGTGGGAGTCTTGCATAAATAATTTGTTAGTCAAATCAGACAACTTAAATCATAATTTCCTCATCTCATCTCTTTCCAGTGAGCCCTCATATGATGCATTGTTCCAACACTTCCTGCGTGGAAAGGAGATTGTTCTCACCGGCATGTCACTGCCCAAAGTGAAAGGTCTGACAACAGACCAGTGTGAGGCCATGGTGCGCCTCAGCCGCCTGCCAGCATTCAGTGACTTGGTGGACAAGGTTCAGGCCGATGAGGTGAGCATTGACATATACAATCCAGCTGGCATCCTTTGTAATGTTGTAATTAAACTGAATCTGCATATCAAGGAAGGTGTATTTACAAGCATACTTTTGAAAGGAATACTCATTAAATACTGAACCTGTTATTAGATATTGTCCCCATTACTCACTTAAGACAAAAAAACATGTTAACCTTGTTTTAAAAATAGTTTTGGAAATTAATGACTTGATCAGTGATGTTCCTGCTTGCTTTTCTTACTACAGCAATTCTTCATGTGGATTGAAAGCAACACTCCAGAACTGGCTGTTCCTTATCTGTGGTCAGAGGAGAAGCAGTCCAGTGAGTATTCACATGCCATATGTACTGAATGATGATGAACATGAAGGCCAAGCAGACGTTGACTGAACACATATATTCTCTGTTCAGCTCCCATTGGCCAGGCAGTGCACCAGCTGCTGCTGATTCAGGCTTTCCGCCCCGACCGCCTGCTGGCGATGTCGCACATCTTTGTCTCAAAGGTGCTGGGAGAGACTTTCATGAACATCATCGAGCAGCCTCTGGACCTTGCTAATATCGTGGATGGAGAGGTAAAAACCAATATCTCTCTGTCATTTCCTCTCAGTCTTGTTGAATTTGTCGCTGACTTTCCGTCTCCTGTGTCTGAAGGTGAAGCCCAGCACTCCAGTGCTGATGTGTTCAGTGCCAGGTTATGATGCCAGCGGCCTGGTCAGAGATCTGGCTGCTGAGGAGAACAAACAGATCACCTCTATCTCTATTGGTATGTGCAGAATAAGCAGGAGAAGCTCATAGTTTTTACTTACAAATCATATTTTGTGAGGATATTGTTGTAAATTTTTGTGTTCTTGTGCTATCAACAGGTTCAGCTGAGGGCTTCAATAAGGCCGACAGAGACATCAACACAGCTGTCAAGTCTGGCAGGTGAGTAATGTTTGTGCTGTGTTTTTTCGCAGCCTGTTGTGTTGTACTGGTATGCTGACAGTTTTTACCCTGCAGGTGGGTGATGTTGGAGAACGTCCACTTGGCCCCCGGATGGCTGATGCAGCTTGAAAAGAAGCTCCACTCCATGCAGCCTCATGCCAGCTTCAGGCTTTTCCTGACAATGGAGATCAACCCCAAGGTAGAGCACAACACTCATAAAAATATTTCTAACGTTTCATAGTCTTGAAAATTAAGCTGTGAACAATTCTAACTCTTAGCACCGGAGTTCCTTTTCATTTAGAATCATTTAAATCTCATCTCTGTGTTTTCCTGACAGGTTCCAGTGAATCTGCTTCGTGCTGGTCGTATCTTTGTGTTTGAGCCTCCTCCCGGTGTCAAAGCCAACATGCTGAGAACCTTCAGCAGCATCCCTGTGGCTCGCATGTGCAAGGTGACTCTGGACTTACTGACACAGTCGATTAACCCAAAATGTCAGTGCTGTCTGCACAGGTCCTTCATGTTTGCATCATGTTTGTTTCCACGTCTCTGCAGGCTCCCAATGAGCGTGCCCGTCTCTACTTCCTGCTGGCTTGGTTCCATGCAGTCATTCAGGAGCGTCTGCGCTATGCACCGCTGGGCTGGTCCAAGAAGTACGAGTTTGGAGAGTCTGACCTCCGCTCAGCCTGTGACACGGTTGACACCTGGCTGGATGACACTGCAAAGGTTGGTGACTTTTTCATAAATCAAATACAGGGCCTTTAAATGTGTCTGCATAAGGACTTTTTTTTACCAATATGAATTGTATCATTAACCCATAAATTCATACAGTTCAAATAACACATTCATCAGAAAAAATACTTGTGGCCTGAACATGTGCTGCATTTTTTGTGTCCTCAATTCCTGTTGGCAATGCAAATTTGTGAAAAAAGTGAGAGCAAGGACTTTTGTTATTATTTTGGCAGTGTATTAATTATACGACAACCTTGTCACACTTTGACTCGACACACACACACAGGGTCGTCAAAACATTGCACCAGACAAGATCCCCTGGGCGGCTCTGAAGACCCTGATGGCCCAGTCCATCTATGGTGGCCGCATTGACAATGAATTTGATCAGCGCCTGCTCATCACATTCCTGGATCGCATCTTCACCAAGGGCAGCTTTGACAGCGAGTTCAAACTGGCTCTCAAGGTTGACGGACATAAAGACATCAAGATGCCTGACGGCATTCGGTCAGTAGCGTCTTTTCTTAAAATGACATCCTTTGATTCATACTGCGAAGATGTATTACAGATGATTTCAACCATGTTAACATGATTTTTATTTGTTTCAGGCGTGAGGAGTTCATGCACTGGGTAGAGATGCTTCCCGACACCCAGACTCCATCTTGGCTCGGGTTGCCTAGCAATGCTGAGAAGGTCTTGCTCACCACTCAGGGTATGCCACAGCCGGTCATCCTCGTCGTCCGTACTCTGCTGTTCTGTCACAGTATCTGGACTTCATCACATCCTGATTCTTTTTCCTCAATCCATCTGTTCAGATTTCCTGTTTCACAGGGCAGATCATTAACCATCTCTCTCTCTATTCTAGTGTCTTCACTTTTATTTTGACAGGGTGATGATCGGTCAGGATCTTGTATCTTTGGTTCTACTTTGGGCAGAATACTGTGTGTCTGTCGTGGCTAAGAAAATGTTAGGGGGGCTCATTCTACTCTTCTTTCATCTTCTCATGCCTTCATGTCACACAGTTTTGGTATCACAAGTAGCTCCTACCATCAGTCTTCTATATCCCGGTCACAGAGTGTGTGTAGTTGTAGCCAAGCTGTAGCTGTCGCCATCGTACTTTGGAAGGTGCTCTGCCCAAAGGAGGGGTGTGTGTGTCCTCACCCTCCAGCAGCTGTATTTCACAGCCATCATGTCGCTTTGCTGAAATATTATCCCCACCCCACCCTCAGATTAGGATTCAAGCCATCCACACTGCTCCCCATCCCCTTAGTCATATTATACCCTGCCTCCCAGTTTGTCAGATTGGTTTCCCCACCGTTTCCAAATTCCCACAATTCCTGCTGTCAGAGCATCCAACCCCTCAGACCCCCTGCCACACACCCCAACTCCTTCATTCTCACTCCTACCCCTGAGTTCCTTTCTCCAACCTTTTTCCCTATATTGGTTATATTCATTTCTTTCACAGATCCGGTCAGTCGAGAATGCAGTCATTTTTTATCCACTCTGGAATTACATTGAATGTTACATTTGATGGGAATATTGCCTGAAGCCTTGTGTGCCTTTTGTATGGAAGCCCATTTCCACCAGTAAAGGAAAAAAAAAAAAACATATTCAGCCTTGTGACGGGGGAAAAAAGATCCTGTAAATCCTATCAAAATAATGAGAAACTTTCTCAAAATACGAAGTCAGGATTTTGAGAAATGTTTTGCTAATTTTTAGTTTTTAAGTCATTGTTTTGAGATCCTAAGTTATTATTTCGAGGTGCTTTGGAATTAAGATTTGGGCTTCCATTGTTTTATTCCACCCAGTGTCATCCTTATTTGTTTGTTCGTCTGGGCACCCTTTTATTAACACACCCTCGAGGAAAGCTGTTCGTGTCTTTGTTTCCACTGTTAATTTCTTCTCCCCCCCCACCCCCCATCATGGCCTTGTTTTCCACCTCCCTCCCCGCTCACTCATTCCCTCCGCCCGGCTGCGCAGGCATTGACATGATGGGTAAGATGCTGAAAATGCAGATGTTGGAGGATGAGGATGACCTTGCCTACGACACGGAGATTAAGGAGCGCGCTTCGTCCACATCTGATGCCCAGCCGGCTTGGATGAGGACCCTCCACACCACTGCCTGCAACTGGCTCCAGCTCATGCCCCAGACAGTCAACCCTCTCAAACGCACAGTGGAGAACATCAAGGTAACGGCAGAGACAGGAGGAAAGGTGTTTGCCAAACAGACGACAGGAGAAAGAACTATAATGTTGTGATCGTTACAATGAGCTATACAACATCCTTGACGTTGGCTGTTACATTGCTGATTAAAACCTTTTTTTTTTTATCAAACTCTTAAGGTATTAAGGGAATTTTACCATAATATAATAAAATGACAGGTTTGTATTTCAGTAGATGAATATGTTCTTGCTTCTCTCTGTGTCCATCTGTATTTGATTTAATGTCCCCTTTGCCCAAACAATTAAAAACCAGGACCCACTGTTCCGGTTCTTTGAGCGTGAGGTGAAGATGGGTGGTAAGATGCTGCAGGATGTCCGTCAGGATCTGGCAGATGTGGTGCAAGTGTGTGAGGGCAAGAAAAAGCAGACCAACGATCTGCGCACACTCATCAGCGACCTTGTTAAAGGTAAAATCTGACTCTCCCACTCACATTTGTTGATGCATTTCTAAACGTTCTGAAAATAAAAATCACTGCACACTTAAAACCAACATGACGTCCTTGAATAGATTATACTTTTAGACAATGACGGGTACACACCTGTTTTTCCTCTTCCCCAGGCATCCTCCCTCGCAGCTGGTGCCGTTACACTGTTCCAACCGCCATGACTGTGATCCAGTGGGTGGCAGACTTCAGCGAGAGAATCAAACAGCTGCAGCAGATCTCCCAGGGTGCTGCCAGCGGGGGTGCAAAGGAACTGAAGGTACTGTTTGGTTAACTGTTTATGTACAGCGTCAGTCAGCCTGTACCAAAATAGTTTGATAGATTTCATAAGTATGACAGAACCTCTCATTTTCTCCTCCTGTCTCTCTCTCTGCAGAACATCCATGTGTGCCTCGGCAGCCTGTTTGTGCCGGAGGCTTACATCACCGCAACACGCCAGTATGTGGCCCAGGCAAACAGCTGGTCTCTGGAAGAGCTGTGTCTGGAGGTCAATGTCACCACTGCCCAGGGTGCTGCGCTGGATGCCTGCAGCTTCGGCATCAAAGGTCAGTAGCAGGGTCTCACTGATGCTGTAGTGCCAGGGTCAAATGATTACAACTCTTGAAAATGTGAATCCAGTTCGCTCTCACCAAAAACGTTGTGTTCGACAACTATGATACCAGACCTTGACGAGGGATCACCTTCTTTATTTTAAAAGGTGTAAGACATATTTTAAAAAAACAATCTTTTTAACTTTTAAAGTTCAGATAAAGTGAAGACTTGAACACAGATACTATTCACAGACACTTCCTTTTCAGCCCCGTCCTGGATGGAAAAAGTGCGCCATTGAAACACTCACAGTTTCACTAGAACGATGGCCAAGTATCAGGGGGAAGAAAACAATGAATTTGTTAGAAGGACGCTTAAAGCAATTTGTGATATGGTATCAATTGTTAAAAACCAAATACATTTTTAATCAGTCGTTTACATGCAAAGAATAATTGCAGTAGTTGCTCTTGTGATGTGTTTAAGACTCACTTTGCTGATTGCATATTCAACCCTTGATCCATATTGTTTGCAAAGTTTGCATGTGTGTCCTTTATTACAATGTGTTGCATTGCCTCATGTACCAAGTCACAGCTCTAATTGTGTGATTGTTGAAAATGCATCATGTGGAGAATCTGTTTCACCAAAAGAAATAACCTCTGCAATATTCAGAGAAAATTATCTGCTCAGATTTCATACCAATCACTAATTTTATACACATTTCTAGCAGTTATTGTGTTCAGTTTGGGTTAATTGCATTCTTATAAAAATTAAATGAATTATATTTAATTTAATAAATTTCTATAAAATATGACACTTAGCTTGTAAGTTTAGATTGGAGTCACTGTTTATATATTCGTAACATTTAGTTTTGGGGGTTGTAATGTGGAACATGCTCACTGTTTCTCTCAGGTCTGAAGCTGCAGGGAGCTACCTGTGCCAACAACAAGCTGTCTCTGTCCACCTCCATCTCCACTGAGCTGCCTCTCACTCAGCTCCGCTGGATCAAGCAGAGCAACACAGAGAAGAGACACATGGTATGAACAGGATTTATATACACCTAGAATAAAATGATAGATACAGCCATACAATTTATTTAAATATGCAATGATGCAGAGCTTTTTCCATGGTTTTGGCAGTCTCTCATCACATTGTTTTCCCTCCTCATTTGCAGGTGACTCTTCCTGTGTACCTGAACTTCACCCGGTCTGACCTTATCTTCACTGTTGACTTTGACATTGCCACCAAGGAAGATCCACACAGTTTCTACGAGCGTGGAGTTGCTGTTCTTTGCACCGAGTAGATGAAACCTTCACCATTCCTCATGACCAAAAAGTCATGACTATTAATCCACACATAATCAATTACATCATTGCTTATTAATCACCATTTAAGAAGTAGTTTGTAGCCTGTTGCATTCCAAACAAAACTTAATTAAGAACATCTGTGGAGCTTGAGTTAGCATGTAGCCATTTTTAGTGTTGTTGGAAAGTGTTTTTGAAGGTCAAGAGAAAGTTGTTGGATGGTAAAAGAAGAGACGAAGTGTGGAAAAGGAAAGCTGAAAGTTAACAATGTTTTTATGAAGGAAGCTGTATGATTTTAGATAGAAACTAAAGCCTGTTGGAATAAAACGAACTGCATTAATGACTTCATTGTTGTCTTTATAAATTACATTGATAAAACAGGAAGATCTATATGTTTTTATTTTAGCCTAAACCAGATCCTGATTAAAATCCTGAGACATGTGGACATGGTGGATTTTTTTTTTCAATTATTGTATTTTATAACCTAATGTCAGCAAAACTGCTCAAAACTCCAGCAACCACAAAGACTTGAAAGTCATGATTTCAGTTCATTGCTGGCAACCTGAGGAGAGAAGGACAAAAGTGATTTTTGTCAAATAAGTAATAATAGCAAGTTAAGGTAGATAACTGCAAGCAATTAAGCTCCTCACACCCATCCACTGGTGAACTAAGTTTTTTTCTCTTTATATTTTTACAGACTATATTTTACACATTCAATTGTAAAAATCTGTAAATAAGTAAGCCCACAGTATTGCAAAATGCAGGAGATTTATCTTCCAGCAAGACAACTACACAATGCTTGAAAGTGATTAATATTCATGCAATTTGAAATTCTCTGATACATTTTTAGGAAGTAACATTTGACCAGCTCATCATTTTCACAAAAGTTTTTTGATGGCTTCGTGTTAAAGTTCAGTTGAGCTATAGTTTCTGAATGTCCTTAAAGTTCAGCTTTGGATTGTGATCTAGCTTATGGCCACACAAACACCCAGTATCATGTTTAACTTTCTTTTTCAAATACAATATTCCTTTTTAATTGGTCAATGGGAAGATGCAGTTCATCATTGCAAGTCCACAGGTTTTACTTTTGTCTGTTTATTTGTCAGTGTTACAAACATTGTCCAAACAAAAATTATGACACCTGCGAGACAATCAAAATAACCAAAGGTACAAAAATAAATCCTCATGCCTCAACAAAATAAATATACAGAAAGGAATCAAAGTGCATCGAGGTCTTAAGGCTTTGAATAAGACTTGAGTCTGTCAGTCCTTGGTAAGATTGCTCCAACATGATTCAGAGTGTTTTCCTTCTCCTCCCTCCATGCTGACAATGCACTGCCTCTTTCTCTGCTCCAGTTCCACCTCTCCTGCTTGAGGGAAACCCAGCTTTCTCTTGTAAAGCGATCCAACGTCACAAGGGCAGGAAGGTCTGTCAGAGGAGCTGTACAGCATCTGGGTTGAACTTCCCTCCACTGGGGTGAGAGGTTCGGGTGTGTTAGGTGTTGGGGATCTTGAAACATGCAAGCCTGAGTCATCGTATTGGCAATGCAGTTCTATGTCCATGGTTTGGGAGTGCATTGTTAAATCATTGGCTATCCCCTCCGTCGGCTCTGTACAGCCCTCCCTGTCACTGTGGGCGGGCGGACTGTCAAGCTCGCAGACACACCGCTCAGACTCACACCCAGACTTCATTTGGACGTCCAAAAGATGTTGCTGCTCTTTTAGGGGGTCTCTCATGCCAATTTTCACCACTTCCCTCAGGGCAACAGAAGCAGGGTGTTGAAGGATTAATCTCCTGCTCCTGCCTGAGAAGCGACAGCTTCCTCCTCCTCCACTTTTTCCCTGCTGCCTTGTTCGCCTGCTGGAAACACCCACATTGATGTCTGACTCATCAGAATCCTCAGAGCTCCCATCATAAGGGTCCAGAAACTAAAAACACATGTGCATTCATTCATAAACATGTAGAATAGCAGGATAGCTTTGTGACCACATTAGACGTATTTTAGGCCTTCTGTATTTATGTGTCATATACCACTTATACTCCACTGTGAATATCAATGCATAGATTTAAATATTTTCATTTGCATCCAACTAGCTACATGCAACAACATGCTAAAAAAAATGTTTTTCTCCCATGTGCAATATCTGGAACTGAACTTTCAGGAAACATGAACACACATAAATAAATATATTTAATAAATGACAAATAGCAGAAAAGTATGTATGACTTATCTTTATATTCTTTATTCTGCTTTTTTTTTTTATATAGATGTATATATCTATGTGTTTGTATATTGAGCTTCTGGGCCAATTTCCCCACTGCAGGATTAATAAATTCATATCTTGTCTCATCTTATCAAGCAGAAATTCATGGATTAAAAAGGGAGAATGCTTACCAAAGAATAACAGCCATGCCTTCCTGCAGGCTTGTGTGTTAATGGCAATGTCCGCCGGAAGGACCCGCTCTCTGGTGTACTGCTCACACACCCCTGCTTAACAAGGAAATGTAGGGATTTTTACATTGACAGGACTATATTTCATGTTTGAATTAAACAGCTCAGTTCTTGCTGGAGTCAACTGGCCATAAGAGCTGTGTATGTGTGCAGTGTAGTGGTGGTGCCAAGACAATGGGCAAGTAGAGTCATGTTCTGGAGAAGACACTCAGTTGAATCCCATTTGAAAATAAAATTTATGGAGGTATCCTGTGGAAAACAGTCCAGTAGAGTATGTGGCTGGAT
>JAOWBC010000248.1:9189821-9213269 GCA_028566105.1 Hypoplectrus providencianus | reverse complement strand
ATCAAAAGTAAAATAATACCATTGTGCTGGTGTCTGACCATCTTGGACTGATCTCTGAGTCAGAATCGCTGCTGGACTCCACTTTACACATCTACTGACAGAGAACAGAGGTCACTGCATCCACATTTTATATTGCAAATAAAAAAAAGTGACGCAAGTGATTTTCAATTGATGAACTGTGGATCTCACCATATATTTGAAGGCAAGGTGGTCCACGTTGTTGGGCGCCTGTCTATGCCTGTGATCTAGTTGGAGAGAAAACACCAAAAACAATAATTGCACACAATAATTTGTTTGAATAAATAAATGCATACCAAACAATAGTATAACCTACTCATGCAGTGCCAGAATACAGAATATTACCTGTTTCCTAGAAAGCAAATAATATATGAAAAGTACACAAAATTTAACATTATTATATTAAGATTTTAAACCTACCAAACATTACAAAAATAAATTAAAAACGTTCATACCTGGAAGGGAAAGCTGTCGCCTTTTTCTGTATGCCATGACATTGGTGCGTAACTTTTGATAAAGTAAATTTACCAAATATTTAAGAGAATTCTTTGTTTTGTAGACGGGTAAACTGGTAGATCAATTACCCAGCAGAGTAGCAGGTGTTTTTGATATGATGACCACAGGTGAGCAGTCTATACGTGACAAAGCGCTTGACACGAGTTTTAAAAGTGTGCTAATTCCAGAAATTAAACTAAATAATACGTCCGGTGATTTTTTTTCGAATTTCAAAATAAAATTGAAATTCCCTCATGCTGATTCATCCAACGTAAATTTTGGAATACATCTTGTTCCGCTTTTTTGCCTGTTTTTTTTCTTTTCTTTTTTTCACATGCATAGTTTTGTAAAATGTGTTTAGAATCTCTCAATAGCTAAAGAAGTAGAAGAAGTAAATTACAAACCCTAGTTTACCGTTCTGCTGAACTATAGTTACTATTCAACTTTCCGCCAACGTACAATATATATGTTCTTATTCAGAATGAATTTTAAAAATGATATAAGCTTGCAATGTTTTTGAAAAGTAAAAAGGTGTGGCAGCAAAGGTTGTAGCTTAATCCACCAGTTCCCTGGTGAACCGTTGGGGGGAACGGGAGAGTCGGAATGCCCGCTACATGGCCCGCTCCCCTCCGTGCGTAAGATCCGGCCTGGGGGAAAGGGATGAATGTTAATTTCAAAGATGGCGGCGGAGGGAGGAGGGAAGGAGATGAACGAAATTAAAACTCAGTTCACCACTCGGGAAGGCGTCTACAAACTCCTCACTCA
This sequence comes from Hypoplectrus providencianus, assembly GCA_028566105.1. Taxonomy (NCBI): domain Eukaryota; kingdom Metazoa; phylum Chordata; class Actinopteri; order Perciformes; family Serranidae; genus Hypoplectrus; species Hypoplectrus providencianus. The sequence continues at coordinate 9,211,991 of JAOWBC010000248.1, read as the reverse complement.
CTCCGAATACAGCCGTCCTAATAGGGTGCCTTTCAACTCGCAAGGCTCCAACCCCGTCAAGGTCTCCTTCGTGAACGTCAACGACCAGTCGGGCAACGGCGACAGGATCTGTTTCAATGTGGGCCGTGAGCTCTACTTCTACATCTACAAAGGCGTTAGAAAGGTAGCGTGCTAACGCAGCTATTGTCAACGGAAATCCGTGATACTGCATGTTAAGAGACATCACTGCTGTCTTTGCTGTTGTCGAACTTCGGGCTTGTGTTGGCAGTGTTGAATAACTCTGGCAGGTGCTTGACTTTGAAATTAGCTGGCAGCTAGTTAGCTTGAAGCTACGATGAAGCTAACCCACTAGTTAGCTAGCCAACGCAACTAGCTAACGTTAGCAGCAGCTACTCCGAGGCCAGGGGCTAAATTCCGTCCCCAGTCCGTCACTCTGTTTTAGTTTCGCTGGACAGTAAGATTCTTTAATTGAGATAACGATCGCTAGCGTAAAGTTGACCTCTTTGATTGAATTTAAGTTGCCAGATTGACATTGCCGTTGTAACGGTTATAGTTTGTGATGACAGTGACAGTTCCACCCCATAACACCTGTCGACGCCTTTTTTACTGACATGTGTCGTCAATTAACAATGATGCTGATTAACTGTTTGGATAGTCGTTTGGCTGGTAAAATACCTGCTGCCGTCACCTTTTGACTGAGCTTTTAGCTTGGGGATATATCTCATCAAACTAATCTGACTTGCTCTGCTTCTAGGGAAGTGCTAGAGTTTGCTGGACAAATGTGACATACTCAAATGTGGAGTGTATAGTTTGGTAAATAATCGGTAATAGCAAGAGATAAACGTCCTTCCAGCCTCTGTTTTGATATTCTGCGGAGATGTTAAATTGCATTAAGCACGTCATTATTGGATTTCTGAAAGTGATGGTGTGTCCTGTAAAATATGTGATTATTTTGTAGTTAAAGAGAATGTGGAAACAACAGGAGATCACACGATAAGTCGCTGTCAAGTTTTTTCACGACATTTCCTTAAAGGAACCCAGAGTCGAAGGGACAGAGGTTGTCCTATGCTATTCAGATTGCGAAGTCCCTTGGGGTAAATTTGGGATATTGTGCTATGTAAATAGAATTGATTTGCTGTTGTTGTCCTGCAAGAGAAATATGATACAGGTGCTACAACACGCTGCATAAAAAAGCATAAGAAGTTATATTTTTTCACCAACCTTACATCAGTTGGCTTCATTTAGCAGCTGATGTGACATCAGCTGACTTCTTCCTTGAAGCAATGTGTCATAGCCTTTTAATTATTCACACAAACGCATGTCATGTGTGACATCCCTCCACAGTTCAACAGCATTCGACCGGCTAAAGGCTGACCTACCTCAAGTTTAGAACAACCCTGAGTGTGTAATAGTAATTCTAGCTGTGTTGATCCTGGGGATACAACATAAAATGACAAGTTATTATGTTGCAAGCTTGTGAGTCATGTTGCTGTTAAAGACAATGACAATTTGGTTTCAGTGTATCAACAACATTTCATGAGATAATCTTCACATTACATCATCATATAGATTACTTGTCCCAATCCTAAAGTGCAGCTCATTTGACGCATTTTGTGAGAGCACATAATCGTAATATACACCACAGAAAATTGAACAAATGTCACAGCTCATTAGGGTATGTTAATGTTGTTTATTCCTATATGTCTGTCACCATATTACTTTAAAGTACCCTTCAGCACTGTTGACAAAGGCTTTTCTTGCTGATAATGTCATTTAAAATGGACATTCTAAGTGGCATGAGTGCTGTTGTGAGGCATTGCAGCTTTTTTTCTTTACAACACTCTTGATTTAAAGTACTTTTAGGACTTGGTTTGACATTTTGTCTCTCCGCAGCAAGACAGAAAACACTCAGTCACATCTAAAAGTAGTGAAGGAACCACTGAGTCATCATCTTAAAAGAATTTTCTGTTCTTCCAGTCGTGTAAACTGTAAATCATTAACGAATGGAACTGATGTTATACTGGTTATGTGCAGTATAGGCTAAGGCGTCTTGTTCACACCATTAAAATATTGTTTCTCTAGCATCAAAAACAAACTGGACATTATACACACACAGTTTCAGCGATTTGATGTGCTGCTGAAGGTTGTACCAAGCTATTATGATTTCAGAAGTATTTTTTATTCACTTTGATTTAAAAATGCTTTGACCAAGTTAGGGTATTTGAAGTGAAGCACAGAAAGAAACAATATAAATGCAAACTCGGCCTCAGTGGTTTATTACTGACATTGAGGCCAACTGTAGCCTTTGTCGTGCAACATACCGCATAGTCATTTCAGGTATTTAAAGGTTACTGCACTGCACTCACTTCCTGCGCTTTTGTGCTTTCTCTCTTCAGGCTGCTGACCTGAGCAAGCCTATAGACAAGCGTATCTACAAGGGAACGCAGCCCACCTGTCATGACTTCAACCACCTCACAGCCACGGCAGAGAGTGTGTCTTTGCTGGTGGGCTTCTCCGCAGGACAGGTACAGCTCATTGACCCTATCAAGAAGGAGACAAGCAAGCTCTTCAATGAAGAGGTGAGTTGATGTGATTGTTTTTTTAGTTTTTATGGGATCAATTGTTGTAGTGCTGTTGATGTTAAGACTTTGTATTAAAAGACATTATTTTTTGACATTGCAAATGAAAGTTTATTTATTTTTCCTGCGTCTCATCCAGTCCCATGTGGAAGAATGAACCTATGCCCCACACAAATAGTCGACAACTGGCGATAGATGGGCAGTATAAAATTAATCCCTCATAAGATTAAAAAATATTCAGTATCGCTTTTCAGCTTTAATGTCATTTTTTTATGTTTCATTGCAATAAGCTCTTACACTTTCCTAAATGGTGAATTTAAAGTTTCAGAATGACAAAAAGTGAAATGTGTTTAAAGGATTTCCCAAAGGTTTCTTTCAGTCTATGCTTTTATTTTCCTCCAAATAACTTTTAAAAGACTATCACCAAGTGGCTTAGGACTTTAACACAGTTTTCAATGTGAAGTTGTCAGACTTTCAAAATATTCAAACTATTTATTTCCTGATGATACTGTGCTGACATTATTTTTTCCCCTCTCCCCTTCTCTCTCTACTCTTTCCTTCCCTGTCTGCCCCTTAAACCTCAACCCTCACTCTCTCCTGTCAGAGACTAATAGACAAATCCAGAGTAACATGCGTGAAGTGGGTGCCGGGCTCTGAGAGCCTGTTTCTGGTCTCCCATGCCAGTGGGAATATGTACCTGTACAACGTGGAGCATACTTGCGGAACCACAGCACCGCACTACCAGCTGCTTAAACAGGGAGAGAACTACTCTGTACACACTTGTAAGAGTAAATCCACGAGGAACCCTCTCCTAAAATGGACAGTAGGCGAGGGAGCTCTGAATGAGTTTGCCTTTTCTCCTGATGGGAAGTTCCTAGCCTGTGTTAGCCAAGACGGCTTCCTTCGAGTCTTCAATTTTGACGCTGTTGAGCTTCATGGTACCATGAAGAGCTACTTTGGTGGCTTGTTGTGCGTGTGCTGGAGCCCCGATGGAAAGTACATAGTTGCAGGCGGAGAGGACGATTTAGTGACTGTGTGGTCGTTTTTGGACTGCAGAGTCATCGCCCGAGGTCACGGCCACAAGTCGTGGGTTAGTGTGGTGGCATTTGACCATTACACCACCAGCGTGGAAGAGAGCGACCCAATGGAGTTCAGCGGCAGCGATGAGGACTTCCAGGATCAGATGATCCACTTTGGACGAGACAGGGCCAACAGTACGCAGTCTCGACTCTCCAAGCGCAACTCCACGGACAGCCGGCCTGTAAGTGTCACGTACCGGTTTGGCTCAGTGGGCCAGGACACTCAGCTGTGCCTATGGGACCTCACTGAGGACATCCTTTTCCCCCATCTTCCACTCTCAAGGACACGGACACACACGAACGTGATGAATGCTACCAGCCCCCCTGCGGGTGCTACAATAATCACTAACACCTCTAGTAACACAACTAACGGAAACAACAGTGGTGCCAATACTCCTGGCATTAACTCCCTCTCTACTACATTACCGCGCTCCAACAGCCTACCCCATTCAGCCGGCACCACGACCACGGCAAACAATACCAACAAGGCTGGCAGCGGCGGCGGCATTGGCAGTGGTATTATGGACAGTGCCATTGCTACGGGTGTGAGTAAGTTTGCCACGCTGTCACTCCACGATCGGAAGGAACGCCACCACGAGAAGGACCACAAACGCAACCACAGCATGGGTCACATCAGCAGCAAGAGCAGCGACAAGCTCAACCTGCTGACAAAAACCAAAACAGACCCTGCTAAGACTCTGGGCACTCTGCTGTGCCCACGCATGGAGGATGTGCCCCTCCTTGAGCCCCTCATCTGTAAAAAGATAGCACACGAGAGACTGACTGTACTCATATTTTTAGAGGACTGTTTAGTGACTGCTTGTCAGGAGGGATTTATTTGCACATGGGCGAGGCCAGGCAAAGTGGTAAGTTCTTTTTAATGTAGGAAATGTGGGGAACTTTAAAGTGTTAAGTCTTGCGCTGTGCTAAAACCAGTTGGTGGGCTGTAACTAAAAATCAAGACATATTCTGAAAGCATACAATAAAAGTATGGTCATTTGGAATAGCATTTATAGCTTTTATAGTCAGATTGTCACTCTCTGCAGGCAGGCAGGTAACATATCAGACTTTGTTTAATGTACATCTGCTTTCCAGTGAAAAGCCTATTCTGCCTACATTTCAAATATAACCAATGCTATGAAAATATTAGTCTGGTTATATAATACATTCTGATAAGGAGGATTTCCCGTGTAGACCTGCAAGAAGGGGAGAAAAGATGTTAATCCATACAAAGTGTGTTCATTGGTTCATCATAATCATCCCACAATGCATAGCAGCATAGCCAAGAAGTCATCTGCATACACGCTCACATTTCAGCTTTTATGCAAATGGCTGTGTATTTGCCAAAAGAATCTCTGCAGTTCCTCACACGCTTACAGCTTAATATTTGTATACGCCCTTTGTATACTTCCCTTTTTGTCTGTGTTTTGAGAGACATTGCCAGAGCAAGGCACATGATAGTCGGGATCTGGAACATACAGTAAAGGCAGTCTGCAGGCGAGTTGAGATTGTTACTACATTAACAGGTGCTGGAGGGAAGAATGCCCTTGAATTCTACTCGATTGTCTCATAAATATAAAATGAGAACTTGGTCAGTGCCATGATATTAACAAGTGTTCTGGGTGAGAAAATGAGACAAATCTGATGCAGAAAAAGCCTCTAGTTGGCTTAATTTACATGACAAACTGACATTAACAATCAGTTTGCCTTGTTTAAACGTCCTGCCAACATTTTTAACATACAAGGTTTACTATGTAATATGACCATTATGGCAAAACATTTAAAGTTATTTAATGTTAATGCAATAAAGTTAAATAATTTGCATATTTGGTCAAACCAAAATAAGTAATATCTATATTATTGCATTAAAGCTTATTTACTATCTTCACTAATCTGTCTGACTGTGGTCCCCGTCTATTGCACATTAATATTTAAAATAAATCTCTAATTAAAACACACTACAATATTATGTAGTCATTGGTAAAACCTTGACTGACAAAATCGCATAAAACTTGAAATGCTGGGATAAAGCACCTGTGATTATATGACAACGTATTCCTCCGGGCTCGGTGGGTAACCTTGTTGATGTGATAGGGGTTAAAACATTTTTTCAGAGGTTACGAAGGCCCTCTGGAAAAACAAGTTTGTTATTGGCCATGCACATTAGAAGTGAGATATGATCAAAAAAACCTTTGAAAGACATCATTAGTCTTGCACTGTATACTCTGCATCCACTTTGACTGCTGTGCACAGGCTTTTAATTAAATGCAAGGGACTGATGTAGAGAAGAAAAGGCTAGAGGCTAATTTTTTTTAATGAGCTATTTGTTGCTTGATTTTTGCTACAGTATGTGAACTTTCCCAATGCAAATCTCCTTGTTTTCCTTTTTCCAGGGTTTATTGTCATCCCAAAACCAAGCCAGCTCTCCCAGTGGAACAGTAGTATAGCCACAATATTTCTGCTGCTAAAGAACCCTGCAACCCAGAGTCTGATGCTGCTCTTCACCCTGCAAGCATTGCAAGTTTTCCTTTTCTTTTACACCCCTCCCCTCCCCCCCCCGATTTTGTTAATGGCTTTTCTGTTCTTTTCGTTTATCACTCACTTGACCTAGTGGAGGAATGAAGCAAGAAAAGGTGTGGTGGACTATTGCGCTGATGTACTGTTTGTTCTCTGGAGTTTTAACACATTTTAGATTTTTAAAAATCTTTCTATCATGTCAAATCTCATCAGACTGTTGTCCCCTCTGGAAAATAAAGCTTTGCTTTGTTAGATGCAAACCAGACAACTGTGACTTGAGATTAAAGGGATAGTTCATTTATTTTTCATAATCTGTGCTCACTCTTTTTTTAACCTTGTGGTGCAGCCCAGTCTCCGCTCAGGGTTACCGACTCAAATATGAATTTTGGATAAACTATCCTTTTACAACCAAGTGCGTGAGCATCTGAAAATTTTGCATCCATTCACATTCACCCACCACTTCTGTCTTTTCTTGAGTAGAATTTCCCCATCAACGACTTTGCACTGATTTTGTTATTTTGTTGTTTGTTTTTATAACTACTCTAATGGAACAAAAAGAATAGAGGGTTGAGGACTGCCTTGTTGCACTCGGCTTTAACATCCTCAGTCTTGAAATCTGAATCTATAAAGTTGGATGCTGCAATCATAGTCTTTTTAAAGAGAAAAAAAATTGTTTGCACTTAAATTAGTTTATTAGAAGAAAATGGCTTTACATTTTTGGGTGTGCTCAGAACTCACAGATGGCTAATAACAGTAGGTGAAGAAAAATGATAAAAACTATTAAAACCTTTATCTATTGAGCATTTATTTTAATATTATTTCAGATTCAAATCTGCTCTGTATCATAATGTGTATATTGTAATTAATTGATTTGATGGGGGCCTAAGCAAACTACCATACTCCAGTGGAAGTTTTGTCATTGATAGTTATATTTCTAAAGCCTAAAGTATACATATTAATAATATTAAAATAATCTTGAATACACCGTTTTCTGTTCCTTTTCTTCTTCACCTTCATGTACTGTATTTACATTACAAAGATGTTGTGCCTCTGGCATGGAAATTGCTTACATTGTCAAAAAGTGTCTATGTTTTGTGAAGGAGCTGTCAAGGGTAGAAGACTTTGAAGCTCAGGAAGATGGTTGAATCAGAAGATAAGACTTTAAATGAGTCACAAAAAATACTAAGGAGAAAAATGGAGCCTTTTTCCCCTTCAATTTCTCAAAAGAAATTTAACAAAAGACACATGAAAGAATTCAAACTTCAACCAAGGAGTTTTTCCCCCATTTGACACTACTAAAGTATTCATGTACTGTTTTTTTTTGTTTTTTTTTGGTGCCACAAACAGTTCAGGAACAGCGTATGATAGAAACTTGTTGAAGCAAACATTTTTGAAGTGAATAACATTTTACTTTAATTTGAGTTATCATAAAAAAAATCATGAGTCTCATCAGTTTGTTCTTACATTTTTGAGTCAGGGTTTTACAGACATGAAAGAGATTTAACAATTTTTTATGCAGGGTAAAATCATGAAAATGACACTTGTTTCTTTTACTGATTATGCAACACAAGAACCAACATAATAAAGTGCAGACTGTGTCACAGTCCCATTTTTATGAGCTCACAGCTCTCAGTGAAATGGTACTTTATTTTTTAAAGCCACAATTCTTCAATTGAAGGTGGTGGCTGAGCTACATTCTCAACAAAACATTAAAAAGGGTCTTCTTAAGGCCTTATCAAATACAGTTGTGTTCATACATAACGGAACTCTCAAAGGAAAGTCATCTTTTATTAATTGTTCCAAGTCTGTTACGCTGCAGACAGAAGGCTGTTCTTACTTCACAGTTGTAATGTGCCTCTAAAATGTTTATCTAAACACAATGATGTGGCTTGGAATAACTGTGAGGCACCTGTTGTTCATGTTTCTGCTGTTAAGCTTTTGCACAGGAAGACAGTTGCCCTTCAAATAGCATTAGCATTCACAGCTATTAAAATATATAGTGCCTATAAAAAGTATTCACCACCGCCCTTGGAGTTTTCCATGTTTATTGTTCTTCAAGTTTCTATTACAGCTACTTAATTAGTCACTGTGTGTAGTATTAGGTCAAAGTCCTGCTAATTCTAGATTGGATTTAAGTATGGACTTGATGTGGCTACTCCAGTACACTTAAATTGATATATAGTCTGGATTTAATGCAGTGGGGTTGTATAGGGGACTTCTGTGTTACCTACAGTAGATGGTGGTCAGCTTGTTGCAAAAAAAAAAAAAACACAACAGGCAGGAACACTGGTGCAGGATCTAAGTATTGTGGATGGAGGCAGTAAGTATTTATTTCTCTATGCTGTTGTTTAAGCCACCAGACTCCAGTGACCACACTTACAATTTGACCTTGCAGAACACAGAAATTGATGCCCTGCCACTGCCTTCATCAGCTATGTTGTGTGGTTGTGCCACTTTTTCCAAAAATATGACAAAGTCACACAGTTAAACACCATAATTTTCAAGATAAAATAGGTGTTTTTTCAAGTATTTGTCTGTGGATCAGTGTAAAACAGAAAAGCTAATTTAATCAGTACAACAAGATCCAAGTCCAAGGGGGTGATGACTTTTAAATGCACTATGTTTTTTTTCAGGAAGTTGACTATATTACTCCTCAAACACATTGTACTATAACATTCACCAGGGGTGAATGGCTGTTCACATGTCAGATATCTTATTGCTTAGCTTGTGTAATAGGCTCAGATTGAAGTATATTTCTAAACAGTTGTAAACATGTAACACCTGACTATGTCAAGTAAAACTGAGATCATAACAAAACTACACACTCCCAATCCAACATAATATGACAGACTAATATTGTGTGTGTAGATATCACATTGAATTTCATCATTACAGTGAGGGTTGAAAAACAGTCATAACCATAGGTCATAACTAGTAAAATGACAGGCTTGGCCGTTGCATTTTTGTCAAACATGTTTTTGTTGCTTTACAGATGTCGACATCAGGCCTGTCCAAACATTGTCCCACCAACAATGTGACAGAGAGTACAGGTCTTTCCTGTTTTAAGAGGCCATTTTTAATGGAACGCTGAAGGGATTTTGGCTCTCAGTAGCCTCCATGTTTCCTATCCAGAGGTGGAATATAGTGACTCTTGAAAGCGTTGCGGTGTGACTCATCCCGGGGCTGTAAAGAGAGGAAATGCAGCCTGAATGCCAAATTAAAGTGCCTAATGAAGGCACCACCAAGGCCTTTGCATTTTTAAACATCTGATATGCAAAACAAACCTGTCAGCTGTGTTTTACTTCATTTCCACTGTGCCCTTGGTAGATGTGCCCCCCCGATGACTCACAACATGTAAAAAGCCTGGTGTCTGTGTAGCGTTTACCTTGGCCAACCGTGACTGGCACTTTTTCGACGTGATGGTTGGCAGTGTGCCTCGGTGGGTGACAGTGAAAGCAGGCATAGTGGAGACTGGAAAGGAAATCTGTGGGCCTGGTACAACCACGTTGATCTTGGGCAGCTCTACAGGATAGTGAGGAACGTTCCGTCGGATCAGGGGCTCTGCTACATGCTTCATGTTGTGCTAAAAGGGGAGGAAGTGCCACAATGTATCAATTGTAGTCATATTTCATTTAATAAATGGCCTTTGGATGTTTCACTTCTGTTGATTTGAACAATAACTCACGCTTATTAAAGGGGTTTGCCTTGTGTGTCTTCCCCTCAGCTGTTTGCCGAGTCTGGTTGGGCGCCAGATTTGATCTAAGGAGTTGTGCATCCCACTCCTCTCTAGTCCAGCCATACTGCCAGAACCTCTGTGAAGAGTCTCGGCTTTCTTCTCTGCCATCCTGAGAGAGAAAAAAAAACTTCTATTACAGACCAGGATGCAAGTAATTAAAATCACACGATTGATCCCTATTTGCATACCTAAATTCCCTAAAGTATGTGTGCCTCAGGGCCGTCTCAGCAGTGATGCGTTCATCAGGGTCGTAGGCGAGCATCTGATAGAGCAGCGACAGAGCTGGAGCCGGGCACTGAGGGACTAAGCGTGAGATACCACTGCCTTTTTTAGGTGGGAAGTTGAAATGCATCGCTCTAGACCTGTCAGGCATCAACAAACCATGAGAATGCTTTGTTTTGTCAACACATAAAAAAATGTTGGTTCCAAAGAGAGACACTTTTTAAACTGCTTATCTAAGGAACACCTACTGCTTGAACTTTCTGAGGATACTTTCGTCTGGAGTCCCCAGCACATCATGGATCTTGGCAACCTGGTCAAGCTCATTGGTTCCAGGGAAAAGAGGATTCAAACTGAAACACACAGGTATTTCACTGACACAACAAATCCATTTACATTTCATTTGCTTGATATTTGTTTGTGCGTGTGGTGGCAGGCAGGGATGAATCAAACGAAGAAAAACATCAGAAACATCATAAATGGACATGTAATCAAGTACAATTCTGAAAATAACATGTCAAACCTCATAAGATTGAACCTATCCTTTCCCATGAACTGTTATAGATGCAATATTGTGCCCTTCCCCCGGAGAGTTACCTCATGATCTCAAAGAAGACACATCCAGCACTCCACATGTCCATCTTTAAGCCGTAGTACCCATCTGTAAGGAGACACTCTGGGGCTCTGTACCAGCGTGTGGAGATGTATTCTGTATGAGGCGGTTTGGAGTACACGCTCCGACATGAGCCGAAGTCGGCAAGCTTCAGACCATTTTGCTGCAATTTGTACAAAACAACTCTTAAAATGTGTACAACATAAAAACGGATTACAGTAAAGCAAATAGAAAATAAATGGCGAATCTCACTTTGATGAGAATGTTTTCTGGCTTTACATCTCTGTGAAAGATCCCACAGCTGTAAAAATAAATAAGTAATGATTTTTTTTTAGGAAACAAGCTCAATATTATATTTTTCTAAACCATTATATTTCAGACCAAAGCTTTTCCATAACTACCTGTGAATATGTTCAAGTGACTTGCAAAGCTGGTACATGTAGTTCTTTACTGTATGGTCAGGCAGTGGTGTTTGTCTCCCTGTAAGGAATGAAGAACCAATATCAGCCCATAATTTACCCAAAAGGTTACAGAAACACTAATTCAGCATCAGTGGTGGAAATCTAAAAATACTCCATTACAAGTAAAGCAATGCATTTCAATAACTTGAGTGAAATTACAGATGTATTATCAACAGAATGTACTTAATGAATCAAAAGTAAAAATAATCCTCAATACTGATGCATCACTGTATAAGAATTATTTCACAATCACTAGATACAATCCTTGAACACTGAAAATTACAAATTCAATCAACACTGCGATGCTAATTTAAAAGTTGTATTGTGGTTTATTTTACATTAAATCTTGATCTGAAGCTGTAAGGTAAATACAGTGGAGTAAACAGTTTGATATTTCACTCTGAATTTCAGTGAAGTAGAAGTATGAAGTAAAATGAAATGAAAATTGTGTATACCACAAAATTATACTAGAGTAAATGCACTGACTTACTTTCTAACTCTGATCCTCCAAATTATTTTGTATATGATTGATACATAAAGCAGTATAGTTTGTCCAAAATTGATAAACAAAATGGTATAGTATGACCAATAATGAAAAAACAAAAACTAAATATTAATATAGTATATTAAAAATGTGACATTGATAAAAACACCATATCAAAGTATATACTTATATAATACTAGTAATGTCCCATAATAGACTGTTGATACAAAGAATAATATAGTTTGTCCAAAAATAACAAAAAAACACCACATTATAGTATTTCCAAAAATTTTAGATAAACAAAAACACAGTACATATGTGCAAACATTTCAAAAAAACATGTCAAACTTTAGTAAGCACAAAAATGCTAAAGATTACCCAATAATAGTCTTTTGATAAAAATACAGATCTTGTCATCATGCAGACTTACCTTGTATAAACTCATAGATGTTCATCTCCATCAGCTCACAGATCAGAGACACAGTTCCTGTTTCTTTGTCACTGAAACAATTAGATCAATAAGACATGTCAGATGAAATTAGCCAGAGGCAGTGCAATAACTTAATAACAGACTCTAGTCGTACTCACAAAATGAGTTCATGTAGCTGGATGATATTTGCATGTGGGCTCAGTCTCTTCATTGCCTGGACTTCCCTCAGGTTGTTGGCCTGCTCCAGACTTGACAGAGAATGTGTGACATTTGCACATTTCATTTGACAGTTGTCTATTTTATATTTGATTGTTCACTAAAATATGCATATCTGCTGTATATGTACAAAACTAAAACAAGATAGTTAAAACAGTTTATGTTAAAAACCAATGCAGAGACAGCTCAACTTTCAAGCAGAGACGTGTATTGTTACCTCATCACTACAAGGTCAAAGGCACAGTAAGCTGACATCTGATAGGATACTTAAGGCAAATCGGGTGTCAAGCTGCTCACTCAATTTACTTGAAATATGTACCAGTGATTGCAAGAATAAATACCTGTTAATTGTCTGCTTCATTGTTTTACAGGCATAGAACTTTCCATCTTTCAGGCTCTGAGTTTTCAACACCTCTGAAAATGTGCCCTCCCCGATCTTCTTGATTGTTTTGTAGCCTGCAAAACAGAAAAAAGGTACATGACTAAAAAATACTGGGAAAATTAGCATCATCACATTACTACTAACCCGCTGCTTATGCTTAACAGTTGATAGTGGCATTTGAAAGTGAATTTTCTTTTTAGGGAATACATGAGATAAATGCTGGAAGAATATTACTGCTAACTAACAGTCATGACACTGCACTTGATAACTTAATTACAATTCTTTTTGGATTGCAATTTCTTTTCTTTTTTTTTTTTTTTTACATGTAGTAGGAGGAAGTATATTATTAAATATTTGCACATGAGTAAACATTTCCAGTGTAGAAATCTAAATATTGGATTAAGTCAAGATATATATTTTTCATATCAAAGTCAACTGTTTTTTTAAGGAATTCATCACTCATCAGCAACAGCAATTTAAAAAACAACAACAATTTATTTAATGTTTTTCGAAAAAAAAACATTAGCCTATATTAACCCAGCTTACATTAATTCCTCTGTAAAACTCAAAAGTAGGGGAAAAAATTGAACGTTTAGAGAATGTAAGTACAAAGAAAAATACCTGCATTGCATTTTAAACTTTGAATATTTTACAAAAACTGCAAAACACTGAGGTGGATCATAAAACCTTAAAAAGCAGAATAAAGAAATCATTCAAAGTAGGCAAAACAACGTGAAACTTCCCCAGCTGATCATTACATTAATATAATTTTTAGTGTCTTACAATTTTCTCAGCTTTTGGTAAATAGCCATAGATGCAATGACAAATAGACCAAAGTATACTAAATAAATAAATAAAAATTAAACACCTTACTATGTTGGCTATTTTGGATGTTTTCTTTCTGCTAGCCCAAAAGAATACATTTTATGGGTGATGTAAAGGCTGAAAATTTGTATTTTTCCCTTCGAGTGCAAACTGACAGCAACACGCGGCAAATACTGTGGCCGTTGACAGATGGTAACTTCACTGACCAAAAAAACTCTCCGCTGCTGCCAGACCTCCAAACAAGATGCGTGTGCTGACAGTAAAATCGCCAACATGTAAGTGTCTGTAGTGATTTGCTTGAATGAGGGCAGGGACAGTTACTTTTAAAGATTATGTTAATGCAGTTCGCAAGCCTGAGAAATACATGTTTAAAGAGAAACACCAACGACCGCTCGTCAGACCTGTCAACGCGCTGCTCAGCCGTTAACGTTATTACAACTTACAATGCATTCCTTTGTGTCTTAGCCGCCGCATGAAGGTCGATTATCCATAACATGCGTAGTCGGACGGAACATTTCTTACCACGGGGATTGAAAATGTACGTTTTATCGCGCATCGATGCGTCAAGATGCCACTAAAGTCGCACTCCGGGTGCTAGCCTAGCCCCGCTAGCAAGCCCTGTTAGCTGACCGTCGCCTTGGTAACGGAGCACGCCTTCGCCCTCCACTCTGACCTGAGGAGGAAACTGGAAACTCCGACTGAACGTTTCACTCTCTCTGACCTTACCGATGCAAAAAAATGGAAATAAAAGCACCAACACAGCATGAAAATGCACTGCTATTTGTGAAAAAATACCAGACAAGCCTTTTTATTCGCTGTAGGCCCCGACAAATTAACACAATGGTGGTTTTTCAGGAAAATTCACCTCCTTACCTTTTTTCCAGAGGTGGTTGGCGACCGCTAGCTCTGGTGTCTTTTCATTATTAGGCTGCGAACTGTTATTCTGCATATCGGTAACATTTCCCCTGTTATTCCAGTCGATGTTAGGTGGTGTTCTGCTGGCATTTCGAAGGCTTGCCCTGTTTTTCACGCCAATAAGCCAGTTTGAGTAGTGCATCATGAGTGCACTTTTACTGATAAAGAGCCTACCATGAGCTTAGTAATATCCACCTGAAAGAGCACCACTGAACCCCTGCATTCATGTCATAGCATAACGTTACCAGGCACCAGTGCATCCCGTACACAATCAATGCATATTCTATCCACTCACGTCCAGTGTGTGGAAAAGCAAGGCGTGGACCTGATTTTGTTTGCTCCACGTCGGCTTCCGTAAAATCGTATCAGTCATGCGCATGCTCAGTATTTCCCCTGCATGTTTTCCCTGCTGATGTTGCACTAGAAATGTTAACTTCTCAGTGTTTTCCCTTCTTTTCCTAAGTGAAGTAAGCTTTTAGGTCACCATGAAAACAAGATTCACAACAGTTGATATCAGGGCAGTTATTGCCGAGATCAACGCCAAGTAAGTGATGTTGTTTTTGCCTGTGGCTAAGCTAAGTTAGCCATCGTTCATGTGGATTTTTGGAACATATTTGAACCAGTCATTCATTTATTTTGCATCATTCTTTCACAGCTACATTGGCATGAGAGTTTACAACGTGTATGACATCGACAACAAGACGTATCTCATCCGCTTGCAAAAGTAAGGACAGTTATAATAAACTTGCCTCCAAAACTTTCACTTGCCCTGTGGACTATGGCCACACTTGATACACTCTATGCATTATTCTATTTGCACCATCAAAAGATCAATTAACACCAAAAATAACACTTATCAGATACTTACTGTTCATATATATATATATATATATATATATATACACACACAGTGTTAGTGTTAACAGTATAAAGCAGCATGAATTGGAAATACCCAAGTGAAGTTGATGCACCTTAAAACTGTATTCAAGTACAGAACTTTCTTAATACACCACTTTAGGTCAGTGTGTACAGCTCAATGTCATGTTTTGTTTGCAGGCCTGACAGCAAAGCCATCCTCCTGATTGAGTCTGGGACTCGTATTCACTCCACAGACTTCGAATGGCCCAAGAACATGATGCCTTCGGGCTTCGCAATGAAAGTAAGAATTTCTTGTTAATTGACCAACATTTCTTTTAATTGTTGTATAATTTTAATCTATATAAACCTTTTTTTCTGGAAGTCCATAGTGATAAACATCAACCAGACAGGGTGACATGTGACACATTGTTACTAACCCAAATGGATAGTATCAGTACAAACTTCTGGTTATTGTGATCTTTCACAATCGTTTCTTTCTGTATTAGTTGTGATTAATTGAATATTTGTAACAACTTTTTCTGTAGTGTCGAAAACACCTGAAGTCACGGCGGTTGACTCAGGTGAAGCAGCTCGGGATTGACAGGATTGTTGACATCCAGTTCGGCTCAGATGAGGCTGCCTACCACTTGATCATTGAACTGTATGACAGGGTGAGAAAACAAAGCAACATGTATGATGAAATTCAGATCATATCAGCCCTGATCCCAAACCATGACATTAACACATGCCAATGTCTATGTGTATTTGTTGATACTCTTCAGGGTAACGTCATTCTCGCAGACCATGAGTACACCATTCTCAATCTGCTGCGGTTTCGTACAGCTGAGGTAGATGATGTTAAGATTGCTGTAAGAGAGCGGTACCCTGTGGAGAGCGCCCGACCCCCTGAACCTCTCATCAGTTTAGAGCGGTAAGTGCATCTTCATGTGGGCTTTTTGTGATTGCCCATCAGAATTCAATAAACATATAACATTTAAAACATTTTTTTTTATGTAGACTCACAGAAATCCTGAGCAAAGCACCAAATGGAGAGCAAGTGAAAAGAGTCCTGAACCCTCATCTTCGTAAGTAGCCGGGCAAAAGTTTTAAATGTTGAAAAGTAATAGATTTACTCTGTTTTAAATGTCTTTGCGTTGTATATTATCATGGAAATGAACTATGTTTTGTGTCCTTTACAAACACATTTGCAGCCTATGGAGCCACTCTGATAGAACACAGTTTGATTGAAGCAGGACTGCCAGGTTCTGTCAAAGTTGACAGCCAAGTTGATGCTGCCCAAGGTAAAGTAGAGAAATATAGGTTTTTTTGTAGTTATTGGCAGCAACAGACCAGTATAGTGCCAGGATAATGGTTATAGTTTCAGATTAGATTTTTTTTATAATGTTGTTTTATGTAACACAATTTTCAGTTGCACCTAAAATCCTAGAAGCCCTGCAGATTGCAGAAACCTACATGGAAAAAACTGAAAACTTCAGTGGCAAAGTAAGGGATCTTATATTAGCAGTCGTTATCTTGATGGGACGTTCCTCTCAGATGTTGTAATTAATTTATATAATTACACACTCTAGGGTTACATCATTCAAAAGAGTGAGAAGAAGCCGAGCTTAACTCCCGACAAACCCAGTGAAGAGCTGCTCACGTATGTCCCCTCTTCCTTAACTCACAATTTACTATTATTTGTGCCATTATTTTAATATAACATGGATAATTAATTCTGGCCATTGATGCTTACATGCAGATATGATGAATTCCACCCATTCCTTTTTGCCCAGCATGCAAAAAGTCCATATTTGGAATTTGATAATTTTGACAAGGTAAATATTCGCATTGCTGCTTATTTTATTTAATTTCTGGATGCCTTTTCTTTGATAATACATTTTATATTTTACAATGTAAATTCACACCTTTGGCTTATTTTGGCTTGAATTGGATATTTCACAGGCAGTAGATGAGTTCTTTTCTAAGATGGAGAGTCAGAGGATAGACATGAAGGCCTTGCAGCAGGAGAAACAGGCTATGAAGAAGTTGGAGAATGTTAAGAAGGACCACGAGCAGAGGCTGGAGGCCTTGCACCAAGCACAGGTCAGCATGACTGCAAATGTTTAGGTCCCTCTGCTGTAAATGCTGCACAGAATGCTTACTGCTTTACATGTTCACATTTGTAAGAAATCTTGTCTAATGTGTTGCAGGAGGTGGACAGAGTAAAGGGTGAACTGGTGGAGATGAACCTGCCAGTGGTAGAGAGGGCGCTGCAGGTGGTGCGCAGTGCACTGGCCAATCAGGTGGACTGGACTGAGATTGGCATCATTGTCAAGGAGGCACAAGCTGCAGGGGATCCTGTGGCTTGCGCCATCAAGGAGCTGAAGCTGCAGACCAACCATATCACCATGCTTTTACAGTAAGACTATCACATATAGAAATGGAAAGGCAAACTGTGCAGGAATTGCAGTTTCCTGTTTGCAAACAGAGCAACATTTAAACTGAAGCTCAGTGAAAGTAAAATCATTTTTTGTTTAGGTTTTTGCAGATACAGACACACTTTGTGGGTCATAAATTGGGATTACTTTTGTTGAGTTTATGCATTGTCTTTGGAAAATCCTGCATAGTGTTCTTTTAAAGCCCACAAATTGCTTTTCTTATTGTACCCTCATTTGGCTCATGTGTGCCTTTGTCCCCACTAGGAATCCATATGTCACTGAGGAAGATCGGGAAGAGGACCAGAAAAAAGATGTAGTGGAGGAAAAAGGAAAGAAAAACAAGAATAAAGACAAAGGACAGAAGTTGCAAAAGAACAAGCCGGTATTAGTTGATGTGGATCTTGGCCTGTCGGCCTATGCCAATGCCAAAAAGTAAGTCTGTATGTCATCATTTAGACAGAGAATTTAGAGTTATGAAGGGTTGTGTTAACAGTTGACTGATCTATTCATTGTGCATCTTAGGTACTATGATTTCAAACGCAGCGCTGAAAAGAAGGAACATAAAACTATTGAAGCAGCAGATAAGGTAAGACACAAACTCATTTTTTGCAGTTTAAATTGGAGCTCAGAAAAATAGAAGCTTTTTGGGGCTGAGGCAGATACATCTGCTGTCAACTGATATATATACATCTAACCAGTGCAGTCCTCTATAAGGAACAGTGTTTAATTTCCTTTGAGCGCAGCATTTTGTCTGTTATTCTGTGCTGCTTCCTAAAAAATCTAAGTCTGTGTGCACTCTGTTTGTCATTCAAGGCTATGAAATCTGCAGAGAAAAAAACCCAGCAGACACTGAAAGAGGTCCAGACTGTAACAACCATTCAGAAGGCAAGGAAAGTCTATTGGTAAGACTCGCATCAGCATGTGTACCTTATGGATTCAGACTTGGATGCAGCATTTTTACATGTACATACCATGCAGTAGAGCCCCTAATTTTTTAACCACGCTTTCCCTTTTGTCAGGTTTGAGAAGTTCTTGTGGTTCATCAGCTCAGAGAACTATCTCGTCATCGCAGGCAGAGATCAGCAGCAGAACGAGATGATTGTGAAACGCTACCTCCGGGCAGGTACGCACACCTTTTAATAGTAGTTACCATCCAACAGAACTTTTATCCCCTCATGTGTGCCTTCACTGTGGCAGGTGATATCTATGTTCATGCTGACCTCCATGGAGCGACCAGCTGTGTCATCAAAAATCCCTCAGGTAAAACCTGTGCATTTTCATCACCTCAGTGTGTGCATGTACTTGATGTTACTATTGTCATTCTTTGCCTGTGTCTCTGCCTTTTCACCTTCCTGCTCCAGGGGATCCCATCCCTCCTCGGACCCTGACAGAAGCTGGCACTATGGCTGTGTGCTACAGTGCTGCTTGGGATGCCAAGATCATCACCAGCGCTTGGTGGGTTCATCATCATCAGGTGAGTCATCAGTATCAAGCAACTAAATCTAGCTGTTATGTTTACATGCTGTATGCAGACAGATGGGTGACAAATTAAAGGGGAAAGCAATGAAATGCCTCCAGAACAGATTCAGCAGGTTATTCTATGACAGAAAAACACCCTGTGGAGTTTTCTTGTAAACCGATATATTCATTCAGTGTTTCTTTTTTAAATATATGATTTATTTGTTGAATTCCCAACATAGAACATGGCAATGACAACAATACAATATATAAACTTTTGAATATGTGTCTGACATAACGTTTGGCACGGGTAGGAATGGTAATAAAGTGCAAGTGCAAAGTAGTATGAATGGTAACATTAGAAGAAAAAAATTAAATGCATGCACTATGTTCCTTTGAGTTCTATTATCTGTATTTAGTGCACTTCCTTTCTTACTTACATGTGAAAAACTGTATATATACATCTGCATCCCCCACACCACTGGTTGGCATTGCTTATAATTGATCATTATTGTCAAATCTCTTGTTTGTGTTCAGGTGTCAAAGACGGCTCCTACTGGAGAGTACCTGACCACTGGAAGTTTCATGATCAGAGGTATGACCCAGTAAAATTAAAAGTTTGTGTATTCAAATATTGTGTAAGGCAGCGGAGCATAATGTGAGAAATATAACCAGTAATTATAATTCTTAAGAGAAGATCTAACATTTGATACTTTCTCTTCAGGAAAGAAAAACTTTCTTCCACCCTCCTACTTGATTATGGGTTTTGGATTCCTCTTCAAGGTAAATATCATCATGACTACACGTTTAAGTCTACATGCTCAAACAATACATTTTATGCTTGCTCTGTGCAGGTGGATGAGCAGAGTGTGTTTCGGCACAGAGGGGAGAGAAAGGTGAAGACCATAGAGGAGGACATGGAGGACGTGTCGTCCAGAGCTGCTGAGCTGTTAGTGGAGGGAGAGGAGCTGATGGGTAACACACAAAATGATTGAGTATGTTTATGTTTACAACAGCTGCAACCAGGAGCTGATTCTGTTGTCTCTACAGGTGAGGACAGCAGTAATGAAGATCAGGCAGAAGGAGACGGAGAAGCAGAAAAGAAGGCTGGAGAGGTGGCTGAGGGGGACAGTGGTGCGAGTGGAGACCTGTCAGCGGTTCCTGAGGAGGAAGACATCAAGGAGGAGCTAGACGAGGGCGGAGAGGAAGACAGCAGGGAGGAAATAGAGGGGAAGAATGAGGAAAGTGAAGAATTCAGCTTTCCCGATACGACCATCTCCCTGTCTCATTTACAGCCCAACAGGTAATGTTTCCACCTCCAACTCTCTACTTTCCTCACAGCTCTTACGGTACTTAGTGAGATTGTCTCCCTTTGTTTCTAGGAATAATCAGAACCCTGGTTTCAAAAAAGAAGTGACCACTCAGGTAATCAGATGCCATGTTAGGCTACATGACAATAGTTTCATCGTAGTACAATCCTAAAGATTTATCCCTTCATACTCAGGTTGACTCATTATTTCTCCCCAGGTTGAGGTGGACTCACAGGGGAGGAAGCACATGACTGCCAAGCAGAGAAGGTAACAAGTAGAATAAAATATTTATAGCTAAAATGTACTTTTTCTCTGCCATGCATTTAATAGGAGTTTAGGTGCTTTCAGGTAGTGTTAAGACAAAAAAAAAGCATAAGTGATTTGTAGAGGACTGTATTTAATATAACCCTAATGAACATTTGTGATTGTCCAGTCATTAGTTTAATTTAATGGTGTTGTGTTTGGTACTAGAGAAGAGAAGAAGAAGAAGCAGAAACAGGAAGGCGACACTGAGGAGAAGTCTGAGAATTCTTCTGCTGGGTCAGCAGTTGATCAGGGATCCAAAGGAGGAGGAGGAGGAGGAGGAGGTGGAGGAGGCCCCTCCCAGCCGCCACCAAAGAGGGGCCAAAGGGTAAGAAAGGATAAGATTAAATGTTCTGTTCCTAGGACCAAAACAAAGTCATACAACTTCAACAACACACAGCACTTTTTACTTTTACAAATCTTGTAAAATGCCACTTAAACAGCCAAATAAAAAGGAATATAACCTAAAACAGAGTATCATAATTTTCCAAGGGATTCAAGGCAAACAACACAAGTATAATTCTAAAACACAAAAATTGAAGCATATTTTTTCATTTTTCGCAGCTGGAAAGGGTTTAATGTTGATCACAAATCTCAAAATGGATGTCTATAGTTTTTGTAAACAACCTGTTATATTAAGCTTATTAGAAGGCTCAAACTTGAACCTTTCCTGATCTAATACTGTGTTGTTTCTCTGTGTATTTCTCCGCTCCTGCTGCAGAACAAGCTAAAGAAAATCAAAGAGAAGTACAAGGACCAGGATGAGGAGGACAGGGAGCTGATGATGCAGCTGCTTGGGGTGAGGATAAATAAAAACCACCCACACAGACACTCCTGTGCTCTATACATCATCGTAGAAGTTTTAGTAGTCGCTGCTCAGGTCTCATGTACACCGTCCTTGAGACTGACAGTAAATAACATTCCCGCTTTCTTCTGCAGTCAGCTGGTTCTGCTAAAGAGGAGAAGGACAAGGGGAAGAAAGGAAAGAAAGGGAAGGGGAAAGACGAGCCAGTCAGGAAGCCCGTACCTCAGAAACAGCCCCCGAAACCTCGTAATGCAGAGGCTGCTGTGAAAAAAACTGAGCAGGCAGGAGGAGAGGAGGGTGAGGGGGAGAGACAGCCCGGAGTGGAGGGAGGTCCTGCTGAACAGGAAGAAAAGGTATGTGACACAGTCAACAATCAACACCAGTGTCCCAAATGCACTGTTTGTCTGGTGATGTTATTAAAGTTACCAGAAAACCGGACACTATCATATGCAATAATTTAAAACAGCATTTTTTTCAATTCTTTCAGGACGATGATGTGGACCAGGACAACCCTGGAGCTGAGGTTGGTTTCTATAGGAACT
>JAOWBC010000248.1:9127530-9153475 GCA_028566105.1 Hypoplectrus providencianus | reverse complement strand
CGTCCATAACTTTTTCCGTAAACTTGGTCACAGACAGACAAACCAACGCTACCGAAAACATAACCTCCTCCTTTGGCAGAGGTAATAAAGTCCTGCAAAACACTCCTCAACCTAAAGCACCTATTGGTTAAATTGTTACTGTTATACATTCATTACTCATTAAAGGCATCCTATGCAGGGTTTATCCCTCACTGTTTCCAACACAAACACTTCAAGTCAACGAAAGCAAAGTCCAAATGAGCTTTATGTGCTGAGTGTCCTGTCTCTGTCTTGATAACAGCTATGCCATGGCCCGATGTTAAGATGCCACGCTGAACACCAAACCCTAACGGAGCTACTGAAGCAGAAGGCTGCGCTCTGTGTGGAATAGAGTTACCCATTCTTGACAAATTACACCTGGTAAGCAAGTCTGAAACACCTCAGTGTTTGTAAGATTTATGAGCACGCCTGCATCCACATCTAATTCACTTGGATCTGGCAGACACGGCAGAAAGTCCATGATGGGAGGAGGGAAAAAGGAGATTTCCTCAACGTTTTTTTGTGAAGACGTTTGCACTTACCCCGTCATTCAAAAGAAGGTTGTAAAAGTTAACAACCTCTGCATATAATAGAAGCGCAGTAAACATACTCTGACATATGGCAGGTTATGCTGATCAAAGCCTTACGATGGGGTTTAAATGAGGGGGAAGGAGAATGGGATTGACATTTCAGCAGTTCTTTCGTTTATGATGTTTTCTTATCTGGAAATCTGGAGGAAAGCTCGTAATGTCACTACTATTTGCTGTGAAATATGTGAAACGCAAAGATGTTTTTTAGTAGAAACTGTCCTACTGAAAAGGACACAGGAGTCCTTCTTGAGCCCATGTAACCTATAAAAAATGGCCAATCGTTCATAACATTTCTTCCTTTCACATTTTCCGATTAAAAATAGCGAATGAAACTTACTCAGGGTGCAAGGTATTACCCATGTGAACTGATTTTGCTCTCCCTCTCCCTCTCTCTCTCTCTCTCTCTCTCTCCGGCTGTCTTGCACGCTGCTGTTGTTCTGCTTGTGTTATCAGAGCTCAGCGGACTGGGCTGAATAATTCAATGCTCCCAGCAGCACCTCTCTCTCTTTCACTCTCTTTTCGCACCGACCTAGTTTACATCAGGAGTTTACAGGTCGGGCAGGGGGGCTGGAGACTGGCAGCCCCGTGGCCCTGGCTATCAACTTTGGTCTGGAAAGAAAAACTTCTCTGTATACAAGATCAGCCTCTGACAGCCCTGAAAATGAGAATCTATTATTAGAATGAACGGGTCATGTCTTTGTACATTGCAACGTATGTGAATATTGTTCAACAAAGCTACTTGATTATGTTCAGGCACCAAAACTACATAGTAGAGATCAGGGTTTGGGTCAAAAATGTACATAACTACAGGATGGAGTTATGTATGGGATATATAACGTGACCTACAATGTGATGTACTGATGTATCGAAGTTAATTAACAACTGAAAATAACTTCTACTTTCTAGTAATTTATACTAAACCATATGTGTCTATTTTTAGAACACGTTGCCCTTTTTTTCCATGCTGCAAGCACAGAATGTGTTTAAACAAACCTGGCCATTTCACATCATTTTAGGACATCAGATTGTTCTTTATATGATACCTAACTATCACATATCCTTCTGCATTCTTTATAATTACTACAGTGACGAGAGGGCACAGCTTATATACAACTACAGGTTTCAAACTGCTGTGCAGATAACACAAAGGGTCGTTTTTAGGTCCCCACCATAAACCGTCAATGAGAGCAGCCTGCATGTCGATTTCTGTTATTTGCCCTCTGCTATCGGTGTTGATATACAAACGAGTAAAAGCGGCAAAGTCTAGAAGTCAAACAGGACTTTACTTTGAGCTCCATCCAGAGCCACAGTGTTTGTTCAGCCACCTGCCAGGCTGACAAGGAGAAATGTTACGCCTGTTAAGCAGACCACCAACATCCAAAAGCTCAGCTCAGTGACAAGCCTGATAGCTCTCCTTTGACCTGCCAACACTGTTGAGCCCAAATGAGCTTAAAACGCAGCATGAAACACAGCCTGTCGACGCTCATCTGTGAGTGGGAGTCTGCTCGCCACAAGCTCTGGATTCAAGAGTTGTTGAGAGGTGACAGTACAGATCCGTCACGCAGAATCATGGTTTGGAACACAAAGTTTTTGGATTTGTAAATGCACATATTACTGAGTGCAGTGCACTTCAGTTTGAAAAATAAAATTCCCTGATATAGTTTTTTTTTTGTTCCCCGTCTAAGCTGAGGGTGGAGCAACAGATGCCAAGCACTGGAGTAAAGAGTTAATGAAATTTCCCCTTGAGAGAGAGAGAGAGATGAAAAATCCAACTAAGAAAAATTGAATTGGGCAGCCTCAGGTTCAGGGAAGCCAAGGTTAAGGAAATGCAACAAAGCAGTGCAGTGTTTTCATTGAAAATCAATACTGTGCTTCTCATTAATGTCGTCATAAGGCTGTGCAGAAGACAGGTCAGATTTTTCAACATGCAAGGAACGCTGAGGGAAAGAGAGGCCAGCCTGTGAACCAGGTCCATGCAGACACAATATGTTGCTGCACAAACATAACGGGAGGGACGATTCTTTATGATTTCTCCCATCAACAGACCTCTTTTAACTTCGAAGTTTCAACAAACTCATTACTCTCAGTTCTCATGTTCGCAGCATATTTTCCCACTTTCTTTTGACCTCTGGCTGACCTCCCATTAGCAACAGCTATCACAGTCTGACATGGATACGACTGCTTCAGGTCAATATTCAAATCACACCTCAGATGTAGAGTGGCCTCCCCTGCCAAGTTTCTGTTAATCCATTCTGGGCAAAAACGGAAGAATTATCTCCCCATTTGCCAAAAAAAAAAAAAAAAACCTCTTTCCTAAAACACTTGCAAGATGTTTTTATGGAATACTGATTAGAAGTGAGAAATTAGTACTCAGGTGGATCAGTGTAACTGAAAAGCTCTCTCGCCAGACTTTAAAGATGTTTGATTCTGGAATACTGAAAACCTTTTACTTTCATATAAGAAACATGTTTGCTAAGAGACATTACATTTAGATTATACTTTTTAATATAGTGTTTATGCTATTACCAATTGATGGCTCACTCAGTCCCACCCCATTAGTTTCTGTTCCTATCCCTATTAAGTTATTCACAACCATAAATTGGCTGATTTACCACTCAAAATTCATTTTGATTCTTTTAAACAAAAGTATAATTAATTCCAGACCTGACTGAGACTGCCAAAAACCAGGCTATTCCTTTCTAACTGGTGTTTAATATTTAGTACTCACGCTGGGTTTCTAACCCAAAAAGCTAATTAGTTGCACATTAATTGCAAGTGCAACTATGGTTTAATTTATAACAAAGCAATCTCTTATCTCTGGAGATTTACTCACCTAATGTCAGTCATTTTCACTGCCGTTTGGCCGTAATGGACAACAACCTCCCTGCTGCTAATAAACACAGCTGAAGGTCAAGTTACTCCATTTGCCGGCATCCCAAAACAAAAGACTACATATTACCTCTGTAAGTGCTACCAACAATATGTCACGGTAAATTAAATTTCCCCCAGCACACAGGCTGGAGCGGCTGCTTGATCCCCTCAGACTCTGACCTCTCTTTGCCGGTCAGTGCAGTCAGGCAGGAGAATGAAGTGAACGAGCCCCGGCCACGAAAGGCCATCCCTGCTTAGCTCCCAATCTGCACCGCCAGCGCTGACATCAGAGGTGTTATTACCATATAAATGAGATAAGGTCTTTGGTAATTGCTGGCTGAAATTAAAGCCAAATAGTCATGTGTTGGAGACAGTTTGTCTGCATGTGGAAGGAAATTGTGACAGTGGATTGACTTTAATTTCCTGAATTAATGCACGCTTAAAAGACTAAGGCTATACATCTTTATGCCACAGCTTGTGTCATTGTTGGAACAAAGTGTGATAAACAGGCAGGAAACTACACCGCACCGTCTTTACTGAAACGTCTTACTGTTGCATGATGTTCCCGATCAGAAAAACCTGATTTAAGAGTGCTGACACCATAAAGTGATGAAACATGCCTCTAAGAGCAAATGAAAACATTAACATTAGTAAACTGCCTTATTTAGAATCCTGTTAATCCCCTTTAATGTATCTGATTACAAAGAGCACTAAAACACCAGTCACATAACAAATTAGTCCCAATGTGAGCAGCGAGCAAATTAGATCTTGATAAGTGCTGCTAATTACATCTGCGGTGAGGTGTGTGTCATCGCCTGATTTTTTTTACGAGTGTTGTGCCATATTATGTTACGGTGCTTTGGTGCTGAGAGAGGGGCAATGGCATTTATTAGTTGATGGAATAGCCCACCTGGGATAAGAGCAGCCGTGACATTTCAGCATTGGAGCAGGGCAATTACCCCGAGCGGCAGCAGCAAGAGAGCGAGCTGGCCTTCTGTTGTAGTTCAACTCATCCAGGCTTTGATTTGTACGTAGATTTCTCTGGTCGGACATTTAGAGATTAAAGGCAAAACATCTGTCTTTTTTATTTTTGGCCAAAATCTAATAGTGTTCTAAAATTAGAGGTTGTGACCCAAACATTGACCATAGGATTGTTTGTAAATCATGTATATAAAAGGATGTTGGTTATTATTAGAAGGTTTATAGTTTCTTGAACATTTGTTAGACATGGACATTTTGCTGTGTGTCATTTCAGACCATATAAGCGCATAATTACAAAGCTCTGACTTGATTGGCAGATCCTTTAAATTAATGCCTGGTCACACCGAAAAGTGGTTGAGGAAAATCAATCTGCAGGTAGCTGTAGTTTTCCTGTAGTTGGCAGCCAACTTACTTGCTGGCTGGGCTGGCAGCAGTCAGTCACAGTGGCTCCTGGAGATGCTCTCCATTTGCTTTCTACTGCTCTGTTTACTCTCTCTGGCATGCTGCTCACCACTGTAACTATGTTAGAGAAATAACTTAACGGAAATCAAACATATTAGCTCGTTACTTTTGTTCGGTCACTAATGGGACATTAGGCTTCATGCAAGGATGTTCTGAACTTTACTTCTGCTGCTGTAATCATGTGAATCTTCTCTTTGATAGAAAAACCTAAATAAAAGCATTGACCATATCTTTAACTTTCTCCATCTCTCTCTTTGGGTCACTCCATCCCCTCAAAGGTCAGGACAGCCTGCTTTTGGAACAATCTCCCACGTTGGTCCACTTATCGTCTCACCTCTGCAATAAGCTGATCCTGTAAAAGCTAAATTTCCCTTCTGGAAAAACACTTAAATGGAAGTTTAAAATCAGAGTTGCGATTGTGGTGTTATAAAAGAAAAAGGACATTTTGAAATACCAGATGCTGTAGTAAAATTAATATGTCCTGATATAAACATAATGGTGAAAAAAGGCTAAATTAAATAACATTTGATATTATTAAAACATGGCATTGGCATGGCGATTATGAAATCTTATTGATGTTTAAATATCAGCGTATCAAACATCAGTGTAGCATCACTTAGTAGCGCCTGCCTCTGGACAAGAGAATACATTTAAAAAAATGAGGGGAGAAGCCAGTGTGGCCATTTGATTATCTCTTGATAAGGAGCGAGCTGTGAACTTCTGATTCGCTAAATACAACAGAAGAATCTTAAAAAATAATGGGTGATTTCCTCCAACTACATATATATTTATAAAATGAGGTTGCTTTCTACATGTAGCATAGCATGCTTTGCAATCTGTGCTACCTTTGATATGAAAAGCAGTGAGACACAAGACCAAAAAGAACAACCCCGGCTTTATTACGACCTTTCACTTCCATGAAGTCACGAATAAAAACCTCCACTAATTACAGCACTGTCTTTCAATTACCCCCCACATCATAACGCTGCCGTCCTCTTCCCAGAACGCCACTGCCTGAAGGTCATGGCAGCCTTTTAGTATCGCATGCTGTCTAGGACTTTTCGTGGGTGACCTTTTGCTGTCTGTCGCTTCAGAGGATAACACCAATCACGGAGAACGGGTTTTATTGCATGCAAGGTTACATCATGAGGTCCTGGCCCATGTTTTGTACAGTATATAAGTCATGCAGCTGGTGTTCATTGTTTTGGCACAAAGAGAATGACGGACACAGAGGAAGAAAAGGGTAGTTGTATGTTTAAGAAAAGGCAACAATAGAAAAAGGCAGGAGACCAATTCTGCCTGTGATGGCTGAGCTCAAACTTGACTTATTCGTTTCCGACAGGGTCCTCTCATTAATCTTTAACATCTTGCCTGTAGTTATCATTACTAAGAAAACCGTCAGGCTCGCTCCCCTTATTTTGACAGACACTTACTTTCATCTACAAGAACAGGGGGGATTGTTTTTGTTTACCAGCTTCCCACCCACCTCTGAAATTCTGCAGCGTTTCGCAAGTCATCCACAGAGAGACACGCCTGGACTGAGGAGCATTTCCTTCTTGTTTTTGTTTTGTGAAAATATGAAGTAAGGCTTTTGGTGCTTGATTGCATCAAAAAGTAAGCCTGCAACATTTTGTCTGTGTAGTGCAAAAATCTCTATTATAA
The DNA here is from genome assembly GCA_028566105.1 of Hypoplectrus providencianus. Lineage (NCBI taxonomy): Eukaryota > Metazoa > Chordata > Actinopteri > Perciformes > Serranidae > Hypoplectrus > Hypoplectrus providencianus. The sequence continues at coordinate 9,146,891 of JAOWBC010000248.1, read as the reverse complement.
TAATGAAAACAAAATCTAATATTCTCCATATGTGAAAAACTTAATTCATCTCTCTGGTCCAAAAATATACCATTTCCAACATATTTTCATACCTGAACCACAAAATAGGTAATTTGCCAAAGACTCCTAAAACTACATTTACAACTGTTCTTTTAAGGAATATTTTTTACAAGGTGTCTGTAGGTGTCTGTACACAGCATTCAAGGTTGGCCCCTCCTTCCTGCCTCGAGAGAGGAAAAGCAGTGATGATTGAATATGCTGGACAGTAAATGAAGAGAGGAAGTAGCATTAGCAAGAACAAAGTAGTGAATAAGATTAATAAAATGTATTTTCTAATTGTTTCATGACAGTTACAGTCAAAAGCATTTTTTTTTTGCAGATAAACACATGGTTCGTTTTTTTGTGCTTTCTGAAAACCCTGAAAAAAAGATTTTTGAAGAAGGTATTATTTTAAATGGGAGTTGATATAATACTATTAACATTGTAAAATGGAACTACTTGGTCAGGTTTAGGAAAGGATTATAGTCTAGGTTGAAATAAACACTAGTTCAAAAACTCAACACTGAAAATGAACAGCTGTCTGCTGGGTCAAAGTCCTGTGTTTGTTTGACTCATCCATCTACCCTGACCTCCTCTATATAGCTGTACATGATGTTTGGACACACGCAGTCAATGACGAAGGGTCACAAGCTCTGATGTACTGGATCGAGCAGCCAAAAAGTCTGGGAGCCACAGCCAAACACCATCTATTATAAGTCATCTCAAAATAGAGACATGGTTTTCTGCCATGTGAGTCATTTACTGAAATTCCATTCACAAATTCAGAGCACAGTCACAATTGATGTTTGAACGTTGAACATGTCGGCCTGCTGATCATTCACGCATTCACTTTGGGCATTATGAATATTCAGAGCAGAGAGTAGCCAAATGTCACCGAGCTATCCTGAACAATAATGGAGCTTGAAATCTGCAGACAAGTGGGCACGAAAGTGAGGCGGGCTAATGAATGTAGCTGCCTCGCCTTGATTAGTTTGGATGACAAATGTTTTGATAGAGACGGCTCTCTGAGGCCTCAATCTACATCGTATCATTTTCTTCTTTATGCTGCGCGACAACACTGAGTTCAACCAGAGGCAATGTGTGAACCAGGGACATAAATGCTTTACATCCTGGGACAGAGTGTGCTCCCTGCTCTTGCTTACAATGGTAAAAAAAAGAAAATAAAGAAAGAACGATGTTAAAAAAACAAATGCTGGAAAACCCTGACAAAAGATCAACACTCGGTCTTAAAAGCTCCCAGTCATTTTAATTATGCAACAATTGGATCTTATTCAGTTTGCCAGGGATTGTCAAACCACCATCACAAGACACAGCAAGCAAACAAACACACTCGTAACTCAGGTGTCTGTGATCATGAGTGAGGCATCTGCATTTATTAAGCTGGACCAATCAAAGCGGAGCTAAATAACTCTCCCACAACAAGGACGGAGCAAGTCTGCTGAAAAGCAATTAGAAACATCAAGACCAGAATTGTGCAGGCTGTGTATTAAATACAACACATAAAAGGTTTACTCAAATATAACTATGTATTTAATTGCCTATGCCAGGGTGCATTGGTATGTAATTATTTATCTTAAATACAAGATATGAGTAGCTGTATTCTGTGACAGTCAGAATTTAGACTCACAACTTAAATAAAATGTTTACATGTGGCCCGAATCTGGTTTTCAACCACAGAAATCAGCTCAGCAAGAAATCAATTCAGTATTATATTACTTCAATTAAGTAATTTAATGGAAAGTGTTATTAATGATGTTTCAGTGCATGTATTGCAAAAGTTACTCTTCCAACACTGTAAATCACATCCAGAAAATACAATTATGATACAAACTTTTCTATATATAAATACAGAACTACAGCATAGAAAAACAAAAGAGGAAGTAATTTTTGTTTATCTATAAAAAATATAACCATATAACCAGAAAAATCACACAATTGACTATAAATGTGTGTAGATATACAGGTTTAGCTTAGCAGATTTTTTTTTTTATATATATCTGCTGAGTGAAATCAAGTATCATCAATAACAAGAAACAACATAAAAGGTTTTCTGAGTTTGGTATTCAAACAAAATTAGGTCAGTGACCTATAGCTGCTGTTAGTGGATAAATGTCCACAAGCTGAAGTCAGCGGACCAAAAGCACCGAACAACAAAAAAAACACCAGTTTCTTTTCTGCATGTTGCACTGTAGGACAGGAAAGACTAAATGGTGTCGTTTGAAGGGCTGGCATGCTTTAGAAACACGCTCTTCTGGCTGAGTTTATTGTAAATATAATTTATACCTGACACTCTTTGCCACTCTGTCACAGGGAATCTCAAAGCCGAGCCGGCGTCAGCCTAATTACTGGGAATAGTGCCTGTCAGGAATTTAGGGCAGGACCTGCAGTATGGCACAAACATTAACATAAAGGATGTTGAAAGAGATTTAATGGGATTTTCAGCTTTTTAGGTGAGCAAAATGACGGCAAAACAGTCGTCCATACAAGAAAATGCAGATGTACCGCGGTTATTCTGACAACAAATCATCTCTATTTTATAGGCGACTGTAAAGCCTAAGACATGCTAATTCACTCTTATGAATATACGCAGACGAAAAGACTCACACAATATACTGTATGTACATATATATTTACATATGACAACATTTACATATAGACACACACATTTTCCTGTATTTTCTGCTTTTGTTTGGCTATTGAAAGTGTTCATTTACAGCTGAATATATCAATAAGCATATCTACAAATGTCACTTTTTTGCAAGCAGACATCTGCTGATGCTGTTGGCCTCCTCTGGGAGTTATGCTTTAATGCCAGCAATCATTTTGAAAGAGTAAACAATGCTTTGTGTGATGGTGGATATCTGGTTTTGGAAAAGTAAGTGATTATGTAACTAATTAGTGTATTTGGCTCTCCTGTGATTGCATGTTGTGGTAAAATCAGATCCAGCTGAGGTCCTTCATGTGTCCACATTGAAGACCAGATGAGATCCACAGTGATCCCTCGCTCTGCGCTCAGCTCCACTGGCCCTGATCTGGGTCATCTGGGTCTTTCACAGGCCCGGCTGTGGGCCAAGAAAGTATAACTCCAAATATAAAAAAAAACCCAAACAGACCCACAATTTGTAGTTTGAATGTGAAACAGCTGTTAACCCTGCCAGGACTACTTAATATCCACTTCTCATATGTGGCACAGTTTTTAAATATGTGTCCAGTTTCAAACAGCGTTGCATTAATAAATATAATTGGGGGGTTCTTCTTCGCGGTTTGCCAAGGTTTGCTCCTGGAGTCAGAGAAGATCATTAAATATTAAACCACCACAGCCTGCTACGGGGCGAAGCTCGGCTCATGCAATAACAAGAAGGCTGCTTACTTATCCTCATCTTGCAGTTGAGCGCTTAATTTTTCTGTTATTATTTTTGCTCTTAGAGCTTTGGAAAAAGTGGGACACTCTAATTGAAAAAAATGCAATACTCCTTTCCTGTGAATGAAGTCTCTGGGGAGAAGTGTATCAGCTGACGCAGTGTGTCCAATACTTTATAGTGTTTTAGTTTTAAGGGTCAGTGATGGAAAATAACTGATTAACTCAATTACTGTTCTTAGTTACCAATTTGATGTAAAACATGGTGAAAATATTCCTTTAGGATGGGTAATTTATTGCTTTATCATATAAGACATTTACCAACTGGTACTAAAGTTGGTAAATGCAGAAATACAGATGCAAAAACATGAAATGAAACCTTAAAATTTAAATGATAGAGTATGAATAGCTGCAGGGGCTGCAGCAAAATGAACTCCTTTTGGGATATAAAACAGAGGGTCAGCTGTTGTGTTGCGCATCAACAGCTCTGGATACCAATGAAAATAGATTTCTACATCAAAGAGGGTTTTACATCGCACCTAAATGGATTCCCCTACTGGGACAGGCAGGAGATGCTAAATTGCACTTTCCCTATTTCAAGTGTAGCATTAATTAGACATAGTGAATAATGAGTCGAATGTATAAAACATTTCCTTGGTGCCACAGTGATACTGACCAAAGGTAAAAGGAAGACTGTAAAAATAAATGGACTAAAGGAGGGAGAGGTTACGATGTGTTCACAGGCGAGCTCCTGCCATGTTGGAGGTGTTTACATGGAAGCAGCATTGGGGTCAAAAGTTCACTTGGGTGTGCTGTAATCACCTCTCTCATCTCCCATTTTGTCACAGTGATAGGCGACTATATTTCTGCTTTTTGTTGCCTCGCTACGTTAGCAGTTTTCAATAAAGTCAGTTTCATCCTACAATCAGAAACACCATCTGCCAGTGTGTCAAAATAAATGCAAAAGGGCATTTATCTGCTTCCTCCTTTGGATTTAATCATATTTTAGCAAAACTGGAGAAAGAGACAGAAAGATAGAAACATGACGCCCAAGGGCTGCAAGGTTGGTGAAGCCACCAGAGACAGAAATACAACAGCTTTATAATGCATTCAGCTATTCACCAATGACTCTTTGTATTTATTTATTTAGCCATGCTCGTGTTGTGGCTCTAGGGCTGTTAAGTTATTCGGCCATCGGTCCAGCACTGCAGTTTCAGACTGAAATTTGGAACATCTCTTAGATTGAATTGAAATGCTGAAATGTTGTGCAGTCATTCCTGTTGGTCTCAGAATGAATTACAATAATGTTGGCATCCGCTTTACTTTATATCTCGCTCCAGATCATCAGATCAAAATAATCTACATTTGAATTTGTCCAATAAGTTTTAGTGCCATTCCTATTAGCTTTAGCTCTATTTTGTGTACAGAACTAATTACTAAATGTTAGCAAATATGCAAATAGTGGAATTTATTATGACTAGTAGAACTGACCACGTCTGTTTATGTCAAATCTATTACTGTATATGAACCAAATATTATACATCCCTACCAAATTTGTGTTCCATTTCTCTATTTCTCATGCATGTATTGCCATCTCATAATGAAACGGAAATATTTGCTTTCTTTTTCATGACCAAGGACTCGCTCATTGTCATTGTGAGCATGTTAGCATGCTGATGTTAGCATTCAGCTCAATGCACCAAGGTGCCCACGGAAAGCATAGCCTCACTGTGGCTGTGTACGTCTACACTCATCCTTTAAATTGCACATGCTGATTCTAAGCAGGTTTTGAGCATGCTGTGTCCACCTGAAGGTGGCCAAAAAGCAGACAGAATGTGTACAGTGCAAAGTCACTTTCCAGTGCAGTAGATGCACACTAGTCTTTCACACAAATGTGAAAATCCAAAAGACAGAGAGAAGCTTCACACAGCTGGAAAACATCAAATTATGTGTGGGTGTTGGTGGAAAACCAAAAATAACTATTCAATTTTAGGATCTTAGTTCTCCAAGGTTGTATTTTGATTGACATCCATTGTCATCTCCTATTAGTATGAAATGGCAGCCTTGTATGTCTCAGAATAACTGCTATATCACAGATTATGACAATTAGCATGTAGTACATACTGTATTGTATTCCTCTGTAGCATGGACACCATCTGTGTCTAATTCAAGCATCATTTGAGGGAAACCTTAGATGAAAACTGAAGATTTCGTTTAGCATTTCACGTATTTCACCATGTTAAGCATTGAAATTAGAGGCTGGAAAAGAAAGTCACACGCAGAGACAAATTGCTCCTTTTTGAAAACCTCATATTTATGGTTCCTTAAAAGCCCTCCTGCTGTTGTAGGGGTGTAAAGAGTTACAGCTTTGCCCTATGAGATCCTTGAAGCCCTCTTAACTAAATGTGTTTGTATTTTTTATGTCTCAGTGCCAACCTCTATTAGTATCATGTCACTAAGTGCCCTTGACTCCAGTCAAGCAGCGCTGGTGAGGTCCAGGTTGCATTTACAGTCTACGCGCCCAAAAACACAGCTCTGCTTCGGCTGCACAGGGCAGATGAAGGATACTAAACTCCTCAATGACTGAATGATGTTTAGTTATTCAGGCTGTGTCGGCCTGAGGGAGAAAGTGAAGCACTCACCAACTTTCAAAATATCTCCTGAGATAAAATATTTTTTTTTTATAGCTTTTTCATTAATGCAGTGAATGTCAATAGGTTGCCTGCCTGCTTTAATCGCACAGTGTCATATACAGTGTAATACCATATGGTACATTGCGCTAATATTGGGAGGATTGAATAAAATACTGTTATTATATCTTGTGTGATGACAGCTCTGCTTTACTTAGAGCGCTGCCTATAATTCTTTATAACGTTACATTAGCTGCTCGGTGAAAGTGTTGTGTAGGCGGCTGAATCACACAGGGATTATATGTGCAGGTTCATTAAACTATTCAACCATACTTTCATGTCATTAAGTTTCATGACTTCACTTGAGAGTGAAAGGTACCCTCCAAATATGTTTCACAGCGGTAGGGAGGTCTTCTCTTTCCTTTCAAGGTGCTTTATTGGCAATTTTCTAACCTTGCAGCAGGAAAATAGCAGCATGACATGATTGCATCTGACAGAAAATATAAGAGTGTAAATGCTTCAAATTAACTTTTACGTTCAATATTATATTCTAAAATAAGACTGTTGGTTTTTACAGTGGCAAGAGTACATTCAAAAGCCACACAGGGAATGCAGCTGGGTTGACACTGTTCTTAAATGCTTTTATGTGATTAGATATAATGATCAGACTTATAAAACTGCATTATAACAATTTATGCAGGTTCAAAAGTTTAGTGCCAGTCTATAATCAATAAACACAATATGCAATACAAAGTGGTAAAAAGTAACATTATTATTATGTTATGAAGCCATTGCAATAAATATTTCCTTTGTATTGCTACTTTAAACCTCTACTTCACTACATTTTAGATGGAAATATAATACGTTTTACTCTAGAACATATATCTGACAGTTACAGGTTAGGGTTAGGATTAGGGTTAGGTTAGGGTTAGGGTTACCACTTGTGCACTTAGGGATGATAGTGAGTCATTAGATGTAGTCTGATACTGAACACACAAGGTTTCGACCAGTCTGAAAGCAACATCTATTAGCTTATGATTTAGAGAAATGTAGACTTTAGAAATTATGTCAATATGTGGTTTACATGGTATTTTTCTTGCTACAATTTATCTTAACAACGCCAGACATAAAGACTATAAGACAATAGTGTTATTTTGAGGTTCACCAGTTTCTTTTAATTCTAGCTCTGCCGTTTGTTTTTTCAACCCCAGACCCAGAACACAGCTCAGATTTATCTTGAGACCCTATAGGTGAACCTGCCTCCTAGTTTGGATCCCACTGTTCTAAGTTACTTAAGTGCGTACATAGTAATTCAATCTGACAACAACTACTTTTGCATCAGCATGAACAATAAATATTCAGTCATTTTGCTGCTAATAATGCAGAACTTTTGATTGAAATTCAGACATTTTACATTCTTGTATAGCTACTAAACTGTTTTAAGGTAAAAACAGCTTCTACCAGCTCTGAAAATAAAAATCTAGAATGACCGAAGAGAAAGGAGCAGTAAGTTCATGTGTGCAAACTGCTACCTAATGATTTGTGCCCACCCTCCACCTCAGTCTCCACCCCATTGGAGCTCTGCTTGGAGCCAGACTGAACTGATGAGAAGTGCTGTGGCGTCTAAACGCAGAAAAACCTTGCCTGTTGGACCCAGAAAGACGTCCTGTACTTGGGTCAGCAATCCTTTGCACCCCTAAAAAGTGCAGTCGGAGCCTCTCTAGAAAGATTAATGACCATTGATCCCCGGCACAAGCCATCAGGGCAGCAGACCACTGTTTTCTGCCAGTCCCCATGAGCAGTAAAACCCTCATTACACACTTTCTGAGTCTTTAGGTTGCGCCTCTGCCGAGCCTGAACCAAGCCAAGGACGGGTGTTAGTTTGTTTTGTTCAGGGAAGTGGCGTGATGTTTGCTTATTGATGCAATTTTTGTACTGTGCTTTACTGTGAATTGAATAATGTCTGAATTTTATGTTTACATCATATCATTTGAAGTAAACAATGATGAAATGCAAGGTGAGAAGGAGCAAACCGCTGATGACCACTGTGATTCAGAGAAAAACAGTGTGAACTTCAGCTTTTAAAAAGACATGCACTCCAAATAACAAAGTAGTTCAGACGGCCTGCTGCAGGCCCCTTTCATTTGCAGATGAAACAGGAAGCTGGTTTTATCATTTGTGTTTTGAAGAGCGTGTTCCCCGTTTGTGCTTCTTTCTGCACGACCTTGCTGATCAGATGAGCATTTCAAAAGCACAAGGGGCAGAGGGTCGCCGCCAATATGGGGCTGAAACAGCAAATTACCATTCAGCAGGAATATTCCTGCTGTAAATTAGCTCCCACTCTATTCTGGTCTGTAGGTAACTGTGTGACTTCTGCCCCAAACACTGTCTTTGATGTTGGGAGTGGGTTTGAAGTAAAAGTGATTAAAATGTAACAGCGATGGGCTTTGTATATACTGTGAGCAGGTCTTCTTTGCCAGAATAATTTGCCTTTTTTTTTTTTTTTAAAGCATTTAGTTTGAAGCTGACGGACTGCTTTCATTGGAAATCAATATCTAGCTACCAAACAACTTAACATGGGTTGATCGTGACTAATAACTGATATTATTGCAAGCTGGATACTGGTGATTTCTCAGGTTCCTCACTTTGTGAGACATATTTCACCGTTTTGATGATATCAAACACAGCGGGGAGTCTGAAAAATGATTTCTGATAAAAGGCTGTTACTGTGGAAATTTTTCCCTCGCTACATTCTGTTCCAGGAATTAAAAAGTAAAAGACACATGAAAGCTGTAAGAGCTGTTAAATGTCTTAATGAGCAAATTCTACACCATTTAAATTAAAATACCTGCCTCCTTTACAGTTTTAGCTCATTAAATAATGTTTATGTTTATGTTCCAGTTTTAATATATTGCAGCTTTGAACTCTTTTCTAAAGAGTTGGCAACACTGTCAACCTCATGCTGAGTGTGAAGTGAAGTGACAGTAGATAGTCTAAATCTTGTCATTTAAACAATAGATTTGCAGGAAATGTCTTTCCAGAAGTCTGAAGTACTAGCCGTCGTAATATGTTTTATTAAAAGGTAATACAGACGCAACCAGGTACATCATCAATGTGATGATAGGGTTGATGAGATTAAGTTTTAAAGGACAATGAAATTGAAGCAAATCTAGCAGGAGTGGTTTAGACTGTAATTTCTGAAGGTATATTCCTCAATTTTCATGTAGAATTTGGTGGCAAAAGCTTTATCCAAAGAATGAAAATAAGAGCCAAAATCATTGTGGTTGTGGTGCCAGCCTGCAGATTAAACATCTTGAAAACAAAAAGAAGACAAAGCTCTCGGTAGAGCCAACTGCCAAACAGCATCACTCACTACTTGTTTCAAGTTAACATGCCAGACTTAAAAAATCATGCTCATTAAAGCTTGAGGGAAGACAGACTTTTCTGGCATTTATCTTCAGTTTTTGTTTCTTTTTGTCTTTTTGTGCTCAGTAATTTGCCAATTGCTATTTCACACTGTGTGTAATATATATGCCTTGAAATGTAACCAACTAGTTCTCATTCGGTCAGTGTTTGGAAAGTCTTTGAGATGAATCTCCTGGCTCGCCCTCTACATACTGGATAAGATATGCATAGAAGAAGCGGGTGTAATCCTTCAAAAACACTGGGTCCTGCTGCTCATCTATGAGCTTGCATGAAAAGAGGGTTACGTGATAGTGAGGGGAGACACTTGTCTAACAGATTAGCTCTTCCTTGGCCCAGCATTTACCTCAGCCCTGGGAATTCAACTGTAACTGACCTTTGATTTCCTCTGTGGGCATAAGAGTGGGTTAAAGGGACATGAAAGGAACTGTGCACATTATTCAGACATAAAAGAAATATATATATACAGTATCTGCTTTACTTCTTTTCCTTTGGCTGACTGCATAGATACGTCTGTTTACTGTCAGGTATAACCCAAGTTGTATAGTTACAGATGTTGCTGAATTAATGATGTTGTTTTCTGTGCATCCAGTGTTGATAATACTCCACTACACATTACAAATTGACCTACAGTGCTGACATCAGTGATCTGGAACTGGTAATGGCGTGTGGCTAAGTTGCCCATAAAGGCAATATGAGGAAACACGCTGTCACAGCAGCCTGATCATTAGGACACCAAACAAGGAAATGCTCTGATGGACACTAATCATTCAAGATCAAATGCATTTCAATTAACCAATAACATCTGCTCACACAGCCATTCTGGTGATTCGCCATATGTTCCTGAACCTTAGAATAGCGATGACGAGAGATGGATGTGTGCCGATCTGTTGCCAAAATGAAGGAAACTAACAGAGAAGATTAAAACCCATGAATTCTGATGATGTTTCTCCTTAGCCATAGTCTCGAACATATGTGACTATAAACAGAAGATCCTTGAATGTGACTTTCAAAGGCCCAAACTTGAATGGGAATTAGCATGAAATTACAACTTTATCATTTTGGTACCATGAGGATATGTGCAAAGGAGGAATTCAGGTGATGTGGAACAGGTACGACAAATTTCATGTATGTTGAAGGTTAGGATGCATGGATCTGTCAAAAAAAGACCTTCATCCTGAGTGCTGTTTGTTTCCAATGTGAAACCAAAATTCATCGTTGACTTGTTTTCTCTTTTGTAACTTATGTTGCATCCATAGATGAAACCATAATGTCACTGTGTTTCATGGACTATTATTTTATCTTGAGTCTGGCATTTTTGCTGTCACCAATCTTGATTTTGTAATCCAGACATTGAGCAGTGCAAGGGCCAAAAACACCACCCAATCCCTTTAAGTTCCCTCTGATGCACTCTCTCTGGTACACAAAGCCACAAGCACAGGCATGCTCATGGTATTAACCTGGACTTTGTGTATGACCTTTTGGATGTGTAGAAGAACAGAGAACATTAAATAACATCAGATCCTGATTGATCCTGTTGGAAAGTCTTGCCCTGGAGAGTTAAGAAATCAATGACATTATGCTGCTGTGCCCTATGCTTAAAACAGTTCCCTTCTTTTATTTCTTACCCACCTGTTCATACTGCTGCTGTTTAATTAGCCTGAGTCCGACCCCGGCCGGTCTAAAGAAAACAAAACAACAACAACAACAACAACAACAACAACAACAAAATCCCTCGCCCGGCCCCTCTGGCTCCAGTCAGCTTGGAGACCTATAGCCAGAACCTGACCTTCTGGTAGGGTGAGATATGGATGAGTGAGAACCAGATGACACTGCCATGATAATGAGATGTCAATCTCAAGGTAGCCACCCCTTAAAGTATAGCCTGTTATAGTTAAGTTATTTTTTCTTTTACTTTAAATAAGACCAAAACTAACATCATGCCATATTGAAGAAGACTTGAAAAATCATTAGGAAAATGTTTACTGAGGTAATATGAATGTGAGAAGAAAGATCTTTTTATCTCATATATATATATATATATTTCAATCTGACTTCTCTGCAACCAGTGTAGTCGCCCCCTGCTGACCATAAGGAAGAATGCAGGTTTAAAACTCTTCTGTATTGGCTTCAGTTTTCTTAAATCTCATCCTAAACCTAGCCAAGTAAATTAAACGATCATATTTGTCTTGTTAGGGTTCATTGGCAGACAAATGATTCTGTCATTTAGGTACGAGGTATGATGTTGTTTAAACATACGGCATGGATCTGATGGCCACCCAATCATGGACATACTTGGATGAGCTGATTTCAACGTAACTCACCATCTGCTTTACCATACGGATACCTGATGTTTTAATGGAGGGTTTACCTTGTACAGATGGGCTCCAAATAACAAGTAAACAAACACAGAATTCATTCTTTGAATCGCTTAGATTTCAACACATGCCTCTCTCATGTAATAACACAAGCAAATCAGATTCATTCATTTAAATAATTGCATTTGTTCCTGTTTTTGTCCCAAGTTAATTAGCAAACATTTTAGCACAGAGAAAAAAAAAATCTGCTCTTATTAAGTGGGATAAACAGGGGCTGTCAGCACATCTTTACAAGTCTTATGTGTAATACAAATAAGCGTGGCTGCTTGTAGGTGCCGTAGCTCCGAGAGGGTTTTCATCCATAGCTGAACAATTTTCTGCTCCTCTGGGATCCTTTGCATCAATTCAATTTATTTCAGTAAATGGACCAATTCATCAGGGAAATTTGGTATGTCATTTGTGTTTTTCATCAAGCGATACCTTCCTCCGCTTTTTTCCCAACGAACACAAATGGATTAAGCACTTTCTGTGCAGACATCTTGAACCTACAGTAAATCTGCATGAGAGGTTATTGTGTGCCGACAGCAGAAGGAGAGGATATATGAGAATGTATGCATCGTAATTAAAACAAGCAGGTGTTTACTGTTCATTCACTCTGAGATCATACTGATTGTTGAGTTAGGAGAGATAACAATGTTTTTGACACTGCATGATCAACCGGCTTTATGTTAATGGAGTTTATATTTAATCAGTAAAAAGATCAGCTATGAATCCAGACTGAGGGAGCACACTTTGCCAGTGAAAGGATTTTAAAAAAGGAATCCAGCTCAGGTAATAATAAGCTCTTTCCTTGAAAAGGCAGTGAGCGGCTGGTGCTCCATATCCTTCCAGATGTCTGTGTGCGATACGCTCCTCCCCGCTGGCCCACACTGACAAGCCCATGTCATCCCTGTGACATTTCCAGAGCCTTCACATTTCATCAGGACGGTAATTAATCATTGCCGAAACAATGTGGTGGCCTGGAACACCGGGGCTGCCACGGTGCTGAGGAGGAGAGCGAGTGCTGCCAGGGGCCTCTTTGGCACACGCCGGGGTGCAACAGGCAAAGCGTTGCCATGGTGAAGCCTCGGCAGCATCAGGGACCATCATCCCACTGTGACATCTGTTGGCATCACGGGCTGCGACTCTAACCTACGAGCAGGATTCAGAAACGGCTCTGTGTCTGCACAAACTATGGCAGATCTGCAAAGCACTTTTTCCGAACACACTCATTAGGGAATCCATAACTGTGACAAGGCGACAGCTTGCAAAAATAAGGCTTACAGAAACATTTTAGAACATATATTATCATACAATTACTGTCATGCAAAACCTTTGATACTTCTCAAATTTCAACCTCCTGAATTCTAGAACTCTTATCTCTATAAAAGCATTTTTTAAGTAATCTACCTAAAATGTCCTGGCATCATATAAGTCCCTTTCAGACTGCATTTATGCAAAAGTCCCCCTATTGTGCTATAACAAGCATTTCATCTGACATTCACACTGATTCTGCAGTGACGACGTAGCGGTGGAGATATAGCGGCTCGAAAGTGACGTCTGAAAGGAGCTATGGAAAGATTTAAAGCTGGGGTATGGGTAGAAACAAAACAATCCATCAGATGACCTTATGAAATGTTTATGCAGTGAACTGTACGAGTAGTACTCATTCCTTTCAGTCATCCCAATCATGATTATTGGATTGGAGAATAAACAAACCCTTTCGTCTTTGTTGTTCGCGTATGGGTTGCTCAGACAGTTGTTGTCAATGCTGTAGTAGCTATTTCTCTGCAGGATTTACTGTCATTGAATCAGACTTTCACAATCTGTAGAGGCTTGAATGAGTGAACAGTCACTAGTATCGCCCTCTGTCTGAACCGGGTCTGAACTAATCTTAAGTGTTCACAGGAGGTGCAGGCATCTAGTTTTCTTTCTGATCACTTTGTTAGAAGGTTAGGTTATGAAGTTTTGCCAAATGATACCCCTAAACAAACAAAACAACAGCCTACTCCAGTTAAAATGCTAACAAACGTAAAAGTAAATGAAAGCCATCCATTAAACCCATCTTTGCAGTTTGTAGACTCTTGTGCACCGTCCCCTCTCGCAGAAGTTATTAATAACTCAGAAGAGATTTCCTGTAAATGTAATTAAAATGCATCTTCCAAAAGGAGCCCTGTGGAAATGACCATGTCGAAATCAATGCAATAAACTTTTTCTTCAGGCAACACCCAGCATATGTACGCAACCATCAAATAAATCTTTGCAGAGAATAACAATAACTTATAATTAAATGTTTCATCATCAAAAAGAAACTGACCTCAGCAAGCAAAGAAAGATTTCCTTGAATTTTAAAAAAGAAAGTCAATTTAACACCAGCATCTATGTCCAGTTCAGACAGGCTTTATCATCATACAGGGATGATTTAGCACCATCCATAAGAGCTTATTTAGTGACATTTTCCTTTCTCTTAATATACTTATTATTACATATTATTCATTAATGCGAAGTTCATGTTTATTGAAAAACAGTGTTTGAAATCTCTTGAAATCTAAGAAAAATTGGAAAGTTTCATAAAAACAAACAAAAAAAATTCTTGCAAAGTACCTTAATATATCATTCATGTACAGTACTCTGGTAAATGTACTTGCACCTCTGGTGCCTTGTCAGGGCAGTTAAATGTAGTGTACCAGGCATGATAAAGAAAACACAGCCTGCAGGCAGGAATAAAGGCTGAAAGAGAGCCAGATGTGGCCTGGACTTTCAGGGTGTATTAAGTGTAAAAGTACAGCTATAACCTACTTCAGGTCTGTCAGCTGTACACACATTCCCTGAAACGCCACTATGAATAAATCAAAAGCATAACAGCAACCTTTCTCCTGAGTGTCATCATTATTTCATGAAAGTTACATGTACTAATGTATAGAGCCTTTACATACAGGTCTTCAAACATATTTTTTTTTTTGCGTTAGATTGATAGAAAAAGAATCCAGTTATTTAGCTTTTGTTTTTGCCAAAGTTCACAGTTATCACAAGCTTGTCACCTTGTCACCGTGACCTTTTAACGTGTTGTTCCTGTGTGTTTGTGTGGGTGCTCTTTATCAGGGGACGATAATGAAAATGGAGGTGCCATCTCCCGCCAGCTTTTAATGTTAATTGGCGGTGATTTGTGAAAAAAATGGCCTCGGTCCAGGACAAAGCTGCTTCAGACGACACTGCATTAGAGGTTTGTTGTCACAAAATAACCTTTGTGAAATAGAGGAGGGTTAAGGTGCCAAGATGAATACCCACTCCTACTTTGCGGTGTTCACACAGCATACAGAATGAAAATCATAACTCCCCAAGTCAACCAAACAGGTGAGGTCAGATTATTATCAAAGCTGCTGAACCAGAAAGTTGATACAGTGTGCTGTATGTGCTCGAGGGGGAAGACACTGACAGTTCAAGGCCTTTGAGTCTGCAAGAAAACAGAGAGCTTGGTAGAAATGCATCCGCAAGCACTGGAATTATTAACATTTAGGTATGCTTACAAGACAGTATTAAATCAAAGTAAGCAGAAAAAAAAGGCTGAAGCAGTGCTGTGTAGATGGACGCTCGCATCCACACTTTTTATTCACTCATTTACAATTCATGTCAAGTCACGACCACCAGCCCCCCACCCTGCTGCTTGACCCCCTCTGCCTTTTGGAGAGGGAGAGCCGGTGTCAGAAGAAGAAGAAAAAGAAGAAAGAAAGGAGAAAGAGCCTCTGGGCCAAAGCACATCTTCTATCTGACCTTGTAGCCGATCCTCAAGCAGACTATCTCTGACAGCTTTCTGACACCTCTGAAGAACAAGTTCTGAACAAACGAGCTCATGGTGAGAATAAAACAAAGGCCGGACAATGATGAAATTAACCGCATTGTTTTATTCTTCTTTGTTTGGACTTTGCTTTCGGGATAAATAGCAGTTCGTAATAAACACATGAAAGCTGAGATATTGACGTATTTTTTCTTCAAATGCTGAAAGCTATCTATGTTTACATTTACCTGACAAATCCTACTAGTGACCATGTGAATTACACATTTAGTCTTTCAGAAAAAAAAAAGGTGTCACATTGTTATAGAGCCTCAGGAGGTTGGTGTTGGATGGATGTGTTTGTGGAGAACTCTCCTTTCTCAGAACAACTTGCTGTAAACCTTGAAATTCATTATCACCCTGAGACGTTAATACAGTGATGTTGTAGATTTATTTAAAGATTTAAGCATCCAGTTGTTATGGAGCAGCACTAGCATTCATTTGGAGTTGCTATTTCTGGCCACCTGGTTATTTTAAGTATAATATTTAGTCTCCAAGTAAATGAGTGAGTGAATTTTGTTCTTCACCATATATTGTATTTAAGGAAGTTCCGCTGCGCAAAAATGGAAGATACACAGAAATATATCAAACAAGGAAATAATTGAGGTGGTGAAGTGTTCAGGTAAATGGCTGTGCTGAACACCTGAGCAGCATTAGTCAGCTGATTGACACACAGCTGCTGAGTGTGCCAATGATCATGAAGCATGAATCAAACGGCTGTTGCCAGTCAAGTAATGCAATGCAAGTTTCAGTGCTCAGCCTGCACTGACTCGCACGGATTCTCCATTTCTACCCCCATGTCCATGCCCGGTTTTCTAACCTGGATCCACATTGATTTTGGATTACTTCTCTTGTTTACTGTGTGTTCTGTGTTTGCTTTGATTCGCAGTCAACATTTCAGTTGCCATCTCTCTCTGCAGCTTTGCAACAGAATCAAATCCACCGGCTCTCCGTCTTGAAGGCTCAGGGTTTTGTTTAGTCTACAAAACAGCTTGTGTTACCAGCCTGGCTCGAATTTTTTTTTTTTTTTTTTCTGAAAAGCTGCTGGTATAGTTGGTACAGTGGCAGCTGAGAAACTGAGTCAGTCAGACAGTCTATCTCTCCAATCCTTCAAGGCAGTCTGCCTCTCTGACAGATGAGAATTGAAAGGCAAATCAATAGAGATCACAGCTTAAATGAAGAGTGATTTTAATTGGCTTACTGTTATTGACGTGTGGCTCCCTCAGCTCCTTGGACTTGCTCCGGGGGCCACACGAGGGCCGGCGCTGTGGCTCGGCAACCGAAGATCTGCTGATAATCAGCTGTTCACTGAATGAAATGACGACTAACGAGGGGTGACAATAGCAATTCCGATGAATGTTTATCGGGAGCATTTTGGTATGCCTGTGGAGTTTTCAGTATGCTTTTCCTGTTTGGCTGTGAAAAAAAAAAAAGAAAACACTATTTGCGATCCATAACAGCAAATAAAGGAAGCAGACGTTTAAATATGTTGTTCTTATTGAATTAAAGTGTAATATAAATCAAGGTAGAAGCTGAAAACAGATTCCTATATCGAGGTTTTATGATATTTTTAGAAATTCCAACTTTCTCACCGATCCTTTCTCTAAATGTGCTAATGAAATCTCTTCTGCATAAAGAGGTGGGAGCTTTCGAGACTCTCAGAAAACTTATCATAAGAGGGAGCGAAGATATAAAGTGCAATTTCAATTTTACATTTGCTGTCTGACACTGCTGTAGATGTCGTAAAACACACGGGGTAGTTTATGGCTTTGCTAATGCTAATGCTTATGAAACTGGATCTTAATTATAACAATCTGCTAGAGAAACAAAAGGTATTTACTGATGTTCGTGAGCTGAAAAATGAGCACGCTTTTACAAAACTATGCTAACTTTCACTCAGTGGATAAAAATCACATCTACTTGGGTATTATTGTTTAAACGTATTTGCTTGGACTTCTGCTTGTTTCCTTCTGAATACACAGTCCCTACAAATATGAAAGGATGCATGTGTTTGTTGTCTGTTCTGATATCTATGTACGGATATAAAGGTAACAAAAAGACAGAAAGAGTGTCAGGATTCCCCACTTCTGAAGGGTTCAGTAAAATATGCAAACGCTGCACATGATTATGAAATAAGACCTGAAACATAGCCTCTAACTTTTGATACACGCACAGTCAGCAGCAGGGAACGCCTGTAAGATTAACACGGAGGACCCCTCTGCTTATTGCGTTAGGGCTGCCTGAACAGGCCGTTTTAATAATGCATACTCACTCATGCATATTCTCCGCGCTGTGTCAAGCACAGTGGAATTAAACAAGTTTATCATCTAAAAAATGACATGTTCCATATCAGCCTTTTTCACTGAGCGGCCAACGAATGGTGAGCCCGCTTTTCGCCTATCATGAAGATACTGAAATAAGATGGCTATCAGCAGCCGGCGAGAATTTATAATTTCCTATCGGGGCCAATATCTTCAGAGCTTAATAACTAAGGAACAGTTTTGATGCTGGGGGAGTTTGTAGTGGTGAGGAACTGGTCCTCTGAGGCTAAAGGGAATAAATAACTGCTCAGATCAACATGCCAAAGCCCTCATTATTAAATTGACGTGACAAAAAACACCACCAGCATGAATATGTACCGTGCATAAATGGAAAACTGTATGAATTAAATTAGGAATAAACCTTTAAATACTGATACATCTTGATTTGTAATGCACTGCTCCAATTAATGCTGTTATTTGAAATGCCTCTTAAGTAGAAAGGAGAAGGTGAAAATCATATTATAAAATCAACTGTATTTAGCTGGTCTTATAAATCCTTAAGTCATTCTCTTAAATTTTTAAACAGGGAGACTTGATACTGAAAAATTGCAGTTGTGACCACAGCAGTACTCATACTTTATGAACTACAAGCCAGAACTAGAGTGGTATTTCAAACAAGTGCAAAGGGGTTTTTGGTTTCTACATGATTCCCAGATTTAATCATGTATAGAACTACAGTGTCTGAATGTTGGACACAAATTCAAATGGTTAATGTCATCTGAGTGAATCAGTAAAACAGCCTGTTTTTAACTAAATTTGGGACTCTTTTTTACAATGATCATACCAGTATAAAAGAATACTATGCAGGAATTGTCACACAGAAAACATGACACTCAAACTCCTCAACAAAAATATAAGAGAACTCCAGATTCCCTCTCATCTGCAATGAGCTTTGTACACCAGGATTTACATTTTATCAGAGCGCTACCACTGATGCTGAATCTTGGTGCCCTAAAGGTAAAGTCCAGAAACCTCTCCAACGCAGTAAAATAAGAGAGAAAATACTAGTATGAGTCTCTGTGGATGTGGTGTCAGAATCACTGAAAAAGAATCACACAGCTACTCATTCTCATCCCAACTTGTCAGACACAGAAGCCTTGTCACAGGCCACGGTGTGTGATACCGATTCACACGGGACCCTTTGCTTTGGTTCTGGTTGGTTGGGGTCATTGTACACATTAATATGCACACTGGCTTTTTAAAATAGGAAGTCAACTTTAGGCAATATCACCACTTGACTTAAGTAAAAGCACAGAGTTGGGTTTGACATTGACTCTTGGTTTCACAGCAGTCTTCGGGGTCAAAGTCCACAGATTGTGACCTATCTGCCTCCCCTTCCCCCACTCTTTTAGTGGCCCTTTACTCTAAATGTCTAATATT
>JAOWBC010000248.1:9102491-9118601 GCA_028566105.1 Hypoplectrus providencianus | reverse complement strand
ACACACACACACACACACACACACACACACACACACACACACACACACACAAATCCTCCACACAGATAAAGATACCAGAGGAGACCCTCGCCCCTCATCCCGTCCTCTGTCACAAATGCCTCTTGTCGTCAGGCTCTATGTGACTCCCCTGAGTCGGTTGCCAGGCAACCATGGCTGCATTAACATGCGCGGGAGAAAGGGAGCAGGGGATACCTCTTGCCTGTGGAGCAAAAGCAACCACGACAGCGTCAGTGTGAGGCGACGGGTTCCTTCACAGCACCCCACACTGTCTCTCTCTCTTTCTCTCCGTTTCTCTCTTATAGGCGTCCAGCGTTCACGCTTTGCTCAGTGAGTTAGGGATACACGCTCAGCCACTGGAGCGCAAGGAAAGGTATGGTAGGTTACACATCATGTAGAGCAAGCAGGGGCTTCCACCACTTCAGCAGGGATGCCTTTTTTTCCTTTTTTTTTTATTCCAGCATAAAACATTTAAAAGCCAAGACATCAGCTGAACATGTTTTACATTGCTGAGCAATATAAAAGTTTGATAGAGGAGATGAGCCTTTAATAAGGCTTGATAGGGGTGTCTTGGCAGGAGAGACAAGACTCAAATCTTCTTCTTCTTTTTTTTTTTTTTTTTAAGCTTTGCGGAATAAAAGACAAAAGGAGGATGAAAGTATTCACATGAAACAGCTTTGTTACCCTCCCACCCCCATCTGCCCATCAACTGACTCCATTCTTCAACTTGACATCATCCTTCCTCACAGACAACAAGAAGAAGAAGAAGAGGAGGAGAAGAGAAGCAGAGGTGGGGAGGATAACAAAACAGACGGAGCCGAGAGGAGGTGGGCAGCACAGTTTCAGCTCTCACAAGGCTGAGGAGGAGAAAGTGACGGCAGCTAGAACTTGGCCACTAGTGAGATGAAATTCGGGGAGGAGACGCTGGAGCGCTGCAGGGTACGACATCCAACGAGAGCCCTAAAATTGGACCGCCTGGTAGACGAGCCTGCCCTCTCTGGATCCCGTGCCCCTCCACAGACGAAGGATGAGAGGGGTCGACTTTCACCTTAGTTGCCAGGGATGTCTGTGCACTACGGAAAGGCGTCCCCCTCCAGCATGTCCAATGCTATGTTATTCCTGATGCTTTGCAAGGTAGGTCTTTAAACTGTCATCCCAGAGCTTTTATCTGAAACTCAGCTGTAAACAGTCAACAGATCCTCAATGAATCTTTCAGTGTCGTTAAATGCCATGACAGTGTGTCGCTATGCATTTATTATGCATCATGATATATTCTTTATAAATGTGGGATATTTCCAGGCTCAGTTGTCTTTGTATGAATCATTGATTCAGGTGGCAGAGACACCCTGATTGTTGTTTTATGATCAAATCGTGCTCTTTTTGTCTCCTCTGCTTTATTATCAGACTGTTAGCTTTGTTTGTCCACACGGCCCTGTGGGAGTTGCTCCTCATGCATGTTACTAACAAGTTTAAACGCTTCTTACGTAACAGCAGGACAGTCTTAAATGAAAGTGTCTCGTTTGTGACGCAACCAGTTGTTTGCCCAAGTGGCGTGCTGTTCTTCTGCAAACAGCTACTTCACTTTCCCCATGTTATAATGATGCACAGGTTTTCTTTTTGTCAAATTGAAATTCCACGTCCGTCTGAACTTTTTTGTGTTGTCTTTAGCAGGATCTGTTTGATCAGTCAAAAAAAGGTGTTCTCTGCAAATGCAATTCTTGTCCCATCAAAAATAGATCAGTCACTTTCCTCTCACTCACAGAACAATGAGTACAGGTTATGGAAAATGGGTCACATTCACTTTTGGCAGCTTCTGATCTGATTCTACTACAAACTGTGAAATTTTCTTCTCGTCCTCTTCTTTTTTGATTTCTCTTGATTTATGTTTTTTTTTTTTTTGTTTTTTTTTTTTACGAGATGACAGATACATTTCTGTGTCAGTGTGTGATATGATGGGCGTCAACCTGTGAATACGTATGTATGTGTGTGTGTGTGTGTGTGCCACTCACACTTGGGAGGGAGCTGTTTGCTTTAATTCCATTTTATAACAATGCCAAAAGCGACTCCTGCCTGTCAGACTTCGTTAGCATCTGGAGTCGTTTGACATGCTCAGGATTATTCAAGTGGCAAAAGGTTTTACTCTTCACTGATCTGATCTGAGGATGTTAGCTTCTGTTAAGTGTAACAGGAGTGTCCGGATTTGTTGTCCCAGGTATGGCATCGCCCCCTTTTCTCCCCCTCTCTCTGTCAGTTTGCTCTTTTCTTATATGAATGTGCTTCTGGCTGTTGCTGTACAAGAGAAGATCCAGGTGTGAGGGAAAGACTCTAAAGGAGATTTTTTTTTTTTTTTTGCATTTTGAATGAGAAATTGTTGATCCAGAGAGATGCTACATGTATCATATCTGAATCATTTGCAGCCCTGACAGCGACTGGCCTGTTCGCAGAGGGTAAAGTTAAGCGGTGGAGTCGTTGGAAATGAGCTCCTGAGTGACAGCAAGAATCAATACTGAGATAACTAAATCCTGGCTTAGAATAGCACACAGTCAAATGACTAATCAATAAGAGGTGGAGACACTGTACAGTATCTGGACTGGATAAATAATCCTTTCATTTGATATGCCACGCCAGGAGAGAATATGTCAGCTTGTCCTGAGTGCTAAACAGACACAGAGTCATTATGGGTGGTTAATGATTGTAGCACTGGAGGTTGCCAGCACTGGCTGCCACTTGAAACCGAACGCTCTCTGTTGAACACTGGAGACGTTGGATGAGGAGGCGCTGGAAGGAGTCCAGGAGGTTTGCTGTGTGACGCACAGCTGTACTGGTGGTGAAGCTGTTTTCTCAGCGCCCAGGTTTTGGCAGAGCCAGAGATCTTCGTACACAAACACTTACACGAACATCTCTTCTTCTCCAGAATGGTGGAAAATGTGTTCAGAGCTTTGACCTACAGAAATGTACCACTATATTTATGTAAACACAGGTACAAGGAAAAGTCTTAGATCTTATCAAGTAAATGTACTTATAAATAGAGCTCACCAGTGTGGGATAATTGATACGGATAACAATTTTGTAGGGGAAAAAA
The DNA here is from genome assembly GCA_028566105.1 of Hypoplectrus providencianus. Taxonomy (NCBI): domain Eukaryota; kingdom Metazoa; phylum Chordata; class Actinopteri; order Perciformes; family Serranidae; genus Hypoplectrus; species Hypoplectrus providencianus. Next base: position 9,115,501 of record JAOWBC010000248.1, on the reverse strand, counting down.
TGCACGATTTCTACAAATATGATGGCCTCAATCGTGAATTTTAGAGATGAAATCAAAATCAACCTTTTTAAATTGGCCACCTATTTTGCATCAATAAATGACCACACAAAGATACTCAACAGACCAATTTAAACAAATAGCTTTATTATAGAATTGTTACTGTTATGATGGATTACACGGCATCATTCTAGGAATAAAAACTGAGCAAATTAAGAATATATAACCTAGGAAGCACCTTTTTTAAAAAATTACCCCAAGAATCATTTTAAACATTATTCTTAACTGCCTCTCTGTACCAGGGTTTCTACCTGGAGCCAATCACTGGACGACTTTGTGCGAGAGGCGGGGTACACCCTGGACAGGTCACCTGTCTATTGCAAGGCAGTCACATGGAGACCAACAATTAATCACACTCTCATTCACACTAATGGACAATTTAGAATCACTGATTAAACCTAAGATGCATGATTTTGGACCATGGGAGGAAGCCAAAGAAAACTCACACCAGCATTGGAAAAACATGCAAACTCCAGAAAGAAGAACTGTGGGCCAGAGTGTTAACAGCTACACCTCCATGTGGCCCCATTTTTTAACATATGTTAAGTATACCGATAGCCACTGATGTCTGTGTTCGGTTGATAAATCATCCAGCTCCTCATTAAATTAGAGGGATACATTTATTCTGCACTAGAATGCTGCCAGATGTATTATTATAAATGCTGTTATGAGATCATTCTCAGATTCTGATTCATCTGTAGGTTTTTTACCCAGTTTATATACGTTTAGGTCGTTTACCCCAGTGATTCATGGGAGAGGAAAGAGGAAAAGCTTACTTGAATTTATTAAAAAAGTTTAGATTGGAAAAGTCTGTTTGTTGGTACAATTTACACATCTGAGCATTGACAATGGTCCTAGATACCTTTGTAAGATGTTGGAAACCACTGGCTTCATCATGGATAATGCATTTGGTCATTATTATATGCAAAATCTTAAGTAACCTGTAACAATAACTCTCAGGTAATTGCAGTGAAGTATAAAGGATGATAAAATTGAAATACTCAAGGTATCTTTAATTTGCACCCAAGAGCAGGACTTGAGTACTGTACCTGCACTTCATCCCATCCTCCTCCATCTCCCTCAACATCCTCGGGCACATTTTCCCCCTTGTTGTTTTTTTTTGCTGAGCGCTTGTTTATATCAGCAGCGAGCAGGCGTCTTCATGCATGAGGGCACATCCAGCGCGCCACACAAAGATCTCCATTCATGTTGAGGGAAGCCCTGTTTATAGTGCTCCCCAGGAGAGACAATCAAAGCCCATTGTTACAGATCAGAGGAGGGCGCACTTTAACACAGAAACACAACCTGATGGCGTTTTTATGTGCGTCAAGAGCACAATGCATGCCCATGATTGGACACCGCTATCATTCAGAGACACCGTGTGGGATGTTCTCCTTTCAGTAAGGGCAATCAGTTTCATGCTCCCAAGCTTATATAAACAGGCCTGAACAAAAGGCGACAGCATTAAACACCTTTTACATACACCTATAGGTAATACACAAACACAAAAGCCATTTTTGATGGTGGTCCTTTTATAATAGACTTGGATTTTCTATCATTCCTTTATTTGACTTGTGAAATGTAACATTTCAAATGCAGTGCTGGCCTTGTGTTGAACTTATTAGAATGACTGTCTTTATCTTATTGTAATCCGCTCAGTCAGTTTCATTTCCCTTGTCTGCCAAGACCTTTTTCCCTCTGCCAAACTGTCCAAGAACACAATCAGCAAGACAAAGAAAAGGAGGAATAAAGCTGCACTGCTGACATTAAAATCTCTACTTTGGCAGAGCTCCTTCAAAAGGTTACATACATTTCAATTATTGCAAAGGACAGCCTGCAAATGAGCCTTAATAATGTGGGCTTTGCAAAGGTTAATTACTGTAAACAAAGTTAGATTCATCTCCAGGAAATACAAATGTTTGTGAAGGCATGCTTTTTGTGTAAAGCTTGTGACTATGTGTGTGAACAACGTCACATTTACTGATGGATGATTTCTCATCGGGTGTGTGAACAGAAAGCAATACAGGAGCAGAGGCAGCTAAATGGTGAATATCAGGGGGCTTGTCATTTTAGCAGGTTGTTGTTGTTCCAGTGAAGTGTCAAGGCAGGAAAGTATTAAGGCCACTACACACTTTTTGGCTGTTTTGCTTTCTTAACGTTGTCTGTTTTTAAATGCAAACATACATATACTGTGCATACATACTTATCTTTAAAGAGTCTGGACGGTTGGCTATCATTGATTTCTGGAGGGTGCCATGAAGTACGTACATGCACACACATTTTGGAATAAAATTAGTTTTCATTAGCATCTCTGCATCCAATTCTCATATCAACTTTAACCCCTATATGCCCTCATAGAGGAGGATTTTTGGGGTGAAACAGTAGGTCAACAGTAGAAGGCACATAAAAGTGGTGTACCTTATATGAACCCAGGGAACCTGAAGATTTTGAGATAATGTGAGATGCAGCTTGTCAAGCTGTTCTAGTAATACAACTGTTATAAACACTGTGTTTCGGTCTGTATTTATGAGTATATGATCACCGTTCTTGTGCTCAATTATGTGTCATAAATTTTTCCAGCAATTTTTGGGTTGATCCCAGTTGTTATACATATTTTATTATCATAATTAGGCACTTAGTCACCGCTGAGATTTTTTTTTCCAAACATCCCCCCAAAACTTCACATTAATACACCAAGCCCTTGACGAGCACTATAGAAAAATTCACTTTGTGATTTGCATGAAAAAATATTTGACAGAGTTTTGAAGAATTGCATTCACATTAGTTCTGCAGAACCCATTTTCATTCAGATATGTTGAGGTCAAAGATCCTTTATCCCCCTTCCCGACAAGATATCATGATTTTTTAAATACGTATTTATTTTTATTGCAAGTGTGTTGCTTTCTTAAAAGGTACATCAGCCTAAAAGGCACCATATGTACCCAGGTAGCACATCTTTTTGTAAACTCTAGAAGTCCAAAAATATGTTGTTAATCTTGCATCAAAGCTTTTTACCAAGAGGAACAGTTCCCTGTTAAAAGGTTTATTTTTAGTCTGCATTAGCTTACATGCCTTTCTGTTGCTAGTTGGCATATAAAATCCATTGACCCGCAAAAGGAGCGCTTTCCTCTTGAGAGGTGTTTGGATGCCAACTTGCACAAGCTGCTGCGCCTGCGGGTTGAAAACATGCAGCTAGTTTCTAATACTACACCCCGGGCTACAGCAATCAATACTCACACATCCACACACTCCTGCCGGCACACTCAGAACTTGTATCGGATCACACTTGAAGAAGTACCACAGCTGAATAGAGTCTGGTGCAGGAATTTCTCCTGTCTTTTTCCACTCACAGGGCCTTAGAGACCTGCCAAGGCTGTTCCTCTGATGTCCAGTGTGTCAATCAAGAGGAATGTCTGTTTTTAAAAGTACACATTTATCAAAGCTGCATTCATTCTGTTATATCCAGAACTTTACTTCATATTTTACCTCAAAAAGAGTGAGCGGGAATGTAAAAAAAAAAACTTTACATTGCAGTGTTTCTATATGAAGTAAAAGTCTAGTGCATACTGATTACTTCATACTTAATAACATAGTAATCATACCTGAAAAATAGATGAAGTATGGCACGTTTAAAAGGTTAACGTGTGTTATTTGTGTCACAGGACTTGAAAAGCATCTTGGATTAATCATTTAGAAGAGAAAAAAAAAATATTCCACCACTTGAGTGCTTCTGATTGATGGTTAAAACAAACAAACAAAGAAAAGCTTGGGGTGAAAATATTGGGGGGAGGATGCAGGGACATGTCACCCTGTATAATTAGAACATGCGCATGTGTCTTCCCAAATAAAAGCATGGAAGCAGAGGATTATTATTTTGGCAAACTGAATGTGACTCATAGTAGTGATGAGGCCTCCAGTAACGTAGATCGTGGCAGTGTGCAACCTCCAAAGCACTGGTTGCTATGTGCCATGAAACACAAAGAAACTGTTTATGGTTGAAATACCAGGAAATGTCTGCCATAATATGATGCAGAGAAAGGGACAAGCTGCAAAAGAAAAAGTAAAAAAAATGAAGGGTTCTTCACTCAAAATTTGAAGACCTTTGATGTTAAAAAGAATTCCCTTGTTACAATTTGCACAAAGCCTTCAGAATGCAGGCATACGGCTGTGGTAAAAATAGATCCAGAGAGCATCAAGACCAGATTAAAGCTGACGTAAAGCACACGTTTATTATGGGACGATATTGAGGAGAGATGAATGCCTTTCAAGCCATTTATACATTAAGTGATGCATCTATGTAACCCTGTGAATGCAAATTGATTTAAATCATCCGCTAGCTTGATTCTTCATTCCCCATTAATGAAACCGTTTGAGCTGTTCAGCGTCAGATTTGAAATCTTATGTGTTCACTGACTTCCTTTTTTCCCACATTTAAACTCAGGGGATGACTATATTTTATTGAAGGAATGGAGAAGAGTCATTTACTTTTGATGGAAAATCTTCCCCGTGTCCTTAAATAAAATATTATAGGCGATGCGGAGCAGAGAGCAGCAGAACAGAAGAACCCACATATTTACAGTCTGAGGTCTTCTGGTTATGGGACACCATGTCCAAAGGTCAAGTTATACTGTCAGACAAACATGTGGCTGTTAATGATGTGTTGTGTATGTTTTACAACTAGCAGGACTTTACATACAAATCAAGATATTTCATGGAGTATGACATGGATTTACAACACATTCAGTGACCTTTTTGAGCATGTTTATAAGTAATAGTTATAGTTATATATAAACTTGGCAAAAGGCATCAAGCATTACACAGTCCGACTGTTTTTTTTGCATCCCAAACTCTAACTCTTAAATCTGTTAATGTGTTTTCCAGACCAGAACATTTTCCTACATATTTTCTTGCATTTATAGATAAAGAAGTCTGTATGTGGCTATCTCAGATAATACAGCCACTAAATACAGTTAACTGTTTTTTTCATGCAGTTTAATATAATCCGTTAAACGCTCACAGTGTTTCTTTAAAGACATATTAGCATGGTGATCAAAAAGGAAAAAAATACCACTTTGTTAATTACTTTTTAATTATTTTATCGCCTCACCAACCATCTCACCAACACATAGCTTGTCCTTTTGTTTTCCTGCCATTATCGCTGTCCCCCATACACTGTGCTAACACCATCTTCAAAAGGGACAAATCAACCAGTTGCGGTAACTAATGTGTGGATTGTGTTTCTCTTTTCTCTCTTATCTGCTCGCTCCAGATTGGTCTGAGACGAAAACTGCAGACTTTTCCAGGGAAAATGGTAAACACTCTCTACAGTGATGAGGAAAAGGGAATCCAAGACAAGGAAAGTAAGGAGGAGAGCATCTTGGCCATGCTGGGCATCATTGGGACCATTCTCAACTTGGTAGTCATCATCTTTGTCTACATCTACACCACCTTGTAGGTCGCAAACTCTACTGTACTTCATCAGCGGATCTGTGCTGTCGCAGCTACGGTATGTTGACTGACTCGGAAATGGGCGGAGTGAGGAAGAGGCCGAACGTCCCCAGTGGTGAACTGGATCTAAGACTATGTGATCGCCATATGGCATCCATCCTCCAACACTTCAAACAGTTAAGACTATGGGAAACTGGCTCGTTCCTTTCCCCTTTACAAGTAGATATACCCAGAATACCTTGCAATGTTTGACTTGTACATAAATGCATGAGGCTGATGAGAGACGCTCGAAACATGCAGCTTTTCCCAACGCACGGACATGAAAGACTGCAGAAAGAGCGTGGACACTTTTGGAAAAATATTTTTCAGATGTTCTTAATATCTGGTTTGCTTCAGTGGGATGATAGACGAAGATGTACAGAAAAAGGTAAACACAGGTATCTGCATTGCTATTCATTATGTTTTTCTCTCAAAGATTCTCTCGGTAAAACTCGAAACACATTCATTTATATAAGATTTAAACGAACGTATTAAGAAAACTGTGATACAGTTTGATTTGTTTTTATACTGTATTTCTCACTGTTTTCTGTAAAAATGGACTTGGATGGTGTCTTATGCCTACCTTCTATATCTGTGGAAAATGGGTAACATTATATTATTCTAAGTTGTTCAACTTGCATTTACTTAAACAAATGGTGTCTTTAAATGGCGTTAAGTCAATTGAAAGTGCTGGAATGGATGCACTTGACATTGCGCTTGACATAAAATGTTGGGAGATTGGACAGATTAAAACAAAGTGGCTTGATTATCATTTATTACTCAAGTTTTTAATGCATCACTTCAGGGTCATCAACGCTGAGAAAAAAGATGCATCCATTTGTGAGATAATTTAAACATTTGTCAAAGGCTCCACTCCAGAAGCCGAGGAGCAGCTGCTCAGGAGCAAAAAGCTGTTTTGCTCGCTGGCTTCAGTCGGATGCGGCTACTTAGCATAAGTAGCATAAGTGCAGGAATCTACCAACGTGCACACTGACAAGCAGACACATGGGACGTGATCACAATGTAACCTGTTCACTCATAAGTGTACATAGAGTTTAGGATAGTCTGCATTTTACAGCCATCGCTCTCAGTTTGTGCATCATTGATTCAAAGCTTAGACTTGTGCATAATGACTGTATGCCTTAAAACATGAGGAAATGGTGATTTCCATGATGTATTAAATTATCAGGTTATTACTACTTTGTGAAAGGATTCACTTATTGTATATAAATGTATAATTCAATGTCATATTGTTTTTAAATGTATGAAAGATCATTTATTGGGTCATTTTTATAAAAGTGCCCTACTTTTGTCTTAAACAACATGCAAAAGTATTTCTTAAAATTCCACATTTCACAATGAACTTAAGTAATTTCCAGACCTGGGCCAACTTCTCCTTATTTGTATCCTTTTGTGTAGTGTGAGACAGCTGTGGGGTGTAACCACAATACTGTGAATGTTGTGAAATTTATAGGATGACAGGAATTTCTAGAGTCACTTTTGGCATTTTCCCCTTTTATTGACTGAGCTGGCACTGTGTCATTTGTCCTCGATAGCTTACACTTCGTCTGAGATGGTTCAAAGATGAGCTAAATTTGATTTGACCCAGGACTGAAAATAAGACAACATTTTTGTACTTAAGGGTAAAACATAAGTGTGTCAGAGATTATTTCTTCATTTATAGGTTGATTAGAATATGGGCCAGCATGTTTCAGAAAGTACAGATTGAATCAGATCAGGTAATGCGACAAAATAAAATTAAAATAACTTCATTCAGCCTGGTCTCCCAAAAACGACATTCTCATACAAGGACACCTGCCGATTTCATTTCTGAGGGAAACATATTTTCTGCCAGATCAACTTGATTTTTGATGTTGTACAAATACATTTCTAATTAAAGGTCACAAGGTCAGAGGGGACAGATCACACATAGAGGGGCCTTTCACCCAGCAGGCAGTTGTTTCTGATCATGAGGAAGTCAACTTATTTGTTCACCTACATATGTAACAAACTTATTTTAACCTAAAACATATTTAACATATTTTACCTAAGATATTTTTCCTAACCCAACCAAACCAACTGATGCACATTAACCATTTGTTTAAAACATGACTCCAGGAGAATATGTGTTTCTCTCGAAATGTCATTGAAAATGCAGTTTCTTGATGTGAATGCACTTTTTTAAATTTTGTTTTATTCGGGAACTAGGTTTCTCATCTATCGAGTAATGTAAATAGTATGCATTTAAGGAATAGTTCTACATTTGGGACCTGTTGATTTTAAGGTCACTTTTTTTTAATTAATTTTTCTTTTTTCAAGTTAAACTTCTGTTTACATCACTACTTTTATCTTGAATGAACAAATTTAAGGTGCATCTCGTTGCTTGCATTTTGTTATATCGCTTTTCCAGTCTTTATGCAAAGCTAATCATCTGGCAGTAGTTTCATCTTTAATGGGCAAATATGACACTTGAATCCATCATCTAAGCATGAAAAATAATAATATACAGTGTTGTGCAAATGAGGGGACAGTGAACTGAATCAGTTTGCAACTTATGAATGAGAACATGAGTTTCGGTAACAGCTAAAGATGCTCACACACTTTGCTTTGAGGTCTCCATTCATGTATGGCACAAGTTATGCCAGTGTTGTGTCAAAGTCTGTTGGCAATAGTTTTCATTTTCATGATTTGTCCTGCAGCAGGGTTACGGATCAGGGTTGGTGATTTGGGTCATGGGAAAACATTTTGATGGGGAACAGTCTTACATGAGTGGAAAAGCTTGTGGCTGGTGCAGCAAACAGACCACGGACACATTTGGCTGCAAAACACCAGTTAACACCATTAATTGTTAATCCCAAACACTGGAGTTTTATGACCAAATCACTTTCATTTTTATGCAAATCATGCTTGCAGGGTCAGAAAGTCCAAATGCCAAATGAGTTGTTTGTTTTTGGGACTGTGAACTTAGAAACAAAAGTTCCAACATAAAATAAATTGTCTTTGTAAATGTTTTAAATGAATATACTTCAAAAAAAATATTCGCAAATTCTAAGACAAAGTCCATTATTAAAAAATGTGTGATTTATGAGCTAACTCTTGTGAAGTGCCGACTTGCACAACACTGTAAGCATAAACATCAAAATGTCAAGCTATTCCTTTATAAAGCTATGAGAGCGGAGAAAAGGCCAATGAGTGAAAGGCTACAGTAGAAACAACAGGCTACATTATGTGTAGAATAATACTTTTCTGTTCGACAGACAACCGCCTCATGATTTCAGAAAGTGCCTGAGATCAAAGTGTCTCAAACTAACCCAGTCGAGAGGTGAAGGAGAGGAAAACACAGTTTCTTTATAAGGCCATCTGTCACACAGCGGGGAGATTGGAAGAAGAAGAATAGGACTGGATTCCTTCTACATGGCTGAGTTAATAAAGTCAGCTGTCTTCGGTAAGGTGCTCCTGAATAACGAAAATGAAAGCTTAGTAAGCACATGGACAAGTCTTACGAATGTATTCATATTTGATGTAAAAGTTGATTACTCCTGTTATCCTTATTGTTTACTTATCTTTCCTAAAAACTATGTAATCTGAATTTCTTCTTATGTTTTATTTATGTGTATGCTAAATCTATTTAAACTCATTGAATAGTCTCTTGTGGGTGACAAATGGAACGTTTTTCAGCCTGTGGTTTGGTTAAAAAACATTAAATGAATACATCTTCAAACTCATTTCATCGGGGTTGTGTTGTGTTGTGTGAGGATGGAGATCAATGGTAATGCATTCATTTTTATGCAGGACAAATCTAGCACTGGTGCACATCTGCTACATTCATTAAATGCAATATGCATCAATTTACAAAGCGTCTTCCAGCATCATGAATTTCGAGATATAAAACACAAGTGGAAAAAAAATAAAAATCTTTGAAAATCTATATTGTCCTGCATCTGACAGCTGTGTGAGATTACAACAGAGCCTTAAAGAAGGAGATGGAGGAAGACACCGAACCTTAAAGAGTCTACAGCGTTACATCCTGCCAGACATATTTCTCTGTCTTGCTGCAAATCGGTCTGAAAGATGGAGAATAACGGATGGAGCACAAAGCTAGCAATACAAAGACAGAGAAACCAAATCGCCCTAAACAAATTTATTTTTTATTCCATCCCCTTTTGCTTTTAGGTCATATATGTGTCAGGATAATTTCCCACTCTATTAAGAGTGCCCTGTGACTGGTAACACACTGGAATAATCCTGTTGGAGGAGAAAAACGAGACTAAAAACAGCTTGACTCCACTTTTTTCTTTAAATGTAATGGATTAGGCAATGAACCAAGAAAAAAAAAAATAACAGCAATGTCTGAGGAACCCCAGCTGCTTAAACCCACACATGCCCAGAAGCCCGCTTGAAGCTATTGTTTCACCTGGATCCAGGAGGCAGCCAGCACAGTCTCTCGAAAATCATTCCCTCTTTTGAAGCTGAAAGATGCTTGGTGAACAATGTGCAGGAGATTGTGGTGCATCGCAGATGGATGATTCAAGCGAGCAGATTGTCCGCGCAGACGTTCCATCTCTATCTCGCTGAGCTGACATCGTTTTGATGGTTTCACAGAAAAGCTGTGCGGGCGATTAATCCATCTACAGCACAGGCCACACCAAATCAACAAGACATACCCACGGCTGGCAACATCAGGCTGCTTCTTTTGTGATTCAAAAGCAATTCAACCTGTGGCAGCAGCAACACATTTAAAATTTAATGCCACGTTGCAAAGCATATAGTTTCCAGCCAGACTCAAATTCACTAGCTTTTGTTTCCCAATAATCATATCAAGAGAACACAGATGATTTAATCACAAAACACTCCCCTTCAGGCATGATCACACCCAATGTGAAAATAATTCAGCTCGACTGGGGAAAGGGGTCAAATGGTTAATCTGGTTTTGGCAATAACAGGTTTTTGTTATAATTAAATCACAACAGTTTGAATAAGAATGTAAAGACGAATTTCTTTCCTATTTAAACAATCACCTTTAGATACTTCATCATTTAAAAACATGGATCAATGCATATAATTGCACTTTCATCAATGTGATTTTGTCCAGTTAAACTACTTTTCCACATTATTCATTCCAGCAAATACATTGATATGAAATGTATTTGACACCCAAGAGAATCTGTAAGGGATGCAATGAACGCCAGATGCTTCGAACTTAGTTGTTAGCAAGTAGAGGATGAGAATGGGTTGCAATAGTTAAAAATATCAAGATCCAGTGCATTTGTGGTTTGCACAAACATATACACAAATACACATAATGTAAACACTAAAATACACAGTGAAAAGGTAAGTTAAAATACAAACCAAATCTCATGTAATAACAATAAAAACACCTGTACCTTGGGCTCCTGTGCTGGTATTGTCTGCTGGTTTGAATGATTTGTATTCTTTGAGACAACTAGTCATGGACAGTGAGTTATTTCCAGCAGTAAAACAAACATCAGTACTCAAGTGTATGGTCAGCTGCACTGAATCTGTTTCCTCAATAGACCAGGATGTTTTTCCCAACTAGAAAGACTCACCGCCTCGTTCTTAATATCACTGTCAATGTTGTTTGCTTTACCTCGACACATATAGGCCCAACAGCTTGATGCACCCAATTGCACATTCTGTGGGGTTGTCAAAGGCATTCTGGGAAATGTAGGAAACCCGTAACTGAAGCTGAAGTAGGTTTGGAAAGAAAAGAAAGAGCCTGAATGTAAAATATCCTACTGTGTATGACAGGAGCATCTAGGAGTAAAATTGTCAGGTAGAGATCTTGACACAAAGTGCCTTCATTTATCCTGACAACTCCTGTGACAAACTCAAATACAAAGTGACAAAAAAAGACGAGATCAGGGTCATGCTGGTTTTCAAATAACCATCCACGCTCTCAGTGAAAGGTGAAGTTCTGAAGCTTGAGGAAAATCTGGGAACAAAGCAGCACTTTGTCTACCTAACCAGGTCACAGTTCACTCCAGAGTATCGATGTCGTGACTTCCCTGAATCCAAAGTCCTCCCTCAATTAGAGATCTGAGAGGATTTCCCCAGCAGATGTGTCCTATATAGATTTCCTGTCACAAAGGGTGCACATATCCAGCTGCCTTCTTCACATTTATTCATGCAGAGAAATAAATCCTGTGATCAAAATCAGGGAAAGGGCTTGAAAGCCATGACAAATCCTGATATAAATGTAAAACTTGAGAGAGGAAAGTGTCAAAGTGTCAGGTTCAGCTTGACTGTTAGAGATTACAAAATATATATATATATATATACTTTTTTTTGCATGGTAAATGTTTTGAGTCGTGTTATGTTGGAGATCAACCTGTTGGCCAAGATAGCTGCTTAGGATCACAAATGTTTGGGCCCCTCGCTGGAGATGTTATTGTAGTGGTGAAGTGAAGAGGATTAGCGAGGTACAGGAGGTGCAGTGAAGATACTTTTCAAAGGATTTGAGCACAGTGCTAGTGGAGTAGAACTGAAATAAAATCCATTACCGCTTGGAAATCAGAATTTAGTTTTTACTTATTGGGTCAAAATTGATTTCTGAGAGAAATTTCTATAGCATGTTTCCTGTTGTGTCGGGGTCACTCACTGGCTTTGAAATGTAACTTGATGTTGGCAGTACCTGTGTGGTTTGGCACGAAATACAAATAATAATACTGCTTTACAACCAATGGCAACACGAGAAATAAACCAGCCATGAGCTCCATCAATGTTAGCTCTGTACCCATTATGATATTACAACTCCTCAGTAAGCAAGTTAGGCTAGCGTCCACTCACAAGGTCTGCCAGTTCACATGATTCTGTGCAGTCATGTCTTCACAGGTCCACCTGAACAGTGAGACCCCAGAGAGACTTGATATTTTACAAAGAGTAGATGTTTTGCAGAAGCTTTGAGACTTTAATGCAGCATATTTATTATGCTCGATGCAACAAAACTCTAAAGTTGGTTCTAAATGAGTCAGATATGTCATCTGTCACCTTGGCAGCATTGGGCTTTTAAGCAGAAATAACAATGCTGTTTTAATCAGCAGTAACAGAAAACCAAACAAACCTTCCTTGGCAAGGCGGATGGATGGCGTGCATCATCCCAGGCACAGGGAAAGGGGCTACTCCTGTTACATTATGTAAGACATAAAGTTTGGTTTCTATTAATTGTGGATCTGGCTCCCAGGTTTTAATAATACAGGACACTTTCTGTTCTTTTCAGGTTTGGGCACAAATATTAACCCAGGAAGACTTCTACAAAGCAGTCAAAGCATTACAACTGCATCACCTTTAGATTGTACGTACCTCAGTTATTGAATGCCTGATGACATATTAAGAACAGTTAACAACAGAATGGCACAAAATTACATGAAAATGATGACTTCTTAACACCAAGATATAGCACATAATTTGAGAACATTATGCTGTTGTAAAAAAGGCTGCAGTTTTGG
>JAOWBC010000248.1:9083138-9099725 GCA_028566105.1 Hypoplectrus providencianus | reverse complement strand
AATATAGGTTTATACAGTAAAAGTGTTTCAGGCACACATGTGTGGATGCCCTGATCTAGCACCTCTTAAGCCTTCATGCACCTTTCTATTTCCTGCTGTTTATGCTTTTATTAATTTGTAGTTTTAACTTATGTATAAACAAACTAAAAGAGAGAAAAGGCTGTAATGGATGTGACAATTAAAATATCAACTGAATTGGAGTGGCAAGAAAGGCATAAATTGCCTTGGAAAATGACAGAATTTCACACTATAGTGCAGATCACAATGACACAGGCTGATGTAAGCCTTATTTGAAGAACGAGTAACACTTCTCCTACAAAGGGATGAATTACATAAGAAAGTGAATTATATTTCGACTTGTAAATGCGGTAAAGTCAGCATCAGCGTTGAATATGTCAAAACCAAAATCATAAGATGCGTCTTGAAGTTTCTGTGCAGGGATTTTCATGGCAGTAAGAGGGATAACAAGGATAATATCCTCACAAGGAAAGACACAGCACATCACGCTCACCGGCCAAAGTTAAGGTCAAAACCAATCAATTTTCTCCTTTCATTACGTAAAATAACTGGTGAGCTAATTTCGCAATGAAGTGGCACTAACCTGACTGGAAAAGCTTAAATTGCGAGGATAAATTTAAGCCTAAAAATAGACACAATACATCGCCATGGTTCCAGACTAATAGTGTGAAATATATCATGAATAATTACGATCAAGTGTTTATCAGTGCCTGCAAAAAGGAGTCCCCATATCAGGTGTTTGAGCAGCAGCAGCAGAGCAGTCCAGCTTTGGCACACAGTCACATTTTAATGGGGTCACAATCATCACAGTCACTGTCTGCTTGTTTGACTCGAGCACCTTCCCTCTGTCGGCCTGAAAACACAGAGCTGCTGCTGCTGCTGCTTTGTTTGACATTAAACGGTGCTGTAAGGACAGGCGTAAGATACACAGGCAGACAAAACAAGTATGCAGATGACTGCCAAGGAACAGAGGGGATGTCTTCATTTGAGCCGCCAGAGTAATTTCACAGCTCCAAAGACAAGTCTGTTTTAAAGAGGAGAGGAGAGAGATGGAGAGAAGACACACACTGCCCTCTGCTGATGGATACTGAGAGGAGCCAATCAGTGTTTCAGAATAATATGCAATACACATGTTACAAATGGCTTTAACTGAAAAAGATCATTTCATTCAGGGTATTCAATGCAGCTATTAAGGATCAATTAATACCAGTTTAATGAATGCAATGGTCATTATCCAAACACAAAATAATGTGCAGTAGATGCCATATAATCAATATGAAAATATACACCACCACTGAATTTCTTTTTAGAAATATTACAAAAATATTCTGAAGAAAAAATGCCACTTCCTGTGTTGTTTTTGCATTTGCTTGAATTTTATTGCAAAGTGCCAGTGTTTTGATATTTTATCCATCCCTCAGTGTATATGAGGTCATCCCAACATTTCAATGCTCATATATGTGACCCCTCTAAAATCTGTCAGCTGCTGACATCTAGCTTTCGCAGAAGGTAACAACAAAGATGATCCAGACAAACAGAGCATACCATTGTCTGCTGCAAATGACGTGTATTCCACTTGGTCATTGGGATTCAACAGAGTGAGTGTTTGATCTTTTTATAAAAAAGGATGTGCCCTTCTAAGAGCAAAATTCACTGACTGTCAAAAGCAAGTGAACCTTGCTAAGATGATGTCATCCAACTTGAAGGGTCGTGCTTACCATAGAGGCTAACCCTAGACCTGCTCTAACAGGTTTCACTGCCTGGTAACCTGCCTGATCCTGACCCTGATTATTCAAGGACACATGTTATCTCAATCATTTTTGAAAGACTTCTGCTAATCAAGGGTAGACGCTGCCATTTAAGTCTCAAGTTTGGCATTTTGGCCAATCGCCTTCTTGGGTATTGGAGCTTTAATTGACCATTTTAGATAAAGCAGGTGGATCTGAACTCAAGGACACTATGCATGATGACTTATACTGACAACCTGACTGAACCTTGCTCCTGGTTATGCTTGCTACTAACAGATTTTGCTTCCATAATATGAGGTTAACTAAAGACAAGTATAGGTGCAGCATTGCTGTGGCTTAATGCTGATTGACAGCTGGCTGTGGTAGCGAATTGCAGATCACATCCGAAAGCATACCCTGCACGATTGTCTATTTTACTGTACATGGGTCCAAAATTTATATATCATCATTCTGTTTCATTCTGTCTGCAGTTCTGCAGGCTCGAGAGCCAAGTCATTATGCCATGTCTGTATATTGTCTCTTAAGAAATGGTTCTCCTGGCTGAGTGAGCCGACACTGGCATCCAAACACAACATTTACAACACATTTGTGCCAGTAGTCTCGATCGCTACATTCTTCTTAACACTGAATATAACATGTTAATGTTGGATTTTCTTGTAAGCCAACGTAAGCCCACTAGCACAAGCCTGCTGGCGCCAGCCCAAATCAATAACCATGCATTCCACCATCCAGAAACCGACCTGCTCTGGTGGAAAAGGGTCTTAGACTTTTAAATGCGCATTCCTTTTGCAACTTGTGCAGTCGCCTTCTGATGGCCATTACAGAGAATGCTAATATGAGACACTTCCACTTTGGCTTCACTTTTCAGTCTTGAAAGTAATTTTATATCCACTCCTTTTAGACAGTTTATGAAAAAAATCTAATTTGGACTCTGTTTTCTAATATTATGGTTGTTATGGTATTATAAGTTAATATTTTAGGCATGAATTTGAATAAGCACATAAGCACACTTCAATGACACCTGAGTGTTTCCCTCCACTGGGATCTCGGCATCACGCTGTGGAAACGCAGCATTGTGAAACACGAGTAGAGTGCAGTTGTCCATCTTTGCAGGCGATCTTGTCAAGACACCTGCTTATTCAGCCGTCCCCCTGCTGAACTCATTCTGCAGGTAATCAGATTTTTTCTCGTCCACAATCTCAAACAACTCACACACAAACAAGAGATTAATGCAACGAGTGTGAAATGAGCTCGAACAGAACCGGCACTGCAAGAGCTGATGATTTGTTTTATTGATTTAGTGCACTGTTTGAAGAACCAACTCCACCTACCTGATGCCACATACCACCAGATGCATTTTAGTGTTGTAAAATTAACATGTTTTATAAAATGTGAAGGGATAAGTACACACGTAGCATTTACTTTACGCCAAGTTAAGCTGTTAAATGATGTTTTGACAAGTCTCTTTGTCTCCTTTGGGTTTAACAGCCGTTTCCTAACTTTAATTCCACTTAATGCTTCACAGGGTACGAAGGAAAATAAAGGCATCAGGGATTGATGAGGTTCATGGGATTCAAGCATTAATTCTAACAATAAATATGTCACTGATAAAGAGTATGTAAGACCTGACCAATTTCTTAATGAGTCTACAAACTCACACGACCTTGTTATCATCCCACTTCCCCTTTAGATGTCTGGTAAAATATGAGTCCAACATGAAATACGACCTTTGGAGCTGTTAATTTTCAGTGTCTGTTCATTTGACTCCATGACAAAATAAGAGGAGACAATTATTCCATTAGCTTGGGCAGAGAATGTGTCACCTTCTGGCGATAAACGGTTAATGTATTGCATCTTCTTGTACACATGAATAATTCATGATCATTAATTGCACCCATTGCACGACCTTACCCAACCCTTGAAAAGAAACCACATATTATTATACATTTAATCTTGGACTAAGGAGAAGGAAAAATATCCTCTTCATAAGAGCAGCTGTAAAACACAACATGAATAACAAAGTGTGTGACATAATATGAACAGTCTGGGTCCCAGGGTACTCTAGAGAAGTTGCTTTTTTGTGATGTCCTTTCCATTTTGGAGACAATTTTGGAGCAAAGCGCTAATCACTTATTCTTTTCCTTTGGAACTGCCAGAAATCTTTTATTTATATATAATCTATCTTGGTGCCATGTTTAAGTGGTGCTTTTTTGTTTCTCTAGGCTGCATGTTCAGCCACCTCTGTCACCAATGGTTAATTCAGTTATTCCGTTTCATCCAAGCAAAATTCTGTTGCCTTAGTGGGTGACCTAAAGGAGCAAATTATGTATTTTTATCTTTTCCTTTTTACCAAATTCCACCATGTGGCGGCTTTGTTTCTCCTGAGGCATAGCTATTCACCTGCCCTGCATCAGCCAATCACACACCTGAACCCAGTCCACAATCACTCACCTGCCTGGTATCTGCAATCACTCACCTGCCCTACATTCAGCAATCACTCCTCAGCTATATAAGCCTCAGTTGGACTTCTTGGACTCTTTGCCAGATTGTCACTGGCAGTATGCAGAACTATCCGGCGTTACCCTACAGACTGTCTCCTTGTGTTTGACCCTCTGCCTGTATTTCAGTTTTCCATCTGGCTGTTGTGCCCCCAGTCCAACATGCCTTCAGTCCCCGACACTGCTGCTAAGCCTGCCCCCTGGTCTTTGACCCCAGGTCTGCAAAAGACCAGATCGTCCTTTGCGTCCCCAAGTGCACATTCTAAGCTCTGCTCTCCCCGCTGCTATGCACATGGGCCTAAACCCATGGACCTCCCCGTGACACCAGCTAAATAAAGTCAATATATTTGAAATGATGTCTGTCTGAGCTCAGTCACTTGACATTGGTCTCAGTGTTTATCCCTCAATTTTGTGTCTCACAATACACGTCTTCATTGCTTGAGGGAATGGCAGGGGAGGAATGGTTTGTGTGTGTGTGTGTGTGTGTGTGTGTGAACAGACAGGGTTGGTGACCTTTTCAAAAAGCTACCATTTAATAAACACTGACAGCCTTTTAGAGACCACTTACCATTCATCTGGTCTACAAGATTAGGCCCTGCAGTGAAACTACACAGTGATCGAATCATTGTCCCCAGACGGCAAAGTGACAGCAAGAAAACACAAAATCAATATTTCAGCGGTGAGGTTTCATATTTTAGGATGTTCTGGCAGCAATGTGAAGCTGTCCTCCATCCATACATCCATCCATCTATTTTCTTTACCTGGTTAACTATGCTGGGTCATGAGGTGCTGGACTCCATAATGTATTTAGAATGAGGTGAGTACAGTCTGGACAGGACGCCTGTCTGCACAGGGTGAATACACATGAGCCTGAACCTGTACCTCCATCTCAGAGACAAACACTAATAGTTCATTCAGACAGCCCTCCACTAGCTAGTCAGGTATTTCACATTTCAAGTGAGAGTTGCATTATGGGAGGTGGGAATCCAGATTCTGGGAGTTTGGCCTCTGCTGTGTGTATTCTATTTTACTTCACAATAATTATTTAAGGTTAAAAATAAAAAGCATAGACAACAGCAAATGACAAAAAGGTCTCTAGGTTTCCATGTCTTTTTTTTAGCTAAAATAGTTGAAAAAGATGCTATACAAATATTGGGAAAGTATCAAAATGGTCAATCCACAAATACATGCACACAGCCCCCAGTGCAGGGCTTTGGAGCCATAGTGGCCACTGTGGTGAATAAGAAATTTTGAGCTTGTCACTTTATGCATCAAGGCCCAAAGGGACCTTTTCCCATAGACTTACATTGTGCATCAGTGGATTCATTATTTTGAGCGCTACAATCCCACAATATGATTTGTTTTGGTATCAGAATTGATTCAAGAGTCAGATTTCAATAGCATTTGCTAAGTTTAAAAGGGTTGTGATGATTAAATATTTTTGTTGCATTAAACACAGACAGAACTCTAAAAACATTGCCCAATCGGAGTAAAATAGGTATATGTCCCCTTAAAGCAAATAGTTCAACACATAGCTGGAGTCAGTTGGCTGTCAGCTTAGCATAAGGATGGCCAACAGTGCAAAAAGTTATTCTGGCTCAAAAAGTTTAAAAGTATATGTCAATTAATCTGAATACGTGCAACAGAAAGACAGTTAGGGATTTATATAGCTAGTAAATGCTTGTTGTTGCCAAGCAACAGAAGTTAGGCAGTTATTTGAACAAATTGTCGATTGTCGAAAATAACTACACCGCATAACTTCCCACCTCTCTCAGCCTTATTATCTAATTTTCCAGCAAGAGCGAGGTTTACATGCAAACTCCACATAGAAATTTCCCAAGCGGCTGAGTAAGGTTTGGAACAAGAGCTATCGTGCTATGAGGAAACAGTGCTGCGAACAAATGAACAACAAAAGTCCTCCAACAGACTTCCTGCATTTGAAAGAAGAACGAGAAACTGAGATTCAGAATTTCTTTTTCAAGGTTATGTTTCTTCCAAAAATAGTCAAAGTACATTCCACTAGTGCAACAAGACGAGACAGATTTTACATGACTAACCCACTTTTACTAAACACACACACACACACACACACACAGGTCTGCACATACACGCCAGTGAGACAGGTTCAACGTGAGTGCTCGGCCACACTCATCCGGTGACACGTTTCATGCACCGCTGCAGCAAACACGAGAAGTGCATACCGGAAACAGGCCGACAAGGATAAAAGCAAGAGCACGCAACTGCTGATTTCGTCTGAGGCCGCCTCTCACCCACCCGCCTGCATGTTTGTCATATTAAATATGAAGCAATTACACAGCCTTACAGAAGCCGCACTGCTTCTCAATCTCACATTTGAAGGGAAAGTAAAATTCCACTCCTCTTATTCTGCCCTTCTGGGATAAAAAAAAACTTCAACAACATCTCGCGGTGGAGTAGAAGTCCCTTCTCCCCACTTCTCTTCTGACTTGCAGCATGTTGATAGCAAGATGAAGGATAAATTGATGAGGTTACATTTGGATGAATAAATTAGTGGGCCAACTTGTACCAGAATACATTTACATGTAGATGAGATTACAGCCCTGACATACAAGCTCATTACTGGCTTATAGTGCTCCATCCAGACGTCATCACCCGATTGCATCCTAACTCATTGAGCTGGGTCGCTGCTGTGACTGTGAGAACAATACATACAGTAACCAGCTGATTGATGTGATAAATAACAGGGTTAAACTACCAGCAGCGCAGTATGAAAGCTGAGCTTTAGTTACTGCACCAAAGAGACCCCGAGGTGCAAAGAAATGTCTCAACATTCACTGTTGAAGCTTTCTTAATTAAAAGGCTAAATGGCTCATCTTCTGCCCACAAACATCAGAAGATGAAAATCCTTCTACAATTCACACGCTGACCCCCAAACTCTTTCCTTGCCTGCTACTATGAGGCAATGGTCCTTGGGGGACCTTTGATGTCTACAAATAAAAAGCACTGTTTATATGCAATCATAAAGAAATATCAAACAGGAATCCCAGTTTTATGTGGCTCTGTGAAGAGCCTTGAGGAGACTGTTGCAACAAGCAGCAACCTAAAGTGCTACTTAATACCCAGCATTACTTTAATATGTATCTACAGACATTGAAAAGATAGTTTATAATTACACACAGCAGTATTAAAGTGCATCAACATTTTTTCATTACTCAAAATACCAAAGACATGTTTATTTGAACACCGAATTACATGCTGGTGGCACATAATGAGCGGAAATGCGTGTCGGCAGTACAGAAACAGTGCTGATGCAGACAGTGGGGACTTTTCGTGCCCTGAACACGTATTTCCTGGTTTAACAATATCACCCTGTGACGTGGTAGTAATGATTGATGGCAAAGCCGAGCTTAAGTGGCAGATGTCTCTCACTTTGTGGGAGGGTGGGGTTGAAGATCGGCCAAACTAGGTTATCGAAAACAAAGCTAAACAACCTTTAACGTAGCTTGTTTTCTATGTGACTTCCATGGCTTGTGAATTATAGTTTTTGGCTCATATTTCTTTGTTACACCTAATCTATTAGTCCCTGATAATTTTAGTTCTGGGACTCAATTCAAGGAACTAGAATGTTTCTTCAGCACATTGATCTTGTGTTTCTATAGCATTTTTACAGACCTGAACATTGGGCAAATTATTCTGCTAAGGAATGAATCACCAACATCTCATGACTCTGGCTGCTTGTGGTAGATACACTCTGCAGCCTGTGGTTCAGTATTATGACCTGTTAATATCTAAAAACATGTGTTTCTAAAGACAACAACAACAAAAAACTCTCACTGCATGGCATTAACCGCATAGGATTTATTATATAGTATATATTGTTATAACAATATAATATAACAGAAATGCAAATATTGTATCCTTTGTCTTCTGGATGTGTGACAGTCAAAGTATATGCTTATGAATTAAAATAATCAAATTAAATTACTACACTCAGTTCTTTAGTATTTTCCATCTGCCGAGGTCCTCTCAGACGAACACAGCAGGCTTGCAGGTGCACCAGATCAAAGCAGCAGAGCTGAAATGGCCTGCAGCTTGAAGTGAAAAGCTCAGACACAAATGGAAAGAGAGAAAAAACACAGAGTGGAAAGGTAAAGGTGGCTCTATAGGGAAATCTGCTGAAGGGGAAGCTCAAGGGGGGGATAAGACCCCTGTCATCAGTGACCCGAGTACTCACACAGCCATGCACATGAGAACACACACATTCAGGCTGCAGGATGAAGGGAAGCTGGATATCATCTGAAAACACAGAAAATGAACCAGGTACCAAATAGAAACTATGATAAGATAATGATGCATTGCGCTGAAAACTAGAAATAAATAAAAAATGAGGGAGCCATTATAGTTGACCCTTGTACACGTTTGAAGGGCAGAGCCTTAAGAGTGGGCACATCAGCACCTGTCACTTCTCGCCTCCAGATGTTCAATAGATGCCTTGTGACACTTTGCACAGCCCATCTATCACTCAGCACATAGCCATAACCTTCTGCTTCCCCATGCACCATTATATATTCAGGCAGCAATCTGAATATGGGATGCAGGAAGGAAGAAGGAGAGCGGCTGCGGAGGATGAGAAGTGAAAGGTTAAGTCGTGGGCATGCCGGTGACAGCACAGCAGGGGATTGTGGATGCGTGTTGGCAGGTACACGTTATAGCTCTGAGAAATGTCTGCTGTTTATGGTTTACAGCAGGCAATAAGCGCAAAGCCGCGCCTCCGAGGACCTCACGGGTGCCAGCTGATGGACAGGCCATGCTATTTGTATTAAATCACAGAGGATAAGTGTGACTCCACGGGATAAACTGCCTGTCTGACTGGTGAGAAAGCCTCACGGCAAGGAAAAGACAAAAAGCGTCTCCGTTTTGATCAGCCATTTTCTGTGTCACATGTTTAAAGAGACATCTAGAAACAGCAGGCAAGACATTACGAGCAAACAAGTTCCCTTTTCTTTGATGGTATCCATATGATCATATGATATTCTTGCATAATCTCAAATAAAACAATTTCTGTGTAAATTGTCTGAAATGATAAAAACAGATAAAATGATCAAATTGGAGCAAAGATCTGAGTTAGTAGATGGAGTCCACTCACAGAGTTCATTTTGAGTCTTTTCAATAAATGGGCAAAACTACTATTTACTTTACTCCCATGATACTTTGCTTTGCAGCAACTCTGCTACCAGTTCATCACTGATAGACTGCAGTTTATTGTCGAGTTTGTGGAAAAATCTGAAATGCAGCGAGTTTCTTTATATTGCAGAGAAGGCAGACCTCTCTCCTGCCAATCTCCAACACTCCAACAACTCAAAATCAATGCAGATTATTAAATTAAAAACATCTTAAAGTTAAAATATTTATTTCCATTTTGGGGTGGACTGTCCCTTTAACTGTGTTACTATGACAAACGTCTTTGGGCAAATGTGATGAAAAAGTTTTTTTTTTTTTAGCCGAATGGTATTTTTACAGGAGTTTATATTAAATGGAATCATTAAACACGAACAACTCTGTTATGACATTTATCTGCAGCTTCTAAATAGAACTCGGCTCTTATAAAACGACCTTGAGCAGGTTACAGAGTAATAAAAGAAATTGATACCAAAATGGTCTTCTAATCAGAAAATAGCAAATGACATTTACTGTAGCAGATTTGATCACAGAGATGAATCACCCATTGTCCTTGAATGCAATGCGTGGATCAGTACGACCTCTGACCCGGGTGTGCTGTGAGAGTGGCTGTGCTGTAAGAGTGCATTCCTATAGGTCACAAAGGAAGCGTATAACCATGTTGTTAGTAATGTTGACGGAAGCAAGACAAACTCGGTGGAGTGTAAAATAGCAATATTACATTTGCAGCAGGCATGGAGGAGCTGCTCCCTGTCACTCACTTATATTCAGCAGGAGTGTCTGCTTTGATTCTCAGGCAGCAACACAACACTGTATATTCTGTATAGGTCCCATTGATGCCACAGTAAAAGTTTGATAGCCTGATAGCAAGACAGCTTTCTGAGAAATCTGACACATGGGAGTGATCCAACCTAAACATCTCAATCACCCTCAACCCATTTGTGGTTTAGCATGTTTGTGCACTGTAATGCAATAGTCCAGTCTAGCTTAGTGAAGGTCATAATGCCCTCATCAGAAATGACACCCATTAGTTTGTGGAATATGCACGCCCACCTATACTAGCAACCTGATTGCACCTGGCTCCAAGGTCAGCTTCTACAATTCAAGGTAAACCAAACACAAGGTCATGGCTATTTATATCTACACATTGTGATGGATACTCATTGCAAAGCCTCTATACTGATTGACAGGTGGTCATGACAATGCAAGGTAGCCACACCCTAAAGCATATCCTGCTTTATCATCCATTTTTCTCTAAATCTGACCATAATGTATTAAATAAACATTATGCCATATTGGAGAAGATGCCAAACTAGCTAGATCTTAAAGTCTAAAATCTTTACTGATGTATTAAATCAAGTTAGTAGTCAGGACACTTTCTTATAGACTTCTATAAATGTTGACTTATTTGTGCCACCAGTGGAGTGTCACCCAGCTGGCTATTGGAAAGTATGTTTAAGGCATATCTGTGGTTTGAAAAGGATGGATTTCAAGTCCAAAGACCAGTTTAAAATTTAAATCTCTAGAGGGACTTACAGTACACAAGCTTTACTAAACCCACCCAGGAATCTATGTCTTCTATCTGGTGGTTGGTTTGACCTGATAAGTATTTTTTTCATATTTTTACAGCCAGCAGGCTAGTGGATTTTGTTTTTTAATCACTACCTTTTCAACAGATAAATAAATTATGCACTGGCACAAAGACCAGTGTGGATAAGCTGCTATCATACCAAGCTGCAGAAAAACACTCTGACTGTGTGAACTTGTTACATGCTGGATATTTGGGCTCTTTCCAGAGGAGTTACCTATCAAACCTCACATACTACTCAGGCAATGTGTGCTCTGATCAATGTTACTCATTGTTTTTGCAGCTAATAAAGAAAAAATGTCAAATATTTTACATTTGATTTCTGTATTGATTTTTAATGCCAATTAAGTCCTGGGTCAATTTGACCTGTTGAATTGCATAAATGGGTCAAAAAAAGTCAATATCACACAAGGGTGTTCATTTTTGACCGTGCAGTTTGTTTTATTTTAATTTTTTCGTATTAGATTACAGCAGAATGGGCTTTTGGTGGTGTCTGTCCCCTTTTCCAGTGCCTTTATTGAATATTTCATAGAAGAAATAGTTGTAAGAGAAACAGTAAGGATGACATGCAGCAACGATCCAAGGCCAGATTCACACGCAAGACTTTCCAGCTACATGACATGCACCTGAGCCAACTGAGCCTCGAAGGTGCCTCGGCAGTCCAATGTTCAGTGTTTGTCTCATTTCACACTAAAACACATTGTACACACATGTTCAAACATCCGCAGAGGGAGAGTAAACCACAAAGGTCAGGGCGGTTTGCTCTTCATACGCTTCTAAAAGTCAAACGTGTGCACATTTCCATACACTAGCCGAGTGGCCCTGCAGAGTGGCACTGCGCCGAGGCATTCAGGCATGAGAGACTGTCTGAGCAGAGTGTTTGTGTGCCTGTGCATGCAACAAAACCTGTTGCAAAAGCTTGTTTTCATGATTTGTTTTGGTCCACTTCGGAGTGAATGTTTTACCAGGAAGGACAAAGCAATCAGTGCCAGGAAGAGCAGAAAAATGACAAGAGGACATTTGAAAGTCAATTTTATTTATAGCGGAAGACGGGGGTGAGTTGAGCCTCGGGGCTAAGATGAATATCCCAGACAGACATACCCAAAATTAATCAGGTGATCATAGAAGGAGATTTTGGACAGGCAGTTCATTTCCATTTATTTAGGATGGGTGAGAGCACATGGAGGACGTGGGAAGACAGCCAGACCCCCAAATATAAAATAAAATAAATGAGTTTTGCTGTGTCACATGGTTTCCCCCAGGGTGAAGATGTCATGAGGCTTGTACTAAATGGAAGCAGATACTTTTGAGTGTGTTTTAAATATTCCTCCAAGAAGCAGATTTTATCCAAATGACACTGAAAAAATATCCAATGAAAGGCATGGCCTGAAGGTTGTGTTGAGAGTTGTTGTGTGATATTTCTTCGGCGATAAATATTGAACGTTACTCAACATTTATGGAACGTCACACTTTATTGATCCCCTGGAGGGTTTGTTTTCACTGCGTTTGACTCATTTAAACATTTAGCAATTTAGGAGGAATAGGCGGCCACAACACAACATCCTGGGGGCCAACGTCAGTGCTAATTCTTCTCTCAGTCACAAAAACCACAACATTTAAGCAGGCAAATTAGTATATTATTACAAGACAAAGGGGATGAATAAAGGTTGAGCAGTCAGGGAAAGTCAAAGGTATGGCTCTACTGTCAAATCATCAAGTGCTTGAGTCCTTTATGCATATTTGCCAAATTTCGCAGTATTTTTGATGAGGAAATAGTAGGGACATTAAAACAAATAGTTTATAGGGGGAGGCATTTAAAAAAAGGTGAAGGAGGAGGAACGGCACACGGACATAAATATTTCAATTTTACTAAATTGTAATAAACTGATTATTTGATTATAGCCTCTCAACACAGAATAGCAAGAGCCTAGAAAATATTACGTTCAGGCAGTCTTAAAGTGCCTCGGCCTTGCATAAAGTAAAAATGGTGAAAAAAAGTAAAGTTTGTTTGTCTAGGTCACATAATCTAAGTTTTAAAAGCTGTCCCATTCCTATTTATACCACGCTGGGCCCTTATACCCTCCTGCACTCAAGCACTAACCAGGTGGCAGAATTTTGTGATGCTTTAGAGCTTGAGGTCTTCAGGGCCCGAGACTGGTTCCATAGTGCCCCCTGTGGATTGGATTAGAGTGAGGTATGGTCTTTGTTCCTGAAGCTAAATTATAAAGCCTCTATTTGATGTGGCCTAGAACAGAGCACCCAAAGGAAACCCACCCAGATGAAGAGAAAACAGGCAAACTCGCTGAGAACGCATTCAGCTGCCCAAAGCAGTTAAACCTGAGCTATGAATTCATTCAGCAGCATGTATGAGGTTGAGCTTTGAAGTGACAAATGACATGTTTGCCGTCAGCTGTTTCTACATATACTCTACAGTATTTGTTCATGATATATACCCATAGGCTTATTAGTCACATCAGCAAGGAATGGATAAATTCCATCGCTACAAAATCACCAGTGAACCGTGCATGCCATCTTCAAGTCCTTCATGATGAAGTGACAGTGACATTTCAAGCACGTGGTAGCATTTTTATGCGCACCGATTGGTCTGTTACCTGTCACCACAGGGCTTTAAAACCCATCAGAGCCTCAGTAAAGGGCTGTCAAATCCCGCTCTGCCTACTTTTATCCCTCACCTACTGTAGGATGAATAACAGCTTCATCTGGGATAACAGGTACCATCACTGCATTAAAGTGAATACCATTAGGCCTCATACTGCTACAATGTGACAGAATAAGATCAGGTGGATAGACTAGAAGCCACATTTTAATGAAGAAGCCAGACGGATGAAGGCTTTTAGAAATAGCGGAACACTTTTGCCCTTTTTTAAATTATAGGTTACTTAGAGCCAATTATGTATTTCCCTGGTTGCTCCAAAGCCTTTCCCATCAGCTACTGCTAGAATGCTTGCAGGTCTATTCCTGTTTCCTGTGCCTTTCTCTTTATGGAACTGACAAGTTTAATTTCAGTAGGTGTGATGTACACAACCCGTATTTCCTGCAGATTAAAAGCTTAAATGGGTTTAAACCACATTTCCACCCAGGTCAGGTATTTTTACGGTTATTTTTGACCTTGCGTGTGTGTATGTGAGTGCGGCCCCCATTCCAGTTGTCAAAGGCCATGGCTATACATATGGGACCTTGATGCTGTTGCTGCAGCAAAAGGAGCGTTTCTGGCAGGACTGATGCAATGAGAGCTGAAGGGTGAACGGATGGGGTCAAACCACTGTGCTGATTCTTCCTCCGTCTCGAGTTCACGCACATACACATGCACACATGCTTTCTCAGTGCATCACCACTAACTTTAGTGGAATATATAGACAGCAGGATGTGTATCAGCCCTTGGCATAAACATGGCATTTCCTTGTAAAGCATCACATTTGCTATGGAGTTCCACATTATGAACTGACACTTCCTAAGTTGTTTCACTCTGTGCTCCAGTGATACTTAAGCGAACTTGGACAGCAACAAAAACAAACTTTACCCTTTCATCTCACACATAAATATGGAATGTGCCATCCTGATCTTTGTTGAAAAAAAAATGCAGTGTTGGTTAAAAATGCTTTTTGTCAAGGTAACATAATCTCACCATAAAATGTTGTCCCTTCTCCCTTTATGCTACCTTGAGCCCTTGGAGCCTCCTGCACTTGAGCACTAAACAGGTGGCATAAGTTAAATTTGTGAGGGTTTGGAGATTGAGGTCTTTAGGGGGGCATAGACTTGTTCCATTATGCTGCCTGTGGATTGGATTAGAGTTAGTCTTTGTTCGTAAAGCCAAATTGTGGCCTAAACCAGAGCACCCAAAGGAAACCCACCCAGATGAAGAGAAAACTTTAGCTTAGAAAACTTTAACTCTCTATCCACTGAGCTGCCCAATGTAGTTATAGCAGAGCACTGTTCTTTTCCCTGGGCTTTGTTATAGGATGCTATGGAAGTGGATCATGATTGACAACTTGCATTGTGGTATGATTGGGTAGGGCAGGCATGACACTCCATACAAGCTCTTGATGTTGAGAGTGATGTGGTTGCTTTGGATGACCCAAATGTGTTACTTAGAAAATGCAACAAGCAGCGTTGAGGTGTTTTCTCGCTGGAATAACAACAAACTTCTTTGTCCAATGTGTATCAGGTGGGAAGACATTCTTTCTTACAAAGGTCAACATGTCAACGCAGGACTGATTGGCTTTGGGTAAAGTCTGAATGTGATTCTTTGCTAGATGTTAAAAGTATCCCGAACTTTTGGTTTGTCTGCACAGCAGCCGAAGCTTTGCAAGACCTGCACAGCAGCTCACATTTGGCACACTTTGCTGCTGCTCCGTGTGTTTATGGTGTAAGAGGGGCTCCAAGAACTGAATATAGATGTATTAGCAGATGTTTTTTATCCCATCTGTAGGCATGTGGTGTTACGTTACATAAGGAAGTAAAGAAGTATTCCGGTCACACATACATGTGAAAGGTTCAGGATTACTTCTGGGAATCCTTTAAGTAAACCAGGGAAACTCTCCTGTTCTCATCAGGTTGAGATTGGCAGCTGGGTCTTTTGATGTGACTGGTAATCTTCTCCATGCCTGCAAAGTTGCCTGGTAGCATTAAAGCACAACAGAGCCGCAGTGGCACACAGGGTGCTTGGCTCATGGTGTTACGCAGATTCATTTTCTTTAAAAGTGGAAAAGGGCGCAAAGTGACTGCTCTCTTAGGATTCTACATACAACCTGGTACATCTAGTCAGAAGAGATCCAGTAAGAAAGCAAATACAAGCAGGATTACTATTGAACTATTGTTGGCATTTATTATCACAATTCTTACTGTATTCTGAAGTCTATGGTCTTCGTGTCAACATACCATAATATACCAAAACCAACAATAAAATGTAATAAAACATTAAAAAAAAAAACAGTGTACAGCTTTTCCAGAGAAAATGTTTGGCTTTTTGTTTTCATGATCTGTTGTAAAGATTCACATCAACAGCTGGCACACATGGGATGGAGTTTTTCTTTTTCAAATGGGATTTATATATATGTATAATTAACACAAAATAAAAAATTAAGAACCACACAAGCCTTATCTTTTGCAAACATTTGTGCTTCAGATTGTTTTTTGTTCTTTGCTCTCGCTCTTCACTTCAAGCCCAGTTTCAAGTTAATGTATGAATGAAATTCAAACCAAGGCCCCTTATAACAGCTTTGGAGTGGATAACTTTTTCAATATTTCATTACCATATTTTCTAATGGGAAACTTCAAAATGTATATGTTTCTGATTCTACCTCTCAGACAGCAGATAAACGACCAAAAGCAACCCATGAATGTTCACAGGAGGGAAAAAATAAAATATGTTGTCTGGTTATTGCAAAAGAAATGTATATCTTATATTTACATAAGCTGATACACATAAGAAGTGTAGAAATTTGCTCTGGCTTATAGTTACATTCTGTATACATGAGTGCATGCAAACGCACAAACTACATGAGTGCATGCAAACGCACAAACACACACACACACACA
Organism: Hypoplectrus providencianus; assembly: GCA_028566105.1. Classification (NCBI taxonomy): domain Eukaryota; kingdom Metazoa; phylum Chordata; class Actinopteri; order Perciformes; family Serranidae; genus Hypoplectrus; species Hypoplectrus providencianus. The sequence goes on along the minus strand of JAOWBC010000248.1, from coordinate 9,083,157 downwards.
CACACACACACACACACAC
>JAOWBC010000248.1:9064985-9076751 GCA_028566105.1 Hypoplectrus providencianus | reverse complement strand
ATTTTATAGAAACAAACACACAAGAAAAAAAAACTTAATGATGAGCAAAAGAATTCGAGAAACAGATGAAGATATAAGAAAGACGAAAGAGATGAGGAGAGAAAACGTGAAGAAGAAAAAAAAGAGAAAGACGACAGAGACAAAGGGAGAGAGAGAGGACTTGCACCTCCTTCGTTGCATGTGACAGTCCGGCTCCACAGCCTCCTCCTCTGCCTCCCTCTCATGCTGTCTCTCGCATCCACATCTCTTCATTTCTCCGTCTGCTCAGCTTCCCTGCCTGCTTTTTTTTCCCCCGTCACATCCCACAATTCATTTCTCTTCGTCCTCCTTTGTTTTATTTTGAATCTTCTTCTTCGACATGCTCCTCACGTGAAGTCCGTCAACTTGCAGAGCTCCGTGGATGCCGAGTTAAAAGATAAAAAAAAGAAAGAAGGCAAATGCTCAGCCGGGGAATAAGAGAAGAAACTACGCACGTTTGCATCTTTCATTGAGTGCCTTGGCTTGAACGGAGCAACAGTATGGATCTGTCATTCATGGCTGCGCAGGTGAGACATCTTTCCTCCAATTAGTCCAAAGGTCTTTGGCTCCTCCGAACTTTTTTCCCCCCAACAATAGTCTATTGATTTCATGGGCGTGGCAGGTCAACAAGTTCATATAATGCTTTGACAATTGTACATTTTCCACGCGGCTGAACAACGGTAAACAAGATATACAGCGTAACAATTTTTGAATAAACTTGACCATTAAAATATTATATACCAATCCATAAATAGATTATTTGACTTTTTGGTACTTATCCACCCCTTTCTGTATAGTAATTATATAATTATTATTATTGTTATTATTTATTTTTTATTTTATCTAGTTGATTCATCCATAGGTTGATAAATCTTAGGTTTGATATAGTGAACAGGGTCATGTCTGACTTGGACATGTTGTACTTTTTTGTGTGTGATTATGTCTCAGAATCTAAAACAGGGATTGCGTGGGACAAAAACATAATTAAAACTTATTTCATCCATTCTTTCATTTATTTTTTTTACTCTTATAACTATTGTTAAATTACATCAGTATTACTCTAATCTGTGGCTGCTTGTGCTATGCATATTAATATGTCAAATGATAATAGCTTCATGGAGAACGTGTTATTGCGCATCTTTCTTGGACATGTGTTGTGTTTTCATTAGGAGCTGATATGGCAGGCTATTGTTCCCTCCCCTCTCTCTGTGTCTGGCTGCTTATGGTTTGTCTGGCGCCATCTACTTTGCCATTTTCTGTGCAACTGCTATTAAAAGGGTTCAGAGCATTATCTTTGCTGCCAATGGCTGTTCTGCGGGCCTGACTGAGCCAAATGCTCCCAAATCTTGTTAAATCAAGAACCCCTAAATAGAAACGCATTGGAGCGTGGAGCCATCCGAGAATACACTTTTGTTCAATATGATTGAATGAGAGGTGGTTTAATAACAGCGGAGAGCCTAAACCTAAATGAAAAACAGTCAGCATTCTTCATCGTCACCATGCAAACTTTTGGTGAAATCGGTACTTAAACACAGTGTATTAAAATTCACATTACACTGGAATGCCTGTCTTGAAATAGTTAATATCCTCTTGTGTTTCTTGAAACTTTTGTTGTGCAGCATTTCACAGGAACTATCTTTACAGCAACTGACAGCAGCACAGTGAAGGAGGCAGACCACTGTCAGCCTTTTTATGTGGGCAGTCAGTTACTCATATTCACAACTGGGAATGGTTGAGTACCACAGTGTTTGAAAACACTCAGCTGGAGCACGGGGGATTTGGGGCCAAAGCATATTTCTTCTGTCCTGTCTATGCATGAAGATGATGTACAGGAATGCCGTGAGCGAAACAAACTGTCAGAAATAGTTGTTTTTTTTATCACAAGTAATCAACAAAGATTGACCAAAATAATTAATTAATTCAATTTACAAAATAATATACAAGCTGTGTTTATATGGTGAAAGGTTTCACCAGCTAAGATCAACTCAATGTGGATGCAGGCTGCTGTTTAAGCTGCAGGCAAATCATATTTGTTTTCCTGTTCAGATCCTTAAGCCAGACTGTCTGCAGGGCTGTTTTTAGTCTTAATCCCTGCTAAAAAAAAAAAAAAAAAAAGAAAAGAAAAAAAGAAAGAAAGAAAATGTTTACTCAGGAAAAGAAAGACCCAGGAAATGTTTGCCAGTTTGATTTAAAAAGGCTAATGTGGTTATTTGATGATTTGTGCCTATATATTTTTCAGTCTCACTGAATAGTGAACCTATCACTGCAGCTCTTCCTGTAGAATTAGAGTTTAACCAATTTAGCTGTAATTACCCCATCACTTCCTGAGGGTCAACACTGAAAATCCATGCCAATGTCATCTCTACAGATATCTGAAAAACATTACTGCAATCACCATGACTTTCCATATAACACTAAGAAAATAGTTCCCTTGAGTTGGATAAAATTTTACTCTGCAGATTTCATTTAATTTTCTTTACCGTCACTGGTGGCTGAGGCTCAGATGGTGGAGCAGGATGATTGGAAGGTAATTAATGCATTTGAAAGGTTGCTACACCTACAAAAGCACGATGCAATGCAGTCCATTAACCTTTTATTACCACATCCTATTGTGGAGTATTTATGCTGGTGTTTGCATACTGTAGCATGTTTCTTGCAATTGTATCTCGCATTGTTATAGCATACTAAAACAATGAAGTGTAGACTTTTGGACCCGGCCTGTAACCCATATGGAGCCTTACTGGTTGTGGTGGCTACCAGCCTGAGAATGTTCAACAGCAACCAACTGCTGCTGTCAGAGAAATATTCAGTTATTATGCAAGGAAACACAACCAGGCTTTAAGAAGGCTTCCCTCCGAGTTCCCCATGACCCCATTACATCATAATAATCTCCTTATCCCCCCCCCCCCCCCAGCATCCTTACTTCTTCTTTCCTTCTCAGGAATGCAGACCTATCAGAAAGCTAATGGCTAATTTTACCGAGGTGAAATTCATCCCAGTGCCCTGAGTCACTCTGTAATGTTGACTGTGAATGAAGTCAGGCAAATGTCCCTGGAGTTTTGAAGATTGACTTCACAATGGAGGATTTTCTGCCCATCCATCTCACCGTAGCTCTGTCGCCTGCAAATCACTGGACCTTCGCCATCACTTTGTCTCTAAAAGATGACGGATGCTGCCATAACTGTTCTCTCCTAAAGACAGAGAAAGTTTGTAAAGAAGTCCAACTCAGAAGAGCTGTTTACCGATTTTCTAGCGGAGGCTGAAGAATGATTAGTTTGGAGGATGTACTGCTCATTACTGCTGCGGGGTATTTTTAAAGAGAACACATTAAACTCATTAGTGGGATATATCTCTCAGAATTTAATTTCCTGAAGATACGAAGCCGGAGATCCAGCAAAAACACATCCTCTATGCAATAACATGCATCATGTGTCCATTACACTGAATACCCAGACTGGTGACTTAATTGGCCATTGTTCTGCTGTGTTTGTCATTCTTTGTTAAAATGATTTTCGTCCGATATCACAGAGAAAAACATGCTAAATAGCTCGTTGTAGAACAATGTGTGTCCGCTTTTGTGTTTGGTGAATGATTTGCATTTGGCAGCAATGCCTCACTGGTTTGAAATGAAAAAGGGCATACTTCATTAGGCCGAAAGTGGTGGCATCCTCAAGCATTGCAAAACATGGATTAGTAGGTGACAATCACAGTGAAGCCTTTGAATACTAAGCTGAGGGCAATGAGGCTATTGGTTCTCAGTCTTTTCAATTGAGAAATGCTTCAGATAACTTCCCATTGCTCCTTAGATATTAGGATTTATTTTTCTCTTGCTCTCACTTCTTTATGTTTTTCCAAGCCAAACACTGTGACTGCTAATCACACCGTGTACATCTTTGTACCTTGTGCAGGCTGTCACCGTTGAAATTATTAAAATGGCAGATGTTAAGGCATAAAAAATGAGCAAGTGTGGTCCCCGGTTACTCACTCATGTTGAGGTCAAGTTTGATGTGTTGTAGACAGCCTCCACAGCCATCCTGGGCATTTTGCCAGTCTCATACTTGCTTCAGCTGACAGATCTGCCACACAGGGCAGCAAAACCCTTAAGGCGCTGTCTATCCAGCACACAGTGACCCACTGGCCCTGGCCTTTTACTCATTTTTGCATGTACACACGTGCATGCACGCAAAGACCTTTTTAAAGATGTACTATTGTGTCAACAGTGGATCCCCATGAGTAAGAGAAAGGCACAGAAGGAATGTTAACGCAGAACTCTGAGGCTGTTCTCACTCACTGTTCGTACTTTTACCCGCACAAAAGGATGCTCTGGAATTCACACATAGCTGGGAAGCGCGGATTAATAAGCCACATATTGACGTTTGTTGTAATGTCTCAACCCCTACTGACCATAGTTTTGACAGGAGCCACGAAGGAAGTGAGGTGATATTGGACAAGGAGCAAGGAAGTCCACTAAGCAAGGAGGTCAGAAGAAGGATGGGTCAACAACACACTGTTAGTTGTGTGTTGTGTTAGAACAAACAGTTAGCATTGCAACAATGGAAGGCTGCATCAGTTTCATATCTATGTGAGGAAGTAGCATACAAAAGTTAGTATTTGAACCAAAACTCTGACTTTTTAGCCTATAGTGTAATATATTGGTGACTTAAACCTAACCAAATGTTTTTAAAAGTCATTTTTTAAAAACAAAGACTTTCCAACCATCTCACATCTTAAATAGAAAGGTCACAAGTTGGCAAATACTATATGTGGTTACTATACATTTCATACCTTTTCATTACTGTCTGAACAGTTAACTCTTAAAGTGGGCATACACAGAATTGCTTGTTCACAGCTCTCAATTAAGAGTGCTAAGGCCATAGCAAACATTCCTGAAAATGGCAAAAGTGCAACCTGCAGGTGGTAGGTAGGGGCGAGTGCGACACACAAAGGGACTCACATGCACTAATATGCACACGCAGTTACCACAGCAATCAATTTAGAGGCCCAGAATCCTGTTCTGAATGTAGGGAAGAGCCCCTTTTAATAAGGCTGCTTTCATAGTCTCACCTCAGTTTTGTCTTTTCATGACAGGCCATCAGCGTTTCTCATTACTCAATTACTTATTCAGTGAAGCCGCAGCTCTTCGTCATTCTACCTGACAGGATTGTCAATCTCTGCTTGTGTTAGAACGGACAGATGAGAGAGAGAGGATGAGGATACAGGCAACGGTTTACATCCACAACACAAACAGAGCCATCTGTATTTACCCACAGCGCCAGGTCCAAGAACAGACTGGACTGGCAAATACACTTTTGGCTTACCTTGGAGCCAAACGATAGGGCGAAACTCTGATTGTATTGGCTCTCTGGCACTTAGGACAGATGATTTTAAAGTTAGATGTTTTAAAAGAATTGTCCCTGTGCAGTCAGCTCTACAGTTTCTCACAGGTTATAACTAGAATTCAAGTATGCAAAATTATTTTAAAAAAATGCTCTGAATATATGGCCCAAATAAAGTGATCGGACAAAATAAATGGGCATGAAAGTGACAAATGATTGTAGAAAGGCCTGCTGGAGGGGAAGCAAGAAGACTTGTTTGTGCACCACTACCCCCAAATATGAAGCCAGATATGGAAATTCAAGTTGAATAGTTCACAGATGAGATTATTTTCCTATTTAACACACTTTGCGAAATAGCAGCAGCCACAAGGCCTATATCAAGACCATCTTTGTTCTCAATTGCATAAAAAATTCAATTACATAATCATGTTATCTCACCTTGCATTCTTCACACCCGTACTGCCTCTTTTTAAAGAATAAATCTACCGGTCTCTATATTGGAGGCTTATTTGAAGTGTGTAATAATGGCAGAACTGCCTTTTCATCTCTAGAAGTTCATTTCCCCCTCTGGTGTTTTGTCTGCTTTTTCAGCAATTGGTTTTATATAAAAGCTGTATTCTTGAGATAGTGAAAACTTGCCCCAGTTTTAGGCCCTCTTCCACTTTTATGATCCTGTGGTGTTGTAAACAGGTTGAGAAAACAACAGTCACCCAAAACTAATTAGAAGGAGGCGTATGCACTAGAATAATCAATGCCTTAAATAGATGAAAAACAGGTGAATCTATCATCGTTAGGTCTGTTTTCTGTTTTTAGCAGCTTTCCCGAAGGAGCTATTCGAGGACTTTAAGCTTTTTTTTTCATTCAGTGTCATTCATGCTCTGTTTTTTTTTTTTTTACCTGCACACTTTATTCCTTCATGTCTGTCATCTATCATTCAGAAAAATCCAACTAAAATTGGCAGAAGGTTAAAAATAAAGCCACAGTGGCACAATGTGTGCAATATCAATGAGGCTTTACACAGCCAGCAGGACTATTCAAAGACATTTAAAGGCTGCAAAGGGTCAGTATGCAATGGAGACGTTTTTAATGAGGAAAACAAACTGAAAGCCTTTACGTGAGAAAGATGTAACCCTGCTTTTCAGAGTCACGTCTGCTTTCACTTGGTAGATTTACTGCTTGTAAAGAGAGAACATAGAATTCACTGGAGGCAGGAGCATTCAGGACAAACACAATGTGCTGTATTTTGGTTGGAGGTTTGCTTTGGATGACTGCTTTTAACATCATCCTCCCCATAATCAAACCAAAGACTCATTAAAAAATAACAGTTTAGGTTTTCTAGCTGTTGCTGATAGTGGAGAGAGTTGCTGTAGCTGCAGGTGGTCGCGTTGAATTAGCAGCCACAGGTTCAGTGTTTTAAAGTGAGAAATCCTAATGTTCTCATTGGGAACAATTGACTAACCACCAGGAAGCTGCAGGTCTCTATTTTTGGCTCTGGTATCTGTTGAAGCAGGCACCAAAAAGCCTTGTAAACAAATTGAACATTTGCTAAACCCCTTCCCTGGGCAGCAATTGTCCAATCATAACTTAGCAACCGTAACTAGGCACAGCAGGTCTGTAAAGCTCGGAAGGTTAAGTGGTGTTTATGTGTCGGTATATAAAGGTTTGGAAGATTGTATATTTCATTAGGTTGTTTATTTCCCCCCTCCAAATGTTAAAATAAAAGACAAGAAATGTTAAGTATGGATTTAACTGTGTTTACTTCATAGAAGTAAGGCTCAAAGGTTAACATGTTTGGCTAACCAGCTTATAACCTACACTAAAAGTCCAAACTTGGGGGAATTTTATACGATATTATTTTGTGGTTTTGCAGATTATCAGAGTGCAAGCTGTTGTATGTGGATCTGTCCTGCTCTTTATTGAATTTGGGGAAGTCAACACTCAGGAGAGACAATTTCATTCTTAGTTTTAATTTAGATTAGCACAACAGGCAGTAAGCACAACAAAAGAATTTGCCTAATGCATGAATCTGAACACGACTTTTGTGCACTTGACTAAAGTGATGATTGCAACATTTCACTGCTACTTCTTTTTAATAGCAAATTGCAACGGCGTGTGGCATTATCAGAAACATTAAACAGCGATAGATATCAAGCTGGTATGTTGCTGCTCATTTGAAAATGGTACTAAACTGATTACAAATGAACATGAATTTGTAAAGTGTTGTGTTCACCATAGCAACAGCTTCCTCTGCCACAATTTACACAAGTTTTGTTGTATTTTGTCCTTCTGCTATGTAGTGAAGACGGCACTTGAGTGTGAACATATCCAGCATCCCCCAAGTTTTGACCGTCATGAGCACACCATAGGAATAGTCAGAGTAGACTAGTTTTCCCACAAGAATGCAAATTGACACATAGTATCATTATCTGAACATAGAGAATACATAGTACTATGTTTGCCAAATGATTAATTTTCATCTTAAAATTTGCTTTAGCCTCAATCATGCATGTAGCATATTTAGGATTCCTTTGCAGGATATCTCATTTTAAGTAAGGACAGGGCTTCCTGATGTGTTAGTTACTGTTTGGATTGGGGGACAGTGATTGATGAAAATAATCCGACACAGCTGCCACATAACATGCATAATTTCCCAGTCTCTCAGTGCCATCTTACCTTACAACATGTTTGCACTGTACACAACATCCCGCAGCTGTTTTGCACCTGAAATGAGTGATTGCATATTGAAAAAAAGTCCCAAGGACAATGAAAGAGGGACTTAATGGACTGTGACAGCCAAGTATGAAGTAATAACATATTTCCCTGATAGACCTAACCCCCTAACTGCATGATGCTTTCTATATAACTGTGCCTCTCATACTCAGCAGGTATGAATTATGTATACCCATATAAATAATCTATAATTCACTCATCCTGAGATAATTTCTAAGCAGCTTTATCCCCTGTATTGATAGGTTTCTTAATAAAACTGAGCTATGGTTTTGGGTGAAACTTTGATGAATTTCTAGTCAGCATTCTCTGCTTAGAAAAAAAGCACCACAGGGACGTTTTTACCATTGAAGAAGACCAAAAATTTAAATCTAAATTCAGCTCATGAGCCGTTCTTTTGATGAAAAGGAAACACGGGTGGAAATTATGGGAGTTAAACAGCGTGCGGCTGCTTTTCTTTTGTGAAGGCTGGCAAAATGCTGAATGGCAGCAGCTGATTACACACTATCAAGGAGGAAGCAGAGATGAATTATGACTATAGTTAAATATCGCCACGGCTGCTGTAATTTATTGAGATCATTATGCATTTTTTGAAAATCATTAGCATGCTAAACATAAAGTAATAAAACTATATGGTAATGTAATGTGGTGAGTCCCCAGCACACAGTTTTCCAGTTTACCAGGAGATTTCAATTAAAATGTCTTCATCCCTTGGTGCAATTTCAGTAAATTACCCCTGTGAGTACAAACAGTGAGTGTAAGAAGGATTTCTTGTTGGTTTTAAACACAAATTCATCAGACAATTGAAAATGTTCTTTTTTTAAATTGTTTTCCATTTTTGGACGAGGAAATTATGGTGCAGCTTTTCCACAGTTTGTCAAGTTTTTTACCCCAAGCTTAAAAACCCTAGTGACTTTCAAACAATGCCTCTTGCCTTTGTAATAACACCAACAGAAAAAAAAACTGCTTTTGATTTGATCTGTTTCACTGGGTCCATACTCTTTGAGTGTGACCTTGGGGTTTGTTCAAAGAAAGCTGCCCTGAAACTAATGACACAGTGTCCAGACAGGCTTTTCTCTCTCTCCTTCTTTCCCTCTCACTCACCTCTTATTCAATCTGCAAAGGAGCTGAGGTTATATAGCATATAATGTACTTTCACTCCACAAGAAATACTCCTGCCCTAAGAGAAAAAACCTTAAGTTTGGAGTTCAAGGTAGCTTTTAAGATTTCAAGGCCTGTCTCCATCCAGAGCCACAGCTCAGGAACAACCTGACTGTTCAGTATCTACACAACATCTCATTATCCTGGATTATGCGCCACCATTACTATTAGAACTCAATTACTGTATTTCGGTCTCAAAGCTCATTTGTGTCATATGCATCTGATTATAGCGCTACAAAATGGTCTAGTTTCAATTTCCCTGCTGATGAACTCCTCAAAAGCTCCTTTGTGCACGACTACAATGCATTACTGCTGTGAATTTACACCATCAGATACACAGCAGCTATTTTTGTCACACAAAACTATCCTCCCTTAATGCTCCACAGCGCTTATTATGTTTTATATGAAGCCAATCTGACTGCGACCTTCTCATTTCGGGGGGCATGCAACTTTAATGCCCAGATGATGAATCAGGCACTTACGGTACAGCCAGTTGTATTACATATGGAAATCATTTGGAATGCCCGCTGGTATGCATGAGTGGTGGAGAAGTACACAAACTTGGATTTTTCTTAAAACGTTGAATTTTTTATGACTTGTACAAGGAGTTGTGAATCAATTCGCTGTTAGAGCTTCGAGCTATTTTTTACCGATGCTGTGATGTGTTTGAGCTAAATACCATAATGTTTTCACCACAGTATCAGTCCTAACAATGCAGCAATCTCAGAGGTGCATGTGGATCTATGATGTCTCTCTGTTGCTGGTTTGTTTCAAGCGTCTCCCCCTGAGCTATTTACACATTGCCTTATGAGGATTGTGGCATGAGTCTATGCTTTTTGCTTCAGTTCAAATGACTGAATGAGTTGTGAGCTTCCCCATATTGCATCCTGTAGTGCAACACAACCCTCTCGTGTGCAGTATGTACGTCACGCATCTATCAGCTACTCTGTAAGCATTACACAGCCCTACAGGGTCGATGCTGTGTGGGATTACCATTTACCTACCCATGTGAAAAATAAAAAAAAAAACATTCCAACATTTGTATCATTTTTAAACAATTACACTGTTTATTGCTGTAATTACTAATCAGAGACTGTGAAGACGTTGTAATTGATTAATTTCACACCTGGAAGTCTTGTTGGCTTTTATGTGATGCTCCCAGTTTACACACACACACACACACACACACACACACACACACACACACACACACGCACAGGCAGGGCGCTGCATCCTGACACCTCATTGCCCCTCTGATTGATATCCATCTGAGAGTGTGAAAGACAGAGAAATCTATTTATTTATAGCTGTGATTTATGGACAAAGGGCCGACAGCAATGAATGCAGAGCCTTATAGAGCAAATGTGTGTGTTTGTGCATGAAAAGTCATGTAATCACATGCATTAGGATTTTGGTCGCGAAGAAAGAAATCTTTTAATTTGACTGGTTTGCAACATTATCCATAAACTAAGAAATATGTCTTGGATACACTTGGACACACAAACATAATGTAAACATCATTTTAATTCAAGGCTGAGGGCATGTGGAGTGAGAAATCACTGCTGAACTGTTACAGTATCTGAAAACACTGTAACTAGGCCAACATGGCACTCGCGTGACAAATTCATAACACCCCCACCCGCCCCCTCCTCCCACGGGGAAAATACATGGAGAAACCATTCATAAATGCTGATGCCAACCTGCAGCTGGATATGCAGTACTGTAGCGGCTACACGTGTACAGGCCAGAGATGCTAATTTAATTTACAGCAGTTGTGTTGTTCTGCTGATGGCAATTTACACACTGATTAAACAGTAGAGATTATCATGGCTTTGACCAAGATATCAGGCTGAGTGCAAGACCATTTACCTGTAATTTTGAAAACCCCTCCTACTTTTTCTGTGAGGTTTGCCTTAGGAAACCATTATCTGGACTAAACTGTATTCACCTGATGAATGCCACCTGTTGAGGAGGTGTTTTAAAGAAATTTTCTTTCCTTTTTCCTTTCATTTCTTTCATTCTTACGATCCCAAGTATCTATCTTAACAATTCCTTACAATTCCAAGTCCTTCTTTTCAAAATCAGCAGGCAGCTGTTAAATACTGTCTTTGTAAATCATTATATTAGAAGAGAGACAATGATAACACTATGAGAAGATTAAGTTACACAGCAAAGGACCATACTGGACACCGACCTGCATGAAGATGAGTGACTGAACTTGCTCAACAACTACTCAAGTGCACAGGTTTGTGTGCTAAAATATGCCAACAGTTTATGTTTATAGAGTCCTGCAGGAATGAGTCCTCAGCATTCCTGTGCTGTTGGTTCACTTTTACTCTGCTCTAAATGGGTTTTTGGTTGCAAAATGAAGCAGCAGAGATTGTCATTCATTAAAATATATATACAAAATTTTAATGATTGTAAATTTAGAATTATAATGTCAGGGCAAGTGTTTTGCGGTTCATTTTATCCTCTGTTAAAGACTTGTCTGACGTCTTGTGAATACAGTGAGAAGAATGCAGAG
>JAOWBC010000248.1:9031761-9043087 GCA_028566105.1 Hypoplectrus providencianus | reverse complement strand
CAGAAGTGCCCGGCCGCCCGGGATTCGAACTCGCGACCCTCGGCACCAAGCACTCTTGCTGTAAGGCATGAGTGCTATCCACTGCGCCACTGTGGGGCCCTATTCTATTATCATTTAATAAAAAATCAGTAGTGGTTTCATGTACCCAAATGATAAATATGCAATGATAAGAAAGTTGCTGTATCTAAAACATACATGAGGAGCACAGTTAAGTATTTGGAGTGGAATGCAAAATGCAGTGTAAAATATTATATATGGAAAACACACAAGGTTTTTACTTCTTAATTTTGCTTTTTTTTTCACATTGACAACTGACAAAAGTCTGATTATATAAAAGTCCATCTGCTTTATACTTGCCCACAGAACGTCCTTACCAGATGTCAGGACTTTAGAATGATCAGAATAAATGTGATAGCTTTTGTCGTCATTATATTTAATATAATCCTTTAAGAGCAACTTTTGGGATGATTAATCACTCAACTATCTCATGAAAGGACTGGCACCTTATCATTCATTCATAAATCAGTAAATGAGATCTTATTGCACTTCTATTTCTGGATGGTTGGATCCATTTGAATGGATAATTAACAATGAATACTTTGTATAAATGAACACTTAAAACTGCCTGTATATGTGGAACAAACATTTACATGATGTGTGTTATTGAACATTGTAGGAATACTGCTACAATTAATTTGGTTATAAGCTGATTTAGTTTAATACGAATGCCCCTGTACGGTTCACATAAGTAAACCAGATGAGGCATGAACATTACAAATGAATCAAACAGGTGCAAACAGGTAAGATTACAGTGAAAAGAGGCACATGAGATCCAGACTGAGTAGGGCTGACCATCACAGTCTACTGACAGTCTGCCCAACAGATTGTCTAATGAAAGGTTTTCCAAAGGGAGTCTGGCAGCTGCAGATGTTTGGACAGTGGTGCTCATGGAAAAGCTAAAAAGTCTGTCTACATTGGCCAACTAAACTGCCACAAAATGCAAGTTCCTTGTTGTAACTTAAAATGTCTGTGAAATGTTTATAAATGCTAAATAGGAGGGAGAAAATACAGAGTTGCAGATCTATTTTATACCACAACAGTTTCTGGAGTTCAGATACTCATCAAGTGCAAAAATGAATCCAGAAATCGCAACTGAAGTCAATTTTGGATTGCTACAAACAAAGTAAGATATCATACAGACAAAGTTAGCTACAGTATTGTTCTAGAACTTGGAAGAACAGAGAAAAGTTGTCTTTATCTATCCAGGCACTAAGATGATTTTAGAGCTTCACCAGATGCATTAGGCATAAAACTCTTTCCTATAATGAAGTTAGCAGCATCAGAGCCTCAGGATATTGTGCAGCAGGGACCTGAGGTCAACAGTTTAATGGCTGCCCCAAGGTGAATGAGCTCATGGCAGCAGACCACAATAGAGGCAGGATAATGGAGATTTATTTGTTTGCCTGGGTTGAACTGTTTTGTTTTTTTGACTATTAGGTTATGGAATCAATTATGAGCTTTTAATAATGATGTTTCCTGCTTGAGGTCACTTTCCACGGACAAGAAATAGTGCTTGTTCCCATCAGATCAACAGCCAGACGTATTTGTTGAACTCTGATCAAAAGAGGCACTGATATGACACAAAGTATCAGAGCGTGACATGAGTTATGCTGCGTCTGCATCATCTGTAATCGACTCTGACGTGTTGGAATGATAGATGTTTCTCACGGTAGAAGCTTGAGCACACAAGCAGGATGGAGTTTTATTCTCTGCTCCAATGACGACCTGAGTAACTGACAGCTGTCACCACTCTAACAGAGAATTTACACAGATTTCACCAACTGGCATTGTGTACCTCTGTGTAACATACAAGAGGGAAGCACGCTTGGTGAGAAAATTATTTTAGGTGGGCTGCTACCATGGCAACAGCAGGCTGTAATGGATTTGGACAGTACCTTTGGCTTGTGGCAGCCATTTCTAGACCTGGATTTTGCTTGTTTCTGTCTTGGGTTTGCCACTCTTTCTTTCTCTCACATTAGTGCACTTTTTAATGATTCTGCTCATTACAGGTGCTTTTTTTCAGTCCAGCTAATAACCTCTGATGAGGTGCTCATATAGGAGCACCTACAGCTCTGACTAAGCAAAACAATTACACAAGATGCGAGCATCCTGCACAAACTGACACAGGGACGTAAACTGATGATCTTCACTAAAACTCAATTTGCTGAAAACAGTCATAATTGAAAGCTTCACCATTAATTAGCTTATACAAGTTTGGCATTTGTTAGGACAAGAGACGGCATACAAAATACAAAATAAATCCCATGTAATCCACTACCTCAAATCGCATGGGATGGTAAATAGTGTGCCAAGTTTGACAGGGAACAGAGAGTCTTTAATGCAATCCCGGGGGCTCCACCGCCCCCTGATGCTGCAGCTGCCTCAGTGAAAATGCTTCATTACTGTTACTCCATGATGGGAGCTCAGCATTACCCGTCATCCAAAAGGCAGGAGCCCTATTCTTTTGATTTAGTATTGCTGGGTCTCTCTCGCTCATACAGTCTTCTGTGAGGCCGGTCGAGAGACAAAGTATCCCTCTCCATCAGACGTCTCATAGACAACACATCTTTAGAAAGAAAAGGCCATTTATGAGGAAGCTGGTCTTTGAACGAAATGGATACCACGGTGCAACAATTGCCCTGAGCCAAATATCTAACATATTAAGCTTATTACTGTTTTCTTTATGTAACCCTCAATTTTGTCAGATAAGTTGACACAGAGCAGAGTTGTGGCAGCTAATTAAAATACACAACCCTATTGGTGCCAGGTGGTAACTGCAAACTATCTGGACGTGCACAAGGCCAGGCTAAAGTCACATGATCAACCCTCTTTGGCTGAGTGGTTATATTATTGCTGTTTTTACATGCAGTAAAATAGTACAGTACTAAAAGAGTACCCTATAATTGCCAGAGTTAGACGAGATTAAGTCAATACAATAATGATCCAAACCTATACTGTATTTTTAGAGAAATACCTCTGTGGGAAAACTTGATGCAAAGCAAAGGCCTATGCCCCAGCTAGTGTTACACATATGCATCCAAACTTAGTGCTATTGTAAATGGCTGCAGTTGAGTTTAAAGTGTAGAAATGAGAACAAGTTGGTTCAGCAGTATTGGGCTATGCTAATGAGACAATGTTTTGCAATCACAGGTACCAGACTAGCCTTTTGTCAAGTTTGAGCAACCCTTCAAAATGTCCTTTTACTTGCTCACCATTTTCAGTCTAATTTAGCAAGTTAGTATGCCAACAGTTACTAACTAGTGCTCAACACAAGTCTGCTGTGAATGTTATGTCAGTAGGTAGTTTGTCACAAACTTATAAAAATAACATTTATATATTATTATTAAAAAAAAAAACCAACACATTCTTGTAACACTTTAAACACCACCGATGCACAAGAATAGCTGCTGTTAAGCTTGCCTATATAAAATCCTTCTGCCATGTAGTCTTCATTCATTCTGGTGCATGTGACATGAATCCAGAGTGCTCTTTCCTCAACATTTAATCCAATTACTCTGTCCACACTAAGCTCTTTACCATTTAACCCCCTTCCAGTAACTTCTGTCCGTAGCATTAAAGTGTGCTCACTGACAATTCACTGTGTCCTCTCTTCTGTCATGAAACCACAACAAAATGCATCATATCACAAACCAAGATAGCTATTTCAAATTTGACCTGATTGTGCATGGATGGTGACCAATGTTTGGATAAAACAGAAGATACAGGAACCGAATGAAAGAAGAACATTCATTGATCTGTCTGATCCCTTTCCAAAACAAACTGGGGATAACTTAAGTCAGCAGGATTCAGCCTCCAGGGATCATTAAAGCCTGAGCAGAATTTCACGCCAATCCATCCAATACGATCTGGGCTGGAAATATAACCAGCACAGCTGTTCTTATGCAGCTGGCTGCAACAAACCACTCACAAGTCGCAGGCAAACTTCTTCAATCATTAATGAAAAAGCAGATCTGACATTTGATCAATAAGCATATGTAACATGAAATGTAAGTCTCAGAAGGTACCCCCCCCAGGAGTCCTGGGAATATCCACATGTCCCTCAGCAGACCCCTGCCACCGCTCCGTCACTGTACTGAATATGATTGGATATCAGCATGGAGAAAAGGCAGCCTGTCACCATGGAGACTGACATGTATCACTTTGGTTTCCTGATGCACCCATTGGCAGACACAGTTGAGCCTCACTTACTCGGTTGCTGGACAAAATTAAAGTAGAAACCACTCCAGGGGCTAATGGAGGATCCATTAAAGGAAACCAGACAAGAGGAGAGACAGACAGACAGATGCACCGGTTGACAGGAAATGACAGGATGATTGAGAAGAGCGAAAATGCAAGCGAATGGGGAGAAAAGGATCGGGATTAACAGTGGAAAGCTCCGTCCATGCCTGTGTGTTGTGATGAATGTGTGACAGGTGTTCTCTCAGAGCTGAGCTGAGATTGATCGATGCTGATCTTTGTCATCTCAAGCCCGGAAACATTGGCAAGTATGTCCCGGCGACTGCTTCCTGTTTTTGGCAACCCCTATATCCACCGTGTTATTTATGATTTATGACACTTGTAAGGTCATTTCTGTGTGACTTTAGGGCTGTGCTGTGTGCAGGGCTTTTATCTATTTAAAACAGCAATACCACAGTGTAAAAATACTCCGTCACAAGTGAAGGTAGAAACACAAAAAACATGAAAAGTATTGAAAATAAAGAGCAACCTTGTGAATGTTAAATCATATATTATCAGTGTTGGAGCGTATTCAAGAATCTCTTAATAATATACAATTTTTAGAAGCTTTTCTTCTACTATACCACTGTACACAACGACAGTTCAGAAGAAAACATTGTTTCCTCTCTTTTAGTCTAAAGTAGAAGAAAACTTCCCTAGTTGCTGGTGTTTAGGATTTAGTGGCATCCAGTGGGGAGGTTGCATATTGCAAACAACTGAACACTCCTCTTCCTGCCAATCACTTTCCAAGAAACTAGTGTGGCCTGCAGATAACTTTAAATTGCAATGACAGAGGACACACTCCCTATGGAGATATGAAGGGCAAATTTAAGCTAATGAAAATGCAATCCTTAGTTAAAGAGGATTATACGTTATATGTATGAAAATTAATATTATATTCATTTTTTTGCAAATAGATCCCCTAAAATGTGACACACTAAATCTAGGTACAATTCTTGGGGTTGACTTGTAGTTTAGCTTGTTATCAGATTTGAAACGGGTCATAGAAATACTTATCTCCAATGCTAAAATAAGGTGATTTCAACATAAATTCATTGTGCAATATGAATGCTTAAATCTGTGTACTGGTATATACATAGACACACACAAATATTCCTTGTGTACATTATTAAAAGTTGGATATTTCAAGTAAATATTGCTTTTTTCTGTTTTTTTATTGGTATTGTTTTGACACTTCTTCCTATTTTTCTTATACACATTATTTCGCTATAACCCTTGCAATTTCCCTGTTGTGCCTTATGAGCCTTATAAAAAATTGTCTTATCTTAAATATTAACTTTGATAACAGACACAAGAACACAGTTTATGCATAAGTATTCATTAATTATCACATTCATGTTTATTACATATGTTTGGTTTTCTCTTTCACCTAATGCATTTTCATTTACATATCCAGGCTCAGAGCATTTTTTATTTCACCCAGCAGAGGTCTCCATAACATTCATTTTTTCCCCTAGATGATGAGGGTTAACTGTGCATGCATTACATAGACTTAAGTAAAAAATATATATATTGACAAACTACAAGGAATTTGATTGCAGTTTCCAGTAATTGTTAATATGTACACAATTGTACCAAGACACCATAAAAGTGTAAGAATTCTGTATAGATGTGTAATAAGTTCTATCCATACAGCACATGTATATACTGCAGGCTCTGACTGATGCTTTTCTATATAAACTGTGTCATAGATAAAGATCACTTGTATATATAACAGTATGTCCATGTGCATAGGGACAGCTTACAGCACACACATTGCCCTGTACTATAATAAATGGATGATTTAACAGTTCTGTGTTCAGTGAACTGTACCAGAAGGAACAAGTTGAAGAAAATTTATTAGTGCCTGGTGCCAAGGGTTTGTGGTAGTCTTTTCCCGACATCCGTCTTTATTCATTCATTCATTCATTGTCTGAACCGCTTTATCCAAGTAATCCCAGACAGGTGGCCAGCCTATCGCAGGGCAGACAAACACACTCACACACACATTCACACCTACAGTCAATTTAGAGTTTCCAATTCACCTAATGTGCAGGTTTTTGGACTGTGGGAGGAAACCGGAAACCCACGCACCACGGGGAGAACCTGCAAGCTCCATACAGAAGTGCCCGGCCGCCCGGGATTCGAACTCGCGACCCTCAGCACCAAGCACTCTTGCTGTAAGGCATGAGTGCTAACCATTGCGCCACCGTGGGGCCCCATCTGTCTTTAAAATAGAATTATTTAGCAAAATATTTGGTGAAAACAATTTATTTATCATTTTAGATATAATATTGTATTTATATATGATACAAGACATACTGTACAACTATAATGTGTCCATATTGGTAATATTTTTATGGATAAGAAGCCACTAAATAGCTTAAATAAAGGTTAAAAAATAAAAATATATGGCTGTGTATTTTAGTCAATGCATTGGGCTCTGTAAAAGTTCTCCTTTTTAGATAGAAGTGACAAGAAGAAGCAAGACAAGTAAGTGATAAGCTGTGGCAACCGCGCCTGTGAGGATCACCATACTGTCAAAAGTCTTCCAGTAAAACAAGCTGCCATCTCTTTTGTCCCTCTGAGGCTAACATTTGTAGGCTGTCAGATAGGATCAGAGTAAAAAGACACAATATTTGACTCCCTCAGACAAGAAGTGTCTGCTATCTGTTTCCTTACATGGCATTTTAGTTTTCATTTATCCGACATTCAAATTCATTAAAACGTAAAGGGGAAAAAAAGGTTTATGTTACTGCAACGGAAGCTGGGTTCTTTCAACATGAGCAATTTCCTTTGTGTCATATCACAAATGTTTTTTGAAAGGAAATTTCATAAGAAAGTGAGTGTAGCCAAGAAGGTTTTAAAGCAAACAGCTACTCTGAGCAGCTGTGTACATTTTCAGATGTTGATAAAGTGCACAATCACTTTGCAATCAGAAAAAAAGAACTGGAACCACAATTACCCACGCCATAAGTGCCTGGATGATCAAATATTAATTCCCGAGTATAATAATCAAGTGGCTTCATCCCACATAGTTTATCTCTTGCTCATTTCTTCTCTAAATGATCTCCACCCACATCCTGACATGCAGGCTTCCGGATTCGTCATTGCACATAAACATGTTTATTTCACCCTAAAAGGCAGATTTCCAGGTGTAGTTAACTGTTTTTTGTTTTTTTTTTCCTGACAGTTGAATCCCTGAGTGAAAACAGAACTTAGCAGCAGACGCTTGTTGGGTTGTTGCATAGCACGGGCAGTTTGTGACGTATTGCATTATGTCTTGTGATGGCTGGTTTATTCATATGAAAAAGGGATGTGAAATTCTATTTTTATCATGTTTGCATAACTGCTATATGCATTCAAGCTGAAAAACAGTATACCAGGCCTTTAAAACTAAAGAGAAAAATATTGAGGAGACAGATTACTGTCTCAGCCTGAAACAATTAACTGCCTCTGTCTCTATGACAGTATTTACAGTAATATTGGGTGGGCAGTGTATTTACTGCCAGGAACATTCAAGCAGTCTGATGCACAGCATTAAAACCACGGCTTGAATTTCACTCCAATTTTTAAAGACATTGCTTATTGTTTCTAGCTGCATTAGCGGTGTCACACAACGCTTGTCAAAGTTGCATTTGTGGGTTTAAAACCAGAGCCGAGGCCTGGGGCCACTCCCGGGCGTCACACCCTGGGGTTGGTGTGAATCTCATGAGGTTTCACTCACTTTCCTCTTAATGACTGCACCTAACAGCTGCAAAAACAACCTTCAAACTACTTGTGAGAGAGACGACTGTCTTGAATCTGTGAGGAGTTATGAAAGAGGGAACGGGGGCGGGATCAGCTCCGAGTAATAGAGCTCACAGCCTGGAAAAAACGTTAAGCAGACAGGCTGACGGAGACAGGAAATGAGCTGAGTATTTTCAAAGAGGAGCATGGTCCTTGCCGCCCCCTCGTCCAGACATTTGTTATATACTTCATTACACACCACTGAGACATAACTAACGGCAGTGGACAGAGTTGTACTCTGTTGTCTAAATTATCCCAGAACCCTTCAGCAGGCTATGATGAATTACTGAGTTGCAGTTAATGTACTTTATTCTAATGGATTCATCTCTTTAACATTCTAAAGAATTAGGGTTGAGGTTTAAATCACACACATAACGTTTTAGGTACAAGGCTGTTAAATAGGATAAATTATATGTTTGGACATTGTGCTTTAAAGGCTTGTATTAGAAAAAACAACTCTCTCTTTTTGCACTTTTCACTTTATTTGCTGAGGTTTTGTGATAGCCATTGTGTTTGTGGTACTCATTCCATTGGAAAATTACAGTTGAGAAGCCTACGAGAAGCTTTCCAGAAACATTAGTCAGTCAGGCTAGACCGCAAACCTTCCCGCCAGCACTTAAACTGATGGGGAGGCTATTTCAGCATCTCCTGTTTGCTGCATGGTAAAACAATTGTTTTTGTCAAAGAAGTCTGGTGGCTTTGAAAGAGTTTAGAATTTTTTGCTACAGCCCGTGTAAAATAAGCATTCAAAGAGTATGAAATAAACTGTACACTTAAACTGATAGTTTTTATTTTTATTTTGTTAAAATACTTTTTGCTGCAGCCCCAAGCAGTCCCCAGCAGTACAGAGTAAAGCTTCTGTGCCAGAACTCCTGCATACAATTTTGGTCTATGACTGATTGTGAAAAGGTATAGCCTTTAAGAGGCTTTTTATGTTTGATAGAACATCATTTCTGCTAAAAAAACAGTCTAGAGTACATATCATTTTACTTTTATTCTCCACAGGCCAATGATTTACTTCAGTAGGAAACATGCACATGGCCCGAGATTTACAAAAAAAATCTTAGATAAATGTTTTCATTGGTGTTGTTTTAGTAATCGTACTAAATTTCTGGTAGGGAGTTGAGAGCATGAGCCAAGAGGCAAGAGTTATTTCTGGGAAGCTGCAGTGCAAATCACTCTGTAGGAACAACGCAACAGATAAAACTGTTCACTGAAGGACATTTCAAGAGAGAGAGAGAGAGTATTTATCTGTAACCTGACAGTCTGTGCAACTCAATTACCAGAAGTGCAGTCATTACTTTGAAGAGACAAACTGATGATTAGTACCAGTTGTTTGTAGAAAGAGTTTCAATTTTTGTTTCAGTTTAACATGTTTATATATCAGCCTGTGAGAATAAGGCTAGTTTCACAAATTATGCTTCAGTCATAGCGAGCGACATCGTGACAATTAAAAAAAAAAAACCTCTCTCATCATCAGGATCAGAGATAAAGGGGATATAGGGGTTAATTCTGTGGTTGTGAGGTATTTTATTAATTCAAGGTTTATAAAGGTTGTAGATCAATACATCAAGTGGGAAATGGAGAGCCCTGATCAAACATTTATTCAATAACTTTCTTTGTATTTAGACAAAACAAACATCAATATGTTTTATTGAATAATTGATGATTCACCTCGTCTTTCTGTCCCTCAGTGACCAGCATCCCTTCACCCTTCAACTCTCATACTTTCATCCGATACCTCGATCCTCCCCTCCTTCTTCACCTCGGCTCTCCATGTGCATTAACTTTAAATGAGAAGAAGAAAATCTATGTTGGCGCAGTGTTTTATAGTGAACCAAAAGTTATGAACAAGCAAGGTTAGCCAAGAGACTTGCAGGTCTGGGAGAATGTTGGATGAAGATCAAATGTTCTTGAAAATAAAACCAGGGAGAGCAAATGTAGTGCAGACTGAAGTGAAAGTCTCTCAAGGAGTTGAATGTGTCGGACATCAACTCTGGACATTCAAGGACGCCCACTGTTTGTGATGAGGGTGTTACATAACTACTTTTGTTCTATTGTTCCAAGTAAACTTCCTGAGAAGTGTTATAAGTGGAAAATCCATATGGCACAATACACTGACTAGCACATAACCCATCAATCATATAAGTGAACAAAAACATCCATCAAATAAGACATCTGATTCTGCTTCTTATCGTTTAAATAAAAAAAATAATAATAAGAAAGAGGAAAGCGTGGATGGAAAACGAGGAAACAATATTTTTGTTGCAACACCAGGAAGTCTCATGACTGATATTATTAGATTGTGTGAAAGACAACCTAAGCTGTCATGGGAGATGGATGGTGGGTGAAGGAGTGGCGCCAGCACCAACTGGAAATCAACACATGGAAGCTAACAGCTCCGGCCTGGCTACAGGGCTCAACCTGCCAAGGGTCACTTGGAGGTTACCAGACAGCGGGCCTTTCCCTAAAACATGGTTAAGTTTTTATGTCTGTGATAAGAAATACCTTATATGGAATAACTTACAGAATATCATAATAGTGTTCTTTGTTTTATAAATGGGTACAGTAACAAACAGGAAGTGGCAAAACTAAAAACCACAACTGCAACATTTTTAGAGCAAGCATGCATTTACTGCATGACAATCATATGAATATCAGTTTTCACACATAACTGCTGACATGAAAATAACCTTTGGTTTAAAGAGCACTCTCCCTCTGTAGCTGCTCTTTGAGATCTTAATGTCTCTCAAATTGCCACATGATTCATCTAAATGTCAGATAAGTGCTGATGATTGAGTAACCAAACCATCTTCCAGCATTGTTAGTCACACACACATGCAAGGACGCACATGTATTTGAGTACAGCCCAGATAATCTGATAGTGTAATTGGTCGATGATGAATCTTTGTTTTGTAAATTAGGAAGCGATAAGAGCGTCATATTGACGTGAGGAAGGGGGCAGTCCCTACATTCAATACAGGACCACAGATGATGCATAGGCAACATAAAGTGCTTGGAGTGATGAATAGATATATATTACCCCCTATAGTCTGAGTCTGCTGGTGGATATAGGGGTAGTGGTGGGGCTGAGATAGCAGCAGCAATAAGGGAACAGCAGCAGGAGCAGGATGTACAGGATGTATGAGGAGTGAGGTTTATCGTGTGTATTTAGCAGAGCAGCTCGAGTTGCCTGTCTCAGCCCGCACACTTGTTCCATTTGTCTTATTTTCTGTTTTGG
>JAOWBC010000248.1:9001053-9012941 GCA_028566105.1 Hypoplectrus providencianus | reverse complement strand
AACTCGCGACCCTCGGCACCAAGCACTCTTGCTGTAAGGCATGAGTGCTAACCACTGCGCCACCGTGGGGCCCCTAGTTTCACTGAATCACTTTGTTAAAAGAAAACTTGTCACTACAGTTCACAGGCATGAGTGCTGTCCTACATTGCTTCCTTTTTTTTTGTACTGAACCTTCTATTAAAGTGAGGGGGGGCTGACTTGCTCTCTGCCTCAGCATCCATCAGTCAGTAATACCTGCACTGAGCGTACAGCCTCTGCACCTGTCTGTGTGAGCGGGGCATCAGAGCGCTGTTTGAGTTGCCATCACTCAAGCTCGCCCACCTCTCCCTGTATCATGTCTCGAAGTAGCAAGTAACCACCAAATATATTAAATAAAAGATGTTGCAAAAGTACGACTGTAGTAGCAGCTTTTAGTTTACAACTTATAGCTTTATCCAACTAAACTCTCAGCTCATTGGCTTATACTTGAACAGCCGTTCTCAGTTACAATGTGTGAAAAATATGCAAATCAATGAAGCATTCCTAAAGCAACACACGTCATTATACACACACTAACACTAACAGTTCCCAGTTGTAAAACGTCTGCCATTTCTGTGAATTTATGCTACAAAACTCTCAACCAAGGTTTAGGGGGGAAAAAACTTCATGGTAAGGCTATAAAAGCTATTTAAAGTAAATATAATTGAAATTCTGAAAGTGAAGTTAAGTTATGTTAGCAATGTAAGTTACTAAAAAAAACAAAAAAACAAACAGATTTCACAAACTATGAGCCAGTTACATTTAAACATTTTTTTACTTTGGTTTTCACCAGTGTGCCACCAGCACATAATTCAGTGTAAAAAAAAAAAAATAAAAAAATAAAAATTGTGAGCTTGGGCTGGACACACTTTCAGCGCTAAACATGACCAATGACCGATTAAGTGAACAAACCCTAACCTTTACCCCTAATGTTTATTTTCTAACTGCCTTGTTGCCTGGTAAATAATGTCTTAAACTCAACTGTCTATTTGCAATGTATCTCTTGTGAATTGTTGCTTATGTGAAACAAAACATAGGAAAATTCTCATAGATTTATAATACACTTTGTCAGCTGTAGGTTGACTCAATAAAAATATTTACTTTGCTATCAAAGAGGAAAGAGTTTAATCACTTCCATACCCCTATCCCTGTTCTCAAAGCTTGCTTGTAAATATTTTCTTAGTATTGTTATGGAATTCTAAGTAGCACCCTGCAACATCACAGCATCATATATATGGGAAGATAGATGGCATACGTGACTGCATTTTTTATGACCTAGATGAGGAAGTTTCTAATAAAGATTAATTATGCGGAAAAAAACAAACAACTTGTGGAGGAAGAGTGAAAGACCACCCCCGCTGATACTTCCAAAGAAGGATTCTGACATCATTAAATCCAGACTGGTTTCCCCTTTAAGAGAGTGAGACGAGGACAGACAGAGCACAGTAGAAGGAGGATTGCAACAGTGCAGTGTGTCTGGACAGTTTACATCTGGACTTCTTCACCAACAATGGCTCTTCCACCTACAAGGTATGCAAGACTTATTTGGTTTCATTATTAGTTTTCTACACTTAAGCATTCCTCACTGTAGTTAGAATATATTAGCAACCTCGCTGTGTTCAATAGAAGTAATGTTTTGTGCTTGATAACACTGTGAATGATAGTATAAAACTATAAATGATGGTATGCAGACACACTCTAATTTTTCTTTTTATTTTGTGAAGTGAGTACAATTAGAAAGGGGTTAAAAAATGCAGCCGAAATGCAGGAATTTTTAATCTCTAAAACCCACAGCAGCCCCAGTCTTTCAGTTTTTACTATATTTGCTTCAACATGTTGAGGCTTAGTGAGTTTGGCATGGATAGTATTCAAACCTGTTGTTCTGTTTGTAAAATGCTAATACAGACACATACAAAGAAGAGCGGGAGATCATTTCTCTCTAATACATATCACTGACTTTAAATTGAACTGCATGAATAATATAATAGAAGTGAAAAGTAACAATCTACATTTATTACTTGTAAAAATGCAAGTATAGTAGAAAATTTTGATTGAGTTTTTCCATTTTTCTACCAACTGAAACTGCTATACTATAATACAAAATATCATTTAAAAAAATGATCATGATATTCAAGATAAAACCTGAATAACACTGGGCAGAAATGTACAAGCTACCCAGTAAATAAAATGAACTCCACATTAACCAGCTGCTACGAGTTATTTTTAGGTACGCAAAGCAGGCACCCTGCATGGTAGGGAGCACAAGTTTAAAATGTGTTTAAAGTTAACTCCAGTCGTCTCTTGGAGCTCATAATTGATAAATAAAATTGCACTATTGGAAATCCGAAACATTTAGGTGATCAAACCCTGGAGGCACCTGACCAGACTGCAAACATCCATGCCACAGTTTCAACCTGCAGAGTTTTATGGCAACTCAAACAGGGGCGTTATTTGAGGAGCTACCACCTTCAAGCTACGCATGCCAGATGACTCAGTTGTAAAACTGATACATACTGAGCTCTAATGTTGATACCTTTTATCCACATTCCACTTCTCTGCAAACTGCATTAAACTGCATGACTTAACTAGAATATAACTAATTTACATTGTACGAAACTTTTGTTTTGTTTGAAATTGTTGTCCTAAAGTTTGTGTCCTCTGACTCTCCGTAGCGTCCCTGCCATCAACAGCACTGCGGCTACATATGAAGACCCAAACAACACAAGTGGCGCCCAGTGCGCTAAATTTAACGATGAATGGAGGTTTACTGTTATACCAGTGTATATCCTGGTCGTCAGTGTGCTGGGAATCGTGTTGAATGCGTTTGTCCTGATGGTTTTCTGTCTTCATAAGAAGGCCTGCACCGTGGCTGAGATCTACTTGAGCAACATGGCTGCTGCTGACTTCATCCTCATGGCTTTTTTGCCCTTCTGGGCTGTGAACACAGCCAATAGATTCCACTGGACTTTACCTCATTCCCTGTGCACACTGGTCCCTCTTTCTATCAACATGAACGCCTACAGCAGCATCTATTTTCTCGTTCTGGTTAGCATCGACCGTTATTTGGCGCTGGTACACCCGCTGTCCCATGAGAGAATGCGCAGGCCAAAATATGCCAAACTTTGCTGTGCCCTGGTGTGGGGTTTTGGTTTACTCCTGAGTGTTCCCACGATCGTCTACAGGAAAGTAGATGTGACTGAAGCAAATGTCACTCAATGCTTTCTTGGTTACCCAAATGTAAACATATGGCTTCTGTTTGATGTGATACTGTTTGTGTTTGGCTTCATCATCCCCATTTCCATTATTTCCTACTGCACTCTCAGGATTATTCAAGCTCTGAAAAAACGGTTACCTGAGGGGTTACACAGCCAGAATACGGAGCAAAAGGCCACCACGCTGGTGCTGGCAGTCCTCCTGGCATTCCTGATCTGCTGGGTGCCATTTCACCTGATAAAGATTCTGATACTGCTCAGAATATTTGAAATCATGACATGGTGTGAAAGCATCCTGTTCTTGTGCAGCGAAATTTTCATGAACTTAGCCTTCTTCAACAGTGTTCTTAACCCCATCCTCTATGTCATTGTAGGGAAGAATTTCCGTAAAAAAGTTAGGGAGGTTTTTAGTAAATCCAGGTTTAACAAGACAAACACAATCAACACCAGCTCCACACGATCAAAGCTGATGACAAGTGTTAAAACACATGAT
The DNA here is from genome assembly GCA_028566105.1 of Hypoplectrus providencianus. Lineage (NCBI taxonomy): Eukaryota > Metazoa > Chordata > Actinopteri > Perciformes > Serranidae > Hypoplectrus > Hypoplectrus providencianus. The sequence goes on along the minus strand of JAOWBC010000248.1, from coordinate 9,009,218 downwards.
GCAGCAAGCTGATCTGCAGAAATGTGAAATCCAAATTTCTTTCATTGACTTGGCATGGCAGACCCAATTCTTTAATATAGGAGTCTACTATATACCAGAGTTATTCTATTGAGTATTGAGTAGAGTGTGCAGGAATGAGTCCTATAACCTGGAAGTGGGTTTGCCTTTTCATCTTGAAGTCAGGTTTTCCTTTTTTTGTTTTTGTTTATGTTAAATGCCTGAAAAAGGGTCTGTGGGTGACATAGTTTTTTTTTTTGTTTTGTACATGTTTTTAATTTTTGGGGACATTGATGATCATCACTAAGTCAAGCAACCGTGATTTGTCATTGTCTAACCTTAGCTTTTCATTTCTAGCTATGTATTTGCACTTTTGGTTCATTCATGAAGACCATCATTGAACAAAATGTTGACCGTATCTGCCACAGGGGAAACTTCAGGCATTACTTATAAAAATACATAATCCCTGACTGTATACTGTACGCTGACACGTACATACGTACACACATATAACGTATTATAGAAAAGCATCTAATTTAAATTATTGTTGTTATTGTTTTGTATTGATGTCGCTCAGATTTGGTATGGTCAGAGCTATGGAATTATCAGCATTTTGTCTTTAAAATACGGAATAACATCAACCGACCAAAACAAATCGAGGGATGGACATTTTTAATGCATGTGACTGTAGTTGTATGAAAATAGACACTACTTAGCGTATATGCAATTCTTACACTTACAGCCATATTGTTTAATCAGAAATGCTTTCAGAAAACAATAATACTCTTCTATATTGAAAAAATCCAGATCGTGTTTTATATTGCACTACTGATTTGCGGAGATGGAGATAATGGAAATAATTGCAAAATAAATGGAAGCAGACTTTGTGTCTGTATGTAATAGCAACGGTTTCACATGTTAATATGACACTTTAATGGTAGGATGATCCACGCCCGTCTGTGTGCATGTTTGTAGATGTGACTTTCTGTGTACAGTTACATGGTGTTGCACTTACTTTTGTAACATTTCATTCATAAAAAGCTTAAAAGAAACACTGCCATGTCTTATAACCACATGTTCTTCCTTCTATATCTGAAACTGTAACTCTGCAGAGCTCCAGAAGGCTAACATAACAGAAGTCGCCTATGCACATGGCATACATTTGCATACCTGTATAACCTGTATAACTTGTAGCTTTGGATCGTAGCTCCAGTCGTGACTTGTGCAGTCATGTTGGTATTTCTTTACAGCATGAACAAACATCTCTGTGGCTGAAATAACCTCTGTGTATCAATGTCAAACCATTTAAATCATCGATTTAATGTAACACCTAGAATGGCATCACTGCAAAGACTTTATCCTTCTTCAACCTAGTCAATAAACGTACACATATGTGACCGTTTAAAGAGGCTCTCAGTTCTTTAGTAGCACTGCAAGTTTTGATGATGAGGTAGTTCTTTCCTGTTCAGAATCCAGGTCTATAAAAAGATGTGAAACTGCATTTTTTTATGCATTTGTAAATTTTCTGACTGGTGGAAAGACAAACACAAATCTTCATTTGTGTTTCTACAAATGTTCATTTAATTAGACTTTCACCTATTGCAATTATGGATTCTGCACAACTGTGTTGCCCTTTTCACACAAAATGTTACCAATAACCCATGCACCATAATGGTCAGTACAACAGATCAAAGGGCGGCACTCTGTAAACTATAATGGGTTTTACCAATGAATAGTTGGTGATCATATTTCTATTGGTTTGCTCTTACAGTAATAACATTGCATTACCAAAGTAAGTCCCAGTGGGAGCTGATAAATGGGAGAATTTACTCAAATTACACTAAGTTATACATATAAAACAAATAACAGGCCTGCTTGATTCTTTCCAGTGTGATTGTCTGATAGCTTGCAGTTGTACTCATTAAGTTCATTGCAACAATGTTTTATTGGCAAGTGGGTCTAGGGGATTACTAATGCATTTTTGCAAAACATTTATAAAGCCTTTTGGGCTCTAGATGCAGCTGCAATGATTCTGATAAGAGTTGCATTCTGAGGCCAATATGTCATGCAACCATAGATAATGATGTATAAAAGAAGTGGAAGTATCTGCCATGATTTGTGGACTGTGGTTGAAAAGCCCTTTGCTGCGGCCACCTTTGTTATTTGCACTCGCTTGGTAAGCAAGGAGTAATTGTAATTCCAAATTAATCGCCGACTGCTAAAAGTGACTTTTAGTACAGCAACATTTTCAAGCTCCTAAAATGTCTCAAATAACTTTAAATCAAGCCAAAACCCTGAAAAGGTCAAAGTTCAAGGAAAGGAACATACAACTCACCTTAGCAGCAACCTGTCAATTATTAAAGCTATGCATACTTTGCATTGTCCACTATTTTACTGTAAATGAGAAAGAATGAATTACAAAACGAGCACCATGCTATATTTCAAGTTTGAGAAAAAAAAAAAAAAGAAAACAGCAACCAGTTTTTCCATAATTCTGCAGAAAACAAATTATACACAAACCCCCTTGGCAGAGGTTTCAAAAAATGTTTTGTATAAAGTGTACCAATACTCAGAATGCTGGAATACAGCTGAATTTCCAGTGTTTCTCCTGACCCTGAGAGCATGTGTGTATGAATCCATCGGTCTCCAGAGACTTCACAAAGCATTGTATTTCGTGCATTAGATGAGCTCTTACCCTTAATCATCACACTAAAACGACACTAAGACCAACCGTTCTCTTAGTTGGAAGTCTTCTTAGTGTCAACACATTCTTGTTGCAGTCCAAACAGAAACCAGATTCCTTGTCCTGCTTTGGTGCTGCATAGTGAGCTGTCTGAGCCTGCCTAACCACAAGCACAATGCTGGCCAAATTTCACATTAGTGAAACATAATTAAACCAGCAGGATCCTTTACTACAACAGATAAAAACCCATGGATGGCAGGATCAAAAGTCCAGTGTATGTGTCAATGCCAGAAGGAAGAAATACTTATCTATTATTATAATTCTTTCATCTAATCCTATCCAGGTACATTACAGATATAGAAACGGCAAACACAGCAAATAGTCAGTGTGCACAAAAATGTTATTATTCTGAATTACACCATATGATTGTTTGTTTATATTATAATAAACAGCATTTGCCTGATTTACAAATTTAGTGGTCAGACCCCTCAACAGGGCACAACTCAAATTTAACAGACTGTGAAATGTTGAATGTGACATGAAAGAAAAGGAAATGAATTACAACACAGGTTTGTCATCAATTTTGTAAGATTCTCTCGAGTTTTCTTTATTTGAAAAAATCCAAAATTCACCATTGGTACTATACAAACAGGAGTAAAACATGTGGGAAGTTGAGAGGGGAGCTTTGTTGGGGTAAATGACCAAATCGTGCTTGCAGCTCCTCCACCAGTCTAATCTTCAGTTGATCTATGAGCTGTTTACATTTCCTTGCTTATCTCAGTTTCCATCAACATTTGGGTTTACTCATCGACATGTTAGGATGGATGCAGCTCTTCTAAACCACACAAATACAAGTGAATCTACCTCCTGCACTGTGGAGTCCCCGTTGGAGAAGCACGTGTCCAGCTGTCTTCGGCCTGTCCGTCTCTGACCTGCTCCTGCCTGTGTGGATTGCACTAGCAGGTGGTCAACCACATGGGGGCGCTGCAAGCTTTCTTCTCAAGAGCCCTGTGTGAGCAGCGAATACCCACGACACAAGAAGATGTCAAGTTCACCCATACATGAGTCACCCCGGGTTTCTAGATCTCCATCTTCATCATGATGTTTTGTTTCCAGCAGATCATGCGATCATGCCGGCAGAGCAGCTCCCAGGAAAGTGGGACTGCTGCTGTTTTTCCTTCTCCTAACCTATGTACTGGCTTTTTATGCCATTAAGCTCAAGAGGAGTATTTGACTCTAATCTTTTGGAGTTGTATGTCCATTTCCTCCATACAAAAAGCCCCAGTTACCTAACAGCAATTTTTTTTTATTTAATTTGAGACACATTATTGCAAATCATGTGATGTGATTCTGACTTGTAACTGGTTTAGAATCAGAAATAAGAATATCGTTGTCCATTGTTGAATAATTTCAATTCCATTAATTCACAATATTGGTATTTATTCAAATAATGGTTTCCAATAATATATCAGCCTATTTCACAATAACTTATACCACTATCTGAGTCAGTATCTGACTGGTATCTGATATCAGTTTTACTAATCATCATTACCTCCCTCGTGTACCTGTCTGATGAGACTCCTGATACTCATCCTTTTACTTTCTGGCCTTAAGTACTACAGTTGCTCATAATCTTAAATTGAATAATTAAAATCAGAAATAAGAAAACTACTGTGCAAAACTGTGCTTTCCTTTTTAAAATACAATTTAAAATAGGAGGTACCTTAAACTGCAAATACTTTGCTCGCTTAACAGCTCTTTTGTATGGTATAAGTACCGTATTTTCCGCACTATAGGGCGCACTGGATTATAAGGCGCAGTGTCAATGAATGGTCTATTTTCGATCTTTTTTCATATATAAGGCACACCGGCCTATAAGGCGCATGAAGCGAAAAGAAATAGTTCTACTAAACTTTAGCTCAGTGGTTTACTCAACAGCCTTCCAAGCCAGCAACCTGGGTTCGAGCCTTGAGTCAGCCCTAACAGTTTCACTCCATATATAAGGTGCACCTATGTTTTTTGAGAAAATTTAAGGCTTTTAAGTGCGCCTTATAGTTCGGAAAATACGGTAATTATAAATGTTAAAAAAAAAAACACACACACTCTGGAATGCAGAAGAATTACAACTATGAAACAAAATAGCCTACTGTAAGCACCCTGAATTAACAATACATTAAAAATATGCATTACGGCACTTTTTACACAATTTTTTTAACACAACAAATTATTACTCTTTTATTACCCATAAAGATATCAACGTGTGTGTTTGTTGGAAATAAATGAAAATTTGATTGCACTGTTCCTGGTATGTTCAAATACCTAGCAGCTCGTGTAGCGAGCTATAATAAGCTTTGCAGTCAGTATGAGGCTTTGTGTGATGTGCAAACAATTCTGTTATCCAGCATGATTCAACACTCACACTGATGTAACGGGAATAACCGAGCTAAAGAATCGTCTCGCATGTAGCCTGTTTAAATGTTAGCCTATCCGGCAAGCCCCATCTGAGGAGGCGTTTATTTAGCATCTCACTGGTTAGAGCTAGCATTCACTCTTTGTTCCACACAACGTCAAACGGCTCACCCGCTGCCCTCACAATGACAGGGAGTGACAAGCCTGTTTGGTTTTTTCCATCTGGGCCAGAGGCATGCTTATCACATTAAGTTTGGGTTGTATGATGATTTGATTAATCTAAATGCAGCAAATTGCGACTTTTTCATGCAGCTAAAATAATATATTATTTTCCCTCCAGAGAGGCACGTCAGCCAAGGAGGCTGAATGGGCCTCGCATTAAGAAGCAACGGGCATCTGCCTGTGCACGTCCTGACTATGTTCTTACTATATTTGTGTTCTTCATAGTTGTTTTGCAGCTTTTTGTGGTAACTTTGCAACTTTTCATTGCTGTGAGTTTCTTTTATATCTCTCTACAGGTCTTTGGCTCTATTGATAGCTTTTTGAAGTGTGTCTTTTTAAAGTATCACATTTAGTTAAATTTTTCTCCTCTATATTTAATTCCCTTTAGATGATTGCGGGAACTCTCAGGAGTAAAGCAGCTTCCTAAAGTCCTGAGCTGCAGAGGACAGAACCAGACATAATAGTTGAATCTCTCGAAAAACAAAAATAAGTCTTTGCGGAGAAAAACATGCCCCATGAGTGATTTTATTTATTTTATCAATATTGTATCTTCACTCTATTATACCATTGGATTGTTTCACTATATGAATTAATAAGTGCCTAAAGCACTGTAACTGTATTGTTACAAATTTAGTGGTCAGACCCTTCAACGGCTCACAACTTAAATTTGACAGTCTGATAGATAATTAATTTGACATTAAGAGAAAATTAACTGTAACACAAGTGTATCATATTTTCAATTTTTTTACCAAATTATCCTTTTGTTTTTAAATAAATGTTTGCATATTTCTTCCTTGTTATTACAGTGTAAAAAGGAGAACATCTGAGAGGTTTAGAGGGGAAGCTTTATGGAAGAGCTGCCATCATGGTTCAATTTCCATTTATTCTAACAAACTTTTATTTACAGTCTAACCTTCGAGTTGGTCTTGTGTTTGACTATGAATGCTGAAATGACAGCAACAGGCAAAGTACTGGATGCTGTTGTCAATTCATAGCATGTCAAAGCATACCATACCAGGAACTATTTGCATTGCTAAACTTGTCTCATTTGACCACAATACACAGCTCTCAGTTTCCATCCACATTCAGGATTACTCATCGACACGTTAGGATGGATGCAGCTCTTCTAAACCACACTAACTCGAGCGCCTCTGCCTCCTGCACCATGGAGTCCTCGTTGGAGGAGCACATGTATCCAGCTGTTTATTCTCTGTTTTTTATTGTGGGCTTTCCAGCAAACTGCCTGTCTCTGTATGCTGCCTGGATGCTGATGAGGAATGGGAACAACATGGCAGTCTACCTCTTCTGCCTTTCAGTCTCTGACCTGCTCTACACGATCTCCCTGCCTGTGTGGATTGAACTGGCCCTGCAGAGGCCTCTGGGAGGTCTCTGCAGTGTCGTGGCTGTGATCATGCACAACAGCTTTTACGTCGGCTCAGGCCTCCTCTGCTGCATCTCCGTTGATCGCTACCTGGCAGTGGTGTACCCTCTCCACTTTCACTGGGTCCGTGATGTGCGCACGGCTGCAGCTGCCAGTATTGCTGTTTGGACTTTGGAGATTGTCACTCACGTCATCCTCCTTAACCACACCGGGGCGCTGCAAGCTTTCACCTCAAGAGCCCTGTGTGAGGAGCGAACGCCCATGACACAGGAAGATGCCAACCTCGCACTCACAAGAGTCACCCTGGGTTTCATGGTCCCAGTCGTCATCATGATCTTTTGTTTTCAGCAGATCATGCGATCACTCCGGCAGAGCACCTCCATCCTGACGCAGGAGCGCAGGAAAGTGGGACTGCTGCTGTTTCTCCTTCTCCTGACGTACTTAGTGTCTTTTATGCCCTACCAGACTGTCATGCTGCTCAGGGCCGTGCTGGAGCCCGGAGCCTGCGTCTGGGCCACGAGGCTCAGAGATCCCTACCTGGTCACTGTTGCCACGACAACCTTAAACAGTACTCTGGATCCCATAATATACTGCTTAATCAGTGAGAGTGCTCAGAGAGAGTTTAGGAAGGCTTATGTGAAGTGTTTGGGACTTTTTGGGAGGAGGAAATTCAGCCCCACAGGAATTCAGACAGTTTTCTAACTGGCTGAGACCTGGAAAACGTTCTGTGTTTTACACTGATGCCATTTACTGATAACGTCAAATTGATGCAAACACTGGACCCTTGGACACAGACATGCAAAAAAAACCTCTTACATAGAAGCACAGTGTCTGTTGTTTAACCTCGGTTCATTTCCTCCATGAGGTCACTTTGTGTTTTTGTTTAGTTGTGTCTTTTTGTGGTCATTGCACCTTTTAATAGATGTTAGTTCCTTTGCAGTTGTTTTGTATCCATGTAGTCGCAGTCCCTGCTCTCTTTGTAGTTTTTTACGTGTCCTTGCATGTGTTTTGTGCCTCTTTGGGGTCAACATTTCTCTGTTCCTGTCTGGTACATGAAGTAATTAACATACATAACATTTTGTCATTGGTCCTGTGGGCCAGGCTGGTTTAATAATCCATCCACAGTCATTTCCCCTAAAGAAAATCTTATTTTACTTCCACTCCCACTCTTCTGATTTGATTTACTAATGATACAGCCAGTTGATAGTGCATTCTATCAACTATGTACAGAGAATTCACAATTCAGGAGACTTGAATGTTATTTTTAAATAAACATTCTGCGGCTAATTTAATTTCAAACATTTTACTGTTGTTAAAATAATATAAAATATAAAGTCGATGTATTTTAAAGCATTGCAATAAATAAATTGTATTTAAATGTCATTTCTATTGTTGGTATAATTTTACATTTTATTTAATTTTCACGCTCAAATCCTAAGAAAACAAAATATAACAAACAAAATATACAAAATA
>JAOWBC010000248.1:8987843-8999783 GCA_028566105.1 Hypoplectrus providencianus | reverse complement strand
ATATATATATGCATGTACCTATCCCTTGGGGGCACATATGCTCAGCAATAATAACTTAACTACACTATGGAAACAATTAGTCAAACAGAGAGGTATTCCTTTATCAGATAATATGAGTATCACCTTTACTGGAGTCCATGTCTATGTTGACACACCAAACAAAAGGCAAGCAGACTCAGACTTAGAGGACCACATGGCAGATTTAATTTGGGCACTTACACCGGTAGTTTGTTTTGTCATGGCCTGTCACCCAGTAAATGACATACGGCGTCAGGCACGACAAAGACACAGCAGCTGACTTCCTGTTTCTTTAAACTGACAGATTTAGAAGTGGAAGACGAGACAACTGAATGAGTCCCATCTGCATCCACTTCAATGTTGTTTTTTTGATAATGAATTTTATGGACACCGTTTGGAGTGGATAGACAACTAAATAAGGTGTAAGTAAACCTTCATGTTCGTTTAATTGATTATGCTTTTTCTTTGAAAATACATTCTGTATTAATGTATGACTGATACATAAACCTAAACATACCAAAGCTTTATCTTGTTGTAGACCATAAAGTTGCCTCTTACCATTTCAGCAAGCTGTGAAATATGATTAGACTTGTTCTAGATAAATAATCCTTCACAGATAACACAATTTCTTTTGTCACACCATCTTTTCATCAGGTGGTAAGATGCTGGATTATTTTGTCAAACATCTTCCTTCCAAATGAAAAAACAAAACACAACAGCAGAGATTTTTTAAAACAGCTACAAGTGTTGTGATTTTAATGCTTTTAACCAGACCATACGAGTAGTCTGACAATAGAAACGCACATTAAAGTTACTTTTGCTTGCAAGATTCCAAAAATGACTGAAGTGTGCTTAAAGTGAGTTAAACCTTTTTGCATAAATCTTGGGTTGAAATAGCCACCTCTGTACTTAACTACTAGACATTGTGACATAGCTGAGAGAGGGTGATGTATCTATAAGTAGACATTAGTTAGAACATTTTCTCTTTTGTTTACATTGGATGATAAGACCTGGCTCTGGAGGAAGACTGCACTCTCTTTCGGGTTTGTTTTATTTTCATTTGCTCTAAAATTCATATGAGGCATGTATGTATGCCTAATGAATATTTGTGAACAGTTAGTGCTAAGCAGGGAAAGTGCCACATGACAATATCAGGTGGGTTTCTTACTGCCAGGAACCAGACGAATGAGCTCATTGTGAAAGAGGGTCACAGTGCAGTACTTTTTATGGTTTAACGTGGGACAGTAACTCAAATCAAATGAATGATGTAGGGCTCACATGAGACTTTTAGTCTCAAGACCCAGAAACACTGAATCCTTACGTCATATGATGCAACTCATTAGACACCAAGTCAATATTTAACTGTTTACTCTCTAATGAATAAACTGAATTCACATACATTAGGTAACTCCTTTCCTATGTACTTCTTTTTTTCTCTACAAGGTTGGAGTACATGAACGCCACATCTGCAATGGAGAACTTAACCCTGGTAACAAATCAGTCAGACTGTTATGCCATTGACAGTCCATCCAGGAGGAAGCCGTTCATGTTTTTCTACCTGGCCATCATCATCTCTGCCATCCCATCCAACGCCTTCTCCCTCTACGTGTCCTGGCAGCACATCAGACAGAAGAACGAGCTCGGCGTGTACCTCTTCAATCTTGCCCTGAGTGACCTGACCTTCACTATCGGCCTCTCTCTGTGGCTGGACTTCCTGTGGAAAGGAGTTTGGGCCCACGGAGGCTACGTTTGCGTGTTATCTGTTTATTTTCTGTTTACTAACTTCTACACCAGTGACGCTCTCCTCTGCTGCATCGCTGTTGACCGTTACCTGGCAGTGGTTCACCCGTTAAAGTACACTTTCTGGAGGAAAGTCAGCACAGCAGCAGTGATCAGTATTGCCATTTGGGTTTTAGTGGGCTGTTTCAACGCCATCACCATCACCTGGGAGGACTCATACCGGGTAGTCAACAAGTATCCAGTGTGCTTTGATATGGTGTTCCCACTGTCAGAGACCATTGTTCGGGCTAATGTTGCACGCTTCATCCTGGGCTTTATTGTCCCTGTTCTCCTGGTCATGTTTTCCACTTGGGGGATCTGTGAGGCGGTGAAATCCAACAAGGCCACAGAGGAACAGGAACGAAAACGTGTTTCCAATCTGCTGCGAGTAGTTCTGTTCTGCCTTTTGTTCTGCTTTGGCCCAATCCACGTCATGATGCTCGTCCGCACATTAGTGGATGACTGCAGGAAGGTCACATGGCTTCTTTATCCATACAAGATCAGCATCGCTATCTCAAGCCTCAACTGCCTGGCAGACCCTCTTCTTTACTGTTTTATTACCAAAATGGGGAAGGCAAATGTCAATCAGGTTGTTCTCTTCCTCCAGGTAAAGAAGAAGAGCAAAGTTGAAAATGTTGTGTAAGTTAACTACACACAAAAATCTCAAAGTGCATGCTCAGTATGTGTGCCACATTACTCAAAAGTTTACAAACAGGACCATAGTTGGCTTCCAAAAGAGCTGTGAGGTTAAAAGTCAGGTTTGCATGCACACATCTGTGAATGGAAGTTGAAAAAAGCAGATTCATTTGACATTTCCTCTTTTCATGCATCTTGCTGCACGGCCAGATTGATAATGATTGTGTTCTGCAGGTTTATATGGAAGGTTTACTCTGCTTGTACAGCACATTTCTGCTATCATGGTTTACAACACTGTACGCTCACTATACTGTATGGCCTTTATCAGCAGTGACAGGGAACAGCTGTTCCATGGTGGATTATTTGTCAAACATCAGTTCTGTTGTGTTCTCTATACAGGCCCACAGAAAACACAGGGATTTTAATGCAAATCTGACGCCATTCATCATTTGAATAAAGTTTGGGTAGGAAAAGAATATTTTTAACGAGTCCTGTGTGACCTTAAACACTGGACCAAATGACAACACATTTGACTGTGGTTTCACTTCAGCTTTTTCTGTCCTGCCATTGTTTTTTAAGGGAGATAAGTGTGGGTCAGAAGTCATGGGAAGAGTGTATTTGAATTTTACAAACAAACAATTCATTCTTTCCTTTATTACCATCATGCCATTACATGATACTGTACAGCAGTTGGACATTGAATTGAAATAAATTTTAGTTGAGTCACTCACAATCGACACATTGTGATCAAAAGTCCGGTGAATTTGCAAATATGGGACTCAAGAGCTTCTTAAACAATAAGGTAATAAGCATTTTTGCTGCCTGGTTTTCAGTGTGGCAGACTGTATGTGGATATGTGACGCCCTCTGGTGGACAATAATGGAAATGCAGCAAACTGTTTTCATGTGTTCGAGGATTTCAGATATAAACGTCTTCTGAGTTGCTTTTGCTCAAGTTGTTTTATTAAACTGTAGTATCTTATTACAATCAACAAAGAAATACAAATTGAAAAGGTCAACTTTTAGTGCTTTCAGAAAGATAGCACCTTTTATTTAATTTTACTTACCTAAAAGTTTTTTTATCACAAGCATTTAAAATGAGAGAGGAAAGTTGTGAAAATATATAATCTTATTAAATAGAAGTACTCAAGTATATCAAGTTATAGTTATAGTGTTAATGTACTTGATAACGTTCCACCACTGGGGTTGAGTCCCCATAATGTGCCCTTAAAGTGCGTTCTGTATTTATTTTAATGTATAAACCAAGAGTTTGCATCTCACGTGTTCCACTCAGGTGTTTTTCACTCATTTTGCTCCGTGACAGAAGCTGGCGAGGACACCTGCTTTTCCATGTGAGTCCTTGTCCTGCCTCTGTCTTCCATCTATTCATCCATGTCAGATAATGTGCTTCACCTAACACTGAATAACCTGCATCAGCAGAAGCAGGAAGCTATAAAGCTCATCTGAACACCCTTCACCTTCCACTGTCCTTGACTCAACAACAGACTGCCTTCTTTATATGTAAAGTACAGGTGGATGTAGAGATGGAGATAACCGAGGATCAATAGGTGCCGTCAGTGAATCCCTGTCTCGACTGACACTGGCAGGACTGTGAATGGCTGCTCCTTCTCAGGCATGATAAATGTATCCACGCTGGTGATAAGCACACATAATGCAAACAGGATCCTCAATGGGATGAAAAGGCTGAATTTAAAATGAGCTGCTTCAAAATGTTAGTTGAGGCCAAACGTCATAGTGAATCGGTATATGCTGGCTCCTGGTATCATGTCATTAAAAAAGGTCCACCTCATGCAACACGCCTTTGGGAATGTGGTTTAAAAAAAAAAACAGATCTTGAATCAGGATGCACGGACACATTTGGTCCAATCCCAGCCCTGGCAGCTGTGACCGGCGCTGGGTGTTGGCAGGCGGAGCACTCATGATTATGTACACATGCACGTGCTGCAGAGAAAACCTGAACTGAATACAGACTTGCTAAAGAAGGAAACAGATGGCTAAATATAGCAGTTGTGTGGTAACAACATTACATAAGCTGTTTATCGTGTAAACTAAAAATAGAATCCATCAAAGTTTGTGGTTTTCCACTTTAAGCAACTATAAAGTGGATTTTCTGACGTGTCTTTCCTTCCTGACTCATTAGCTTGAAATCTTTTTCCTTCCACTGCTGCCACCCATTTTTATTCCATTTTGTCCATTTAAATTATTCTAATCTAAACCCATTAATAAATCTGCTTTTCACAGGCACATCTCTCTCCAGCTATCTCCCAATCTATAATCCAAACTAATTCACACTGTCCCTCTCTTGTCTCTTTCCCTCTCCCCGGTCGTGCGTAGTCTGACTCAGCCATAATAACAGTTATCTTTTGTCCCTGCAGAGCCGGAAGCACAGAGCACTTTGTTTCAATGGGACTCTTTTCAAACTGTATGAATTTATCATTGATTATTAGTTTGTGTGACATAACGCTGAAATGTGAACCTTTTATTTCTATAAAATCATATTAAAGTCAAGAAAGACTTGCAGGGACATGCATTGATTTTTAGTAAAAGACTTTAAATGTACCTCTTTTTTCTGCATCGGGTTTATTTAAAGGTTTTTTTTTTTTTCAATTTACATAAAGAAAAATGCAATTTATTTGAAGAAACAAACTCTCTGTACAAGATTTATTATTATTATTATAACTGCATCATGCCATTTCTCCCAAGACCACTGCGATTATGTTAGTATTCTAAAATTTGGCAACTGTTTGGTATTTCATGTATTTCATAGTTGTATGCATACTTTATCAACAAAAAACCTTCAAAAAGGTAGTTGTTTTGTTTTGATAACTTTAACAATTGCTTTTTTTTAATTTGCATTTTCATCTGTTACTTGATTTTGGGATGTTTTACACACAATACTCGTATTGTAAATACAAGACAATTAAAAAAAAAAAGAAAAAAAAAAGGCCTTTCACTATGTGTTTCATCATGTAGCCTTTATTAGTATTTGCATAATAATTCATTTATTCAACACTCTGACCCTAAGAAATGTTAATGTTATTGTTTTCCTTTTTTTGTTCTGCATCTCACAGGTTGTAAAGTTTTAATATCTCAGTTATTAGGCATCCGAATTTTATAATTGTACTGGATGGTGAGGATGAAAATACTGTAGATGTCTGTCCTCATCTAATATCATCTTGTATTTCCTATCATTTTATCCTATTTTTCCATGTTTTATGAATTGCAACACACAAACACTTGATATATTTAAGCAAACTGCTGTAGCTGTCAACCCCATTCAATCAAATCTGTCTGACGTTCAAACAATCGCCTCCTCAGTGTCACATGATGTGCCTGTCAGTTTCTCCACACTGGTTTAGATGACATCATATGGCACCTTTTCTTCACTTCAGCATCTCAGCTGTCAGACACGTTGTCAGGCAGATTTCACAACTTTCTCCGTTGCATTTGATGTGAAGCACTCTTGGCTCCTCTAGGTGACTGTCTAACACTCCCTCTACCCTCTTCCTCTTCATCTTCCATCCTGTCGCTCTGAGCGCTTTCACACTTTCCTTACTTCTACTAGTTGTGGCAGAAAGACTCCAAAATCCTCAATGTGGGGAAGTTCTAATCACTTAAAGGAGGGTAGCAATGGTTGGCATTACAGCATTGTGTTTCAACTTTATTCAATAACTTTCTGTCTATTTTTATACATGGAAATTTTAGTTTATAATGTTTATTTCTTATGTTTGGGTGCCACACAGAGAAAGAAAGGTGCATTCAATTTAAGAAAAAGTTGCAGTCTGTCAAAATGGGATAACATTTAAAACAAGCCACTGATCAAACATCAGCACAGCACAAGCAAGCCAGACAGACAGCAGAATTACTGAAGGATGCAGTCTTTTATGGACTCAAGTGGAGCAGCTCAGGTGTAATCAGTTTGAGTGAACAGTAGCAAATCAACCTCATGACTGACAGCCGGTGCTGAAAATAAGTTAAGTCATGACCTACTCTCTTATCTTATTTATTTATTTAACACGGAGAAAGAAATCTGCATATGTGATCTTTAAACTTCCTTTTTTTCTGCATAGTTTTGTTATAGGTTTGTGATGGGTCAAAAACCCATACACAGAATCACAGGCAGGGGCAGGAGTTCACTGAAGAATTCAGTCAAAACAAAAATGAGTTTTCCAGGCAAAGGCACAGAGATGAGGGGCGGATCCACAACTGGTAACTGGCACAGGACAAAAATCCAAAAAGAGCAGAGCACTTACAGGCGGGATACAAAGCAGGCAGGAGCAGAGACAAAGACCTGGCAACAACAAAGCAGGGTGGAGGGGTTAAGAGGCGCAGGAAGCTCCCACAGAGTCCATGACGAGGTTTGTACGTGCTCCCTTTGGTCGATATGGTCGATGGCCAAATCACTGATACCTAAACGAGAGAAAATGCTGTGATTTCATCATACCAGCCACAACATGTTATCAGGACAGGGCTGTAAAGATGTGGCAGTCTCAATATTTTACCTCTTCCTACATTCTTTTTAACTGAAGTTTCAATATCATACTGCCATGCATTTCAGCGTTAGAGAGAGACTGGAGAGCCGCATGCAGTGAACTGCAGCACAATGATGACACACACACAGACTGACAAGGTGAAGACAACACCAGGGTCGTTTTTGCGGCTGGTTACAACGCTGGTGGGCATGATGGCATTGCTGAGATCATAGGGTTGCCACCCAAATGTAGGCTAAGTGTACCTAACATTAGCCCTTAGTTTACTGAAAAACATCCTCTGTCTATCATGCAGCACTCACTCTCTGCTGGTGTTTCCGGGATGCCTAAAAGAGCGAATATGTCCTTTTTGGAGAAAATATGAGGTGATTCCCTCCCACAGCCTCAGAGAACGATGTTACTCTGTAGGTCAAGGTCAACGAAGTAGAACTCAGAAAAGACAAGCGTTTTAGATCCTCCTTATACTGAAAAGAGGGAGTAAAGTCCAATTTCCCTCTGAGAAAAGCTGTGGTTTTGGGTGCATAATTGCCCCGTTCCTTGAAAGCTTTATGCATGACTAAAGATGCACAAACATCAGAGATGAGTTAGCCCCCGCAGAGGCTTTCCTTGTGGGTGATTCATGAACATTTTTAATGTTTTAATGGAAAGTGAAAGTAGGAAGGATTCGCCCATGGATTTGCTATAGGGAGCGGGTTTCTTTTCCGCCCCTCATCACTAAAATAAAGCAGAAATGGGAGGGATTTTTCTGTTGAGGTTATTTTTCACTGAGATTGCCTTCATTTAAGAGTCCTTGTGAATATATAAAAAAGAAATTAGAATGCAGGCCATCCTCTCTGTGTGAGACACTGAAGCCTTTTGTCTCATTCATAAACAACAATTCTTGATAGATTAATTTGTGATTCTGCAGCAGCCCTCAGGGTAAATTGCACAGCTCTCTAATGGTTCTCTCAGGGCTGTAAAACTACAACAGTCTGATAGCTGACATCAGTGAATGTTTCTTTAACTTTCGGTATATGAGGAAAAAATCTGGAGTTATAAAATATGCTTTGGGCACCAGTTGTAAAATCAGGAATATATGTTTTAAAGTGTAATTTAATGAAGGCCAGATGGATGCAACTTCTTTGCCATACAATCAAATGAATAGTTTTTTCCTGCTTCAAACAAACAACAATCTCATTCAAACATCATTAAATCTGTATGTTGCAAATTAAATGTAAACTGCACCTAAAACTGGATGTACCAATGAAAGGACTCTTCTGATCACAAGGTGAATGAAAGTAATTTATAATTTACAAGCCATGAAGGTCAAACTCTTTCTTCTCACTTTTCAGTACTGTGATCCCTCCCAAGAGGACTTGAGGTTGGTTTAGCTTCTGGATGAAAAGGTTTGACACTAAATCCACAAAATGAAAAGGGTAAGAGGTAAAGCAACACCTGCATGAGGACAGCTAGATTTTAGTCAGACATTTGACTTTTGCTCTTTTTTTCTGCAAAGAGACAAGAGACACACATTCATGCTGGTGGCCGAGGCTACTCTACACGGTGCCGTCTGCTAACAACAGTCGCACATTTAAACACTTTCCAACCAACCGCTCGACCATAAGAGCCACATTGAAAACCATGACTTCTTAAGTTATAGCCTGTAAATATGTGACAATATGTACATCTGAAAACCTACCCTAAAATCCTCTGCATCAGCTACTCATTTTAATCAGCAGTCACAAATCCACAGAGGTAAGACTTCCTGTTTCCTCAGTGTGCATAGTAGATAGACCAGCTAATGAGCTGTGCAATCCAATGCAACAGTTTTTTTTTCAGCTGTCGCTGAGTGTTAGTGAGGTGTTTAGTTGAGTCGATATTAAGGTGCAATGCTGTACAGGACTGTATTATATTTAACCCATACATGCCCAAAAACTGCCTGGTGCAGTACTTGTTATGAGTTCATACATTAAAAAAAAGATTGTGTTTGGGCACACAGGACTGCTGTTTGCAGTGGTATCTCAAAGATTAGATATCATATAAGGAAAACTAACTTTTGGATATAATCGAATTGTGAAAATATTTCGAGTTGTAAACTAATACTGATGTTAATTTAGCTTTTTATCTATTTATTTTTGTTTTATGTTAACTATCTGAAGCTATTTGTTTCAGAAGACAGCTGTTAGGACTCTGATCATAATTTTGTATATTGTTGTTTGCCATGTGCACTGATTGGTTTGTATGCAGATGGGTGTGTGCTGGAGCTGCAGTTGGATTGATTCACTGGCTCCATGCCCCAAGCTGATTGGCTGCAGAGGGGAAACCCTGTACATAAAAAGGGCCAAGATGGCGGTCACCAGGTGGGCAGCAAACAATTCTTCATCCACCCTCCCTCCCTCCTTCCAACCAGCCGTACTTCTGTGAGTGTGTTGTTGTTCTTTAATATTCAGATATAGTTTCCTTATCGTAAGAGCGGGCTGCCATTTTTGTTAACGGATCTCTCCTGTTTTTGTAGTTAGGGAGGTTAGTCCTCTGTCTTTTGGTTTCTTAGGTAAGAGCTTTTCTAGCTAGAGCTCTTTTTATGTTTGGGCTTGAAGCCTTAAAAGTCTGGTATGATGTTACTTTTGTGAAATAAAGGGTTGAATGTTTGAATAACAAACACTTTTTGGTGGCTGCTTGGGATGAGGAGAAGGTGGGGACACCTTCATGTTATGCCCTAGACACCGTTAGTCTGGGGCGTAACAACAGCATTCACAATGTCTTTTTCCCATTTCAGTCTACATAGAAGCTTCTTTGATTTCAGTTCAAGCTAGAGTAATCTGAAAATTTTCCTTCTAAAATCAGCATTGGCACATTGGCACAAAAATTCCATATCAGTCAGCCTCTACTATTTAAGACACAATAAGTACTGCAATTATGTGTCAACCCACTCACGCAAGGCTGCAAATGTAAAAACCACCTCATGAAAAGACAGAAATCAAATGCTGTATTTTAAGATTTGTGCCTGCTTTCTTATATGGATTTTAAGGCGTTAAACTATCAAATCCTTTCTCTGGCACATGAGCTTCTTATCCCAAAATACAGCATCAGCTCCTCATTTGAATCATCAGAAATGTAGTTAAGACTTCTTATCCTTAGAGTATACAGCAGATATACCGGTTAATGAGGTTCACCTCTGCAATCCAGTGCAACAGCTTTTTTCTTTTCCTTTTTTCAGTTTTCACTGACAGTGTTACCAAGGTGTTGATGATGTGAATCTCTATTTAGAAGCAGTGTTGTATGGGATTGCCTTATATTTGAGCCATTTGTTCCCAAATACTGGGGTGCATCACTAGTCCCTTCATTGCATCCACGTTTCCCTCACTTGCATGTTTTCCAAGCATCTTAGTCCCATCCACTAGGGATGCATAATAAGAGACATAAAACCAGCAAAGGGGAGAGGAAAAGTTTTCAGGAACTTGAGATGTGTTTTCCTCGGAAGCATCATGTGAAGTTACATCTATTTCTAATGATGGCAGCAGTGGTTCACATCTGGATCAGCCTTTTTGTGCCTGCAGAGATACAGACAAATCAATAATACTGTTGATCTGTGATGCCAGTTACCTGTTTAAAAACACCCACAATTGAATGACAACCTGCATTCTGTAGTCAATTTGTTTATTTAATTTAATTATGAATCTTTATTTGTGTCTGTCTATAGACGATCCTGGTCAAGAGAGAGAGAGTTAAACTGTTCTCAGCTGTAAGGTAAGTGTACCAGCTTTTTTATATCATAACTCTGGCTGTGTCGGATATTAGTTATAGGTTGATTAACAACGCACAAATAGAAGAAGAAAAAAAATTTAAAACATCGTTATTCATCATGGGTGGGAGAGGCACAGAGATAAATGGGGGAGACAGAAACATAATAAGAGACATGGGGGGGCAAAGCTGGGTGAGGTCACTTCCACCTTGAAGGGAAAACCTCCACAAACACACACACACACACACACACACACACACACACACACACACCCTTTTTATTACATGCAATTTATAGCTCTGCCTTCACTGACCTGTCTCCCTGATTAATTTCTTTTGTGGTGCTGTCAGCTGGGTCTTTTTTTCCTGGGTGCCATACACACTTTGACACACGTGACTGTGGCTCCCGGCCACACACATGCACGGATGGAGACCTGGGGCTCCAGCATCCTGCAACACGCTAGGAGTCAGTTACATAATAATGAATTCTGTCAGTTAATTACCCAAAAGCTGCATCAAGTCAGATTCATATCATGTATATAAAAATTGGGATGAAATTTTGAAACGAGAGAGGGAAAAAAAAAGAGATAAAAACAACTTCAAGCGTGAAGAGATGCGTTGTTGTTCTCAATGGTTTCCCTTCTTCCTCTCTTTTTGTCTCTAGTAATCGTGTGTGTGTGGGCACAAGCGTGTGTGTATGTGGGGGGGTATGTTTTAAATAACTCTAAAGACTATACATTTTTTTTCATGAATTTGACATCTGACAACAGTATTTTTAGCAGGAAATATCCCTGGAAGTTAATTGCACTATGCTCGAGGTCAAATTTTCCATTTAGCTGTGTTTAATGGACCATTATGCTTCATGGTCACCCCCCACAAGAAGCACCATCTTTAAAAATTGCAATTTCAAAGATTTGCATTTAAATGTCTGTGATGTCACATTCAATAACTGAATGAGGAAGCAGAATGGTGATTGAGCCCCACTGGTGAAAACCCCTGCATTTGCAGTTTTAAATCTGATTTAGCCATGCTGAAAAAGAACAAACGGCACATAGTCATCATTAATACACAGCAAAATAAACATATACATGGATAGACATGCATATATTTCAATTGTCTTTTACTGTTACTAAGACTTACCCCAGTGTATCCCAGATTAGGTTTGAGACCACACAAACACACCGTATTGGGCGTGGCATGGCGGCAAAATATGGCGTTTCACCAACAAACACAATATATAAACACATAATATATATTGAGCTCAGCAGAGACTTCCT
>JAOWBC010000248.1:8968226-8987743 GCA_028566105.1 Hypoplectrus providencianus | reverse complement strand
CAATCAATGCTGCTTGCAGCTTCCATTGTTTATTGTAATGTTTTACAATGAATTCTGTTGCTGTAAGTGTACCTCCTTTATTAAATATGCATATGCACGTCCAATCATAGAGACATTTGACATGTCAAAGTGACAGGTACATCTGTAAATGGTAAATGTTCGGCTTCAGGGTCCTGGTATTTGGCCTGCTGGCTCACTGGTGACTTAAATAGAACAAAGCCATGATTAATATCATTAGTACCATCTGTTTTTTTTCTGGTCTGACAAGTCACTGTCTGCTGTGAGAAAGGCCTATGATACATTTGTAGCAGCTCCCTTCCCTTATGTTCTGCAATGGGCTGCATTTGAATGGATCTGCTAATACTGTAATGATAACAACCTTTTAAATGTATTTTGTCATATTTATTATCTGGAAAAAGGCACTCACTACATTTAATGTGATCTGTTCATTAAAATAAACTGTACACAACAAACTTGTCACAGGTCATGGTCATGAAAAGGTTAAAACAGGTTACAAGTACAGCCAGTGTGTAATTCGCCATTAGAAATGCATGCAATGCACGCTACATTTAATGATTCTGCAATATTTAGGCGTTGGGTAGTATCGGTGCCTGTTTATAATTAGCAAATAAAGTTAAAAAATGGTGATGTGTCAAATATTTAGGTGAGAAAACCTCTAGGAACTACAGAAAAGGTGTTAAGATGATTGAAGCCACATTAATTAACCGTGGCGAGAAAAGAAGAATGGTAAAAGAAACATGACATGTTCGTTCATATTTTACAGTTCAATGGAATTATCAACTCAAGTGCTTGTCTGATATAAAAAGGAGTAGATGCAAACATGCTCGATGAATACAAAAACAACAGCATCACATTCATTAATTAAAGTCATTGAAGTAGTCTGAAGACATTTGTGATAAAAGTGAATGTCATATACAAAAAGTGGTTTTAAACATGGCTGACAATCTCATGGCCAAAGGTGATTAAATGTGTCTGTCGGGTGAAATTCAGCTCAGAGTTGCTCCAAAATGGTGGCAATCGGTACTGATTTTTTTTTTTCTTCACAAAGCATTACATTTTATTTTTATTAAAACAAAAACATTATTACAGCTGTCATTTCAAGCTTTCAAGTTTGTCAATTAACTGCTATGGTTTTGTATTAAATAACCATGCACAATCAAGGTGAATAGTTGTTTTTTTATATGAGCTCTTAATATGTAGTAGTGTATACCCTAGGGCTGCATTTTCAGTCGCATACCATTTAGGAATAGTTGTACATGTCAGCTTGGTAAATGCTCGTATTGTCTATTGATCCAGCTGAAAACCAGCCTCCCACCCTCTGTTCATTTAATGCTGTAGTCCTTTTAGTAGCTGAGCTAAGAATAGCTACCACAGTATGAGATGACCAAGCGGAGATCAATAATGTTTCTGAAGATGGATGACATGAAGCTAGCTCTCTGGATGTCCTGCCCACATTGTTAAAAAATACAATTCAACATTAACAGACCGCCGATGCCCAAGTGTTTCGTAAGAGTCATCAAGGCTGAAAGACAAAGCAGCTGGAGAGAGAGAGAGCTTCTGTAGGAGAGAGTTCTTATGAGCCCATTCTACAGCAAAGTCCAATTTGAGGTATTTTAACTGCAGCCTCGTCTGTCTCTTCGTTTTTTAATTTTTTTTGGCAACACATTTTCTTCCCATGGCTATGGCACGATGACTGAATATCAGCAGTTCCAATCTAAGCATAGGAAACAGAAAGGCACATTTATTGACATCTCAAAGGACCATGCACTCTTGTTCTGTCTCTGTCTCTGATTCACTCTTCTTTTCAATGCCTAGTCGTTCTCGCTGTCTTTGGCCTCCACTGGTGGGAACCCATTCAACTTGCTGCGCTCCATTGCATACTGTGACAGGTTTGACAGACTGGTGTTTCCCTCCTTTTTTTCCATGTTGTCTTCATCTGGCTCCCCATCTTCCTCCGTCCTCTCCTCCCCCAGTGTGGTGCTGCCATTGCTTATGGCTACGCTTGCCCGTCGCACTTCTTCGTTAATGTTCCGCCGCAGCTCGCGGTTCTTGTTGCGTCTGGCCAGCTTAGTGAGGGATCCAAAGCGCAGGTTGAAGAGATTCTCCTCAGAAGAAGACGCCGTCTGTGGCGTTTGCTCACTCCCCTGATTGTCGTACGGTTCGCAGGCCCCCTTCAGCCTCAGGTTGTTGAGCTTGGT
Organism: Hypoplectrus providencianus; assembly: GCA_028566105.1. Taxonomy (NCBI): domain Eukaryota; kingdom Metazoa; phylum Chordata; class Actinopteri; order Perciformes; family Serranidae; genus Hypoplectrus; species Hypoplectrus providencianus. Next base: position 8,985,524 of record JAOWBC010000248.1, on the reverse strand, counting down.
GTCGATGCTCTCCTGGGAGGAGGTCTTGAAGCGGCCAGCATCCAGGCTGGCGAACAAGGCCCGCTTCTCTGGAGACAGCATGTCCAGGGAGTGAGCTCGCTGCTCCAGGCCGAGCTGACGGCGCTCCATGCTGCGGATGGTGGCAGCCCGCTGGAGCTTGTCATGGATCTCGACGCTCAGGCGCCGCCGCGTTTCACGGAACTCTGCTCGGACATTCGCCTTCCATTCGGCTGCATGAGCTTTAATCTCCCCAACCTGTGAAAACACCACAGTGAGGAAAGGATTAGGAAAAGATTTGGAAGGAACTTAGGGTATAATAGGTAATAGCAAGACGCGCAATACATTTTATTGGCAGTCAGAGCATTAGGGACTCTGAATCTCCTATTGGAGTCCAGAAGATGATGTTTTTCATTTTAAACATGTAATGGGTCAAAGGACATACTGTTAGCGAATCTTATATTGTCACTGTGTTTACCAATTCTTTCTTATGGAACAACATTTTGGCCTTTTTAATACATCACCTTTAGCACCAGTTACCATACTCCATCCAGTAGTTGCATATGGATGTGCTTATTTTAACACAAATCCTGATCTTTAATGTGACCTCAACTTAAAGTAGTTTTATTGCCCTAACATAACTAATAACATAAGGAATTCACAACCACCAATAGATCAGTTTATATATCTCAGAAATATATATTAAACATGAATCTTTTAGAGGATTTTCTCACTTGGAGTTAGTAGGGCTTCGTTAGGAAACGGGTGATGTGATATAAACATGGCACCTGTAAGTTTTAGCAGCAACAAATGTGATTTAAACAAAAACACAACCAATAGTCTTGATGTTGTTACTTGCATGATTGAAACCTTTGATTTATTTTAATCAAATGAAGACTTCACTGAGCCCTCTATACATTCCCGCTTTTCTCCTCAGTCTGGACGTAAAGTTGAAAGAGCTTCACTTCTTGAACACCTCAAACAATAATGGCCTTCGACAGATCATTTAAGCAAAAAAAGAGAGCAGGCAAAATGCTCAGGGAAGGCAGAAGTGACCTTTTGTTTTCTACCTCTCTAATGTAATACTGAGCAGTGTAATTAAATGATACCTCACCTCTTCTTTGGTCTTTTTAGACAGTACTCGAAGCCAGTCTCCAATCATGCTGAGGACGGCTGCAAAATACGCCAAACCCACCAGGATCCAGAACCACACCAGAGGCTTGTACCACTGCATGTAGTCGATCCTACGGTTCCCACCTGGAGGGGAAGGAAACAATTCCCATAAAAGACATGGTACTATGCAACACATGGTTGTTTATATCATGATGTAGATTACAGTCTTGTGAAAGATGTACCTGCAACATAGTCTCCTATTCCCACTGTGGTGAGCGTGATCACAACAAAGTAGATGGCCTCTAGTGTCGTCCAGCCCTCGATGTGTTTAAAGAAGACGGCAGGGATGGTGACGAAAACAATGCAGCCAGCCAAGATGAACAGGATGGTGGACGTCACTCTGATCTTTGTTTGACTGATCTGTTTGTGTTTTTGCTGAGAGAACCAAACAGGAGATCCTTTTAGAAGATTACCAGCTGAGAGTGTGACCAGAAAATCCCAAAGGCCCTCGTACATGACTTTTAATGAAGCAAATCTGAAATTCATTTGAAATCAAGTGGCAAACATGAATAAAAGAGCAAAACTAGCTCAAACTTGCAACTCACCCTGAATATCTTCTCAACTCGCAAGATGCTTTTCACAAAGATGGTCCCCAGCTGGTCTCCTATCCCCGCCAACAGGAAGCCAAACAGAGGGATGCCAAATATGGCATAAAGGATGCAAAAGATTTTCCCGCCCTCTGTGCTTGGAGCTATGTTTCCATAACCTGTCACACACAAGGAAAACATGAGACGAGAAAAAGAGCGAAGAAACATGGCTGAGCAGACATGGTGAGGAGGAGGCCGCGGAGGAGGAGTGTTGAAAATGAGAGGCAGAAGAAAACAATCAAGACATCTTATGCAACGTAATCAATTGAAGCCCATATGTAACGCTACTCATTCCTGGGGTATACAGTAAATAAGCTCCTCCAGAGACAATAATTAGGTTCCCCTGAGAGAAAATTGCATTAATTATGGCCCTGCAGTGACTAAGACTCAATGAAGAAGCTAGGGAGACACATACACAACATTTAAACATATTTGAGCAGATTTAATTGTTTTGCGTTTGTAACGGTTATGTAATTTGTGGCGGAAGGTCTTTGTTCTTGTATTTAAATTTTCCGATATATCAAAAATTACATAGCTGGGCAGAGACATTAAGCAAGGCCACTGGTGGGCAGTGAATTAGCAAATGCCACAGTTAATTAAATCTCAGGACTTGACAATAGGTCAGGGACATTGTGTTTTGTTTTGTTTTTACCAGCCACCTTAATAACATAGAGCAAATAAAAGGAGCGTGGAAATTTGAATGCATCAGCCTTAATGTTGGAATTAGGAAGCTATGGCTATTGTAAACACCTAAATCTTCTATGCATCCAAAGCTTTTCCTCTCTATATAGGCTGTTTTAAGGGAGAAAAAGCACAACTGAATTTACATAAACCATATTGTCTCTGCCAGCTGTATCTGTTTTGTAAGCATCCTTGATACTACTCTTCACAGGTTGTTAAATCCCACCGTGCTCTGGCTTTGCATCGGTTAGAACCACCTCATGAGAGCAAAGGGATTTGTAAAACTCACCTGAGGGCAGCAATATGAGGAGAGGATTTACAGCTTTGCATGGATTTGTAATTAGAAAATACCTTTGACAAATCCTAGCTATGCATTTAAAAAATAACTGCCCATTAATCTTGCATTTATGAGTTCTCACCAAATGATAAAATTGAATACAATTTACCAAAACATGGCAATATTATATTGCTCTCTCCATAGATGAGCAGGGTTATCAGGCTGGGTGGTAAAGAGCCCAAAGTGTTTAATATTATATAAATAAATGTATACTTGTTTTATTAAAAATAGATCATTAGATGAATAAAGTGTGGAAAATTATGAACAAAGCCCAACTGAGTTGAGTTGTAATTATTTTTTCATCTCACAAATTGTTGGTTCGATATAACACTTAGTATATCTTTTGTATTAAACAATATTGAACACTCTGGGCTCCCATAGCTTTCTCACCATGTGGGTAACTTTTTATTTGATTTTGACTACAATCTAATGAATCAGTCCTACACTGCATTATGCAGCATAATATAAGCAGATATTAGAGCTTCCAATAGTGAATTATTTTAAACTTTACCTATGGTTGTGATGACCGTTCCAGCGAAGAAGAAGGCACTGCCCAGGTCCCAGTAACTGGAATTGTAGGATGTGTCTCCAATAGGACTCACTCCAGCACTCACAGCATCTATAGCATGCTGGAATGGAAAAATGATCATGTTAATAGGGTTGAGGGGGATTGAATTAACCCCAGAACTCACGTCATAATGCTGTGATAACAAGCCACGCTAAGTGGATGCAGTTACAATTAATTAAATCAGTCCAATGTTACTCATTGTGGTATCATAATGATTTGCTACTGGTCAATACTATTTTTTCATTACAAAGAGCATTACAAAGTTAGCATTGCATTGGCATACCTGTGAATATGTCACCATTTTAACATTTTGCATACATTTTTTATTATGATCTATAAATCCGGCCATCATATAACAGTATTCCCAATCTTTTGGCAATCATTATGACTATAAAAAGATATTTCCTTGCTTTATTTGAGTCCTAAAGATGTAATCTGATCCTGTTATAAACAAGATTAAAAGAAAAAAAAAAAGCATACAGGAAGTATTAAGTATAAAGTGCAGAAAATGCTTTCTTGCAACCCCTCAGTTTTTGCTTGCAGCCCCTTGTGGGGCCCTGACCTACATGTTAAAGACCACTGTGCTCAAGCATGGTCTTCTATATTTTTGTTCAACAAAACATTGCCCCTCTTCTTCTGTGTCATTTTTGTCCTATGCAATGCACTGTCTGTATTTTGATACACATGAAATAAAATCAACAATTATGTCAACATATGACAGCACTCCTCCTGTATATGCATAAACATCTGCTCATATTATTCAGTGTCTGGCCCGTCACGTGGAGCTGTTTCTCCTCTGCATTCTTACCCACTTTGCATGTTTTTACACTTCATGCTGGCAACATCTACAAAGATTTTCACTTACAGCAGGAAGACCTTTATCTTGCTTTTCTTCTGTGTCAGCCCTTTTTTTTTTTAGTCCCTCAGCTTTCATTTATATCCCCAGCTTGTCTAGGGAAAACATTAAGAAGCCACAATGCTGTGCGTTTACTGCATCATTATTCTCATTGATCTCCCCCTGAGCGCCATTATGTAGCCGTGAAAAGTTAATCTATTGTCTTGCGTTCGTTTTAAATTCCCTGTTTATGGGCATTTTATGTGAAAGGCATTTATTTTCTTATCTCCGAGGAAATTAATAGTTAGAATTTCGCCTGCGGGCTCAAATAAACATGACTTTCGGACATGAAATGCCTTTGGTAAGAACTGGCTTCATTGCATTTACCAACATTCCTGGTGAGATATAAAGTGCAGCTTCTTCACTCAGGGCAACCCCCTCAGTCTTTCCATGCAAGCTGTTTGTGAGATGCACGTCCATGTAATAAAATATGTATCAACTCTCGTGACATACATTTCAAAGCAGACAAAGTCGAAGACCGCTTCCTCACGCATCGCTGCACATGCCTACTCATAATCTAGCATGTGATTTACCTCAGCCTCATCAATGCGGCCCCTCTAATGAGACAGATATCTAAAATTAGCCAATTACAGTAATGCTATTTCATAGATTTTGGCAGACACAGCTACTTAATAGGGGAAATATCAAAGCGGTAATTATATAATAAACCCCAAATAGCCTAATTCTGGAGTCAGGGGAGCTCTAAAAATAGCCTCACAATTTATCTGAATACTTTATGAGGGGGGTCTATTTTTGTCTCTCGCCTTTTTTCACAGCCAAGTTCACGCTGCATTAAAGATGTGGAAAATCCTCCTCCTCCACGGGCACTTTTGAGGCACGAGGATGCATACTTTGATATGTGTTGCCGGGTGTTAATTAGGACGACAAATGGTGTTTTCGTTTTGCACAAGCTCTCCTCCATTTTGACTGCACAGAACAATCAGACATGCTCGAGGACTCACAATCACCCAACAAATGTTTGTGAGGGTCTTGGTTAATGTGTGTTATTATATTCTACACTGCAGAGTCATAGGAGAGCATGCTAGCTCACTGCAGATCTTCATCCTCTCAGTGTGTCTTTCTACCCCACAGCAGGTGACGGCAGTGATCCAGGCAGCTTGGTGCCTCGCACTCTGTGAGCCTCTGCCAAGCACTCTCCTCTGCAGCACACTCACATCACTAATATCTAAAGCTTGGTCCAAACCACCTTGAAGCATTAAAAGCAGCACAGATGTCTGCCAAGCAGGGAGACTCTGGTCCATTACCGATAAGGCTGATTTGAATTTATCAGAACAGTTTTTCAAGTGACTAGAAGAAAATCAAGACTGACTGACTTTGATGCACAGATACATTGCGTACGTTTTTTTTATTTATTTTTTTTTTTTTACCTGTTTTTGGTTTTGCTTTGACATTAGGAACACTTTTTCTATTTCTTAGTTGCGACTGACGGATTTTAAAAACACAAAGCACTGTAACAATGCACTCAGGTCCTTTCACTTTAAAGGTTTACTTTGCTTGTAGAAAAGCAGTTCCGCTCAGTAATAATTTATGGCTAGCAACAAGTGTTTGTGTTGGAGCCTTTATCTGCAAAGTCGCTACCTTCTGTCTGTATTTTGTCTTTTCTTTTCATTTTGTTGTGTTTAGGACACTTCTTGGAGTCACCCTTTGACCACAAAGATACAAAAACAGCAGAGATGACACAGAAAAGCTCACGTATAGTAAGGCATTAAACCAAGCAAACAAAGCTAGCTCCAAAAATGTAGAATTTTGGGTTTGTGTCAACTTTTTGGAGCCAGAGAGGAGGATAACATTACTCAACAATTCCTACACAGTGTGACTTTACGGTTTGTTAAGCATGTTTTACCAGTGAAATAGGCTTTTTCAAAGTATCAAAAGTAAAACTACCCTTTAAACTTTTCTTTTATGGAGCAGAATTGCTAATTTTACAATCAGTGGCCCACACCAGTAAACCTAATGTAATCCAATAAAAACCTTCAAGAAACTAACAGGTAATCATACATCTAGCTGTTTGTTGTTGACGTTGTAGTTGCAGTGGTGGTGAATTTAAATGTTAGATTGAAATGTATTGCTAATATTCTTTCCTTGTTCATGGGGTGCCAAAAAAATTGTTACTTTTCTGCACTCAAATGTGTAATAAGGTACTTTAAGCAGTCCCCTGAGGAGCTAATTCTTAATTACTCACTGACATTTTATAAAGCGTGATATTAATTCTCCTTTGAGGTTATGCAATTCATGCTGTAAAGAATCATGACGGATGTGGTTGCGTGTTCTGGCGTAGATTCACTGAAGGTACCTCAGTGTTTATAAAAGTTTATTTGTAGATAAGTGACTCATCGACAAATGAGGGTTGACTGGTGTCAATAACAGCGAGGCTTCACATTGTGCCAAAGTGTGAGTCATCCTGATGGCTCTGGAAAAGCCAATTAGGTCTGCTGGCTCTGCTGGCTCACAGTGGGTAGGTGGACAGCACAGACACTGAAGCAGACATGAGGAGGTCGACAAACAAGCAAGGACACACACACACACACACACACACACACACACATTAAGTGAGCTCACGCTGTGGAGGAAAGTACTCTATACATCGTCTCTCACATGCACTTGCAGGCTGCACATGTGCACACGCATGCTTCCCAAAGTTGCATTTTTTAAAACTCCTACACCACTTTGACAACAGTGAGTCACCGCGGCTGTGTGGCCACGGGGGATTTTGCCTGAGTGACAGGATTGACACAACATGAACGGACCGATAACAGAACCTGTTAAAAGACCAGGCAGACTCTTTGATGGAGTACTTGTGAAGGAGCATGTCCTGAAGGCCTTTTCTTGAGACAGCAAAGGTATTATCAACTTAAGTTTCACACATGGCGTGAAGCGCTTACAGTTCAAGTATCATCATGGTGGCACATCCATATCATCTGTTTTTATTTGAAGCAAATACATTTTAATAAAATTCACTCCCTTCCAAGTGGTAGCTTAGAAGCGTTATAGCTGCTATAGTGAATGAAGCTAAATTGATCAGCCAGCTAGCTTAGCTTAGCATAAAGACGAATCAGAAGGAAAAAGCTGTGGTCACTGTCACGTTACCCACGGCTTTGTAGGTTGTTACCACTGTAGCAGTGATTCATTCACAAGGTGGACATGCCCTAAGGCTGCCCTGCTTTATCATGTATTTTATACAGACTGATCATTTATAAATTGAACATCATGCTATGTTAAAGAAGACTTGGAACTTTAAAATGACATCAAGAAACTATTTGGGAAAATATTTACTGAGATGATAAATCAAGGGAGATGTAGGGTGACAGCTGGGCTTCTTTTTCAACCAGTGGAGTCGCCCCCTGCTGGCTATCACAAATTATGCAACAAGGGTAAGGGTAATTCACAGGTCCCATTGGACACAGCTGAGCTAGGAGTTCCTTGTGTTTCCAGCCTTTATACTGTGCAATGCTAACTGTCTCACACCCTATGTGCATGACACTGGAATTGATAATCTCTTTTAACTCACAGCCAAAAATGTAACCATCTCAACATGATAACTATTCTTTTAGTAGATTACATTTTTCATTTGTATTATTTTAAGTTACTTAAGGGAGATTTCATGAAGGCAAATAACTAGTGAGACATGCCATCATACATTAAGTTAGCGTCTGAATCTGATCATTTGTCCAGGAGACAGCATTGTCTGTGATTCAGCTGCTTCTCCGATTGCTGCTGTTGCTTCTAGCAGGAGGAGGTCTGTGACTGCTGGCCTGTGCAATGAATAATTGATTCCCTCCGGACCACAGGCACACCATGCTAAAGGTTTTTATTTCCTCATGTCTCCTTAGGAAATACTGTCATTGATTTTTTTTTACAAACTCATTAAAGCACTTTTGTGGCTCAAAGGTTGAGTACTGCATGGGGAAGAAAGGATGTGTCTCTGAGAAAGAATAACAGAAGAGACGTGGGTGTGGAGACGGAGAGAGAGAGAGAAAGAGATAGATAGGGAGTCTAATATTCACTGGAGCTGGCTACCATCGAATGGAGCCATTCTAGCGGAAAGTAGTCCACACCAAATGCCATGTGGTGTCTTTGGGGTTATTTCAAGCTTAAGCGAATCCAAGGGGTCTACTGTGGCTCTGAGGTGAATCTAGTATTAAACACTCCTGGACTAAATAAGAAAAATACATGGAAGTCCCATTATTCCAAAGGTTATTTTCTCTTTCTCTGCAGATGACTGCCAGCCTCTTTTGCTCTTGTTTTCTGTGTCACCAACCCTTTCTCCTGAGGAAACAACTCATATTGTCACAGAACCTCCTCTTCTTTTCTTTGAGAATATCTCCTGCCAAGGAGTGTTTGACGGATCTCTGTCCGGCTTTTTTCAATCACTGCACAACCTCACAAATCAAACTTTACACTCGACGAACTGCACACCGACACATCGCGAATGATTTTCCAATCCTGCTTCCAGTTGCACGTGTCAGCTTGATGTAGTGACCTTAAATCTAACCTATAATTCTGGGTGTAATATCATAGAGTGGCGTGAAGCATCGCCATAGCCGAAGTTATAAAGCGGCTGACACCGTAAAAAGACACGCGCAGTAAAGCAGTGATATGATGGGAATTCTTTTTTTTCACGATCTGCTTGTTATCTGGTCCGGTTCACACAGGTATTGGCTGCCTATAAAAGCTTCTCATACCACGCTGGAAACATATGAACATTGCTCAAACAGTCTGCCTCAGGACAGTTACAAACATGCCTGACAACTGTGTGACACAGGAGGCTGATTTAAGCTGACCACTGCTGTTTTATCAAGGTTCACAGGTGACAGATCTGCCATGAAATGAATCATCCTTATAAATACCATATTTTATCTAAGACATTTTGGACAGACTCTGATGTATTGTCATTTTGAGTATCAAAGGGTCACTCTGCTCCTGAAATCTTCCTGGATCTTTTAATCCCCTGCGTTTTTCTACATTTCTTATAGAAATAGAATATATATCACACAGGGTTTTGGTAGAAGACAGAAATTTGGCATCAAATGTTTCTTACAGTAAAGAAAAAAATGCTCCTGTGGCCGTGAGCTAGTTTCCTTATTTAAAACGTGTGGGTGTTGTTAAAGCCTCACTCTGGAATTTCATACTGAACTCATACATTTGTTACTAAGGCTGTAAGGCATTTAGATACAACTTGACTGTTGGATCTATATCTCCAAAGACCTCATTATGCTATTGTATTCCAATCAAAATATTCTAGGTTGTTTACTACTAACAGTACTTGTTGAAGACCCAACAAAATCGATATAGACTCGCAATCACATTTTACAATTCTCCACGCTCAGCAGCTGTGATACAGCATAAAGGTCACGCTAGCTGACCTTTTTCTATGAGGATAAAAATCAAGATGGTTGAATGCCCTTTCCTCCGAAATGACTTTTATGTACTGTTATGTAACAGAAAAATTGCATGTGCTAGCATGTATTACTGTACAGTGTATTTGCCAACAGATGTGAAGTGTCACTGAGGATCATGGGTATAAGTTTGGGGACCCTGAAGGTATTAATGTGCTTCCCTGCTGAAGGATGGACCTGCCTCTGAGTCTGCTCATGACATTTACCCAGCAACTGCCATCTGCCGGAGTGGCAGAGGGTACAGGGTGTACCTACTCATCAAATCAAATCAAATCAAATCAAATAAAAAATACTAATAATAATCAATCCCCAAGGGGAAATTCATTTTATCTAATCTAGCTCAAAGTGCCTAAGTCACTTTAGAAACTATGTATTAAGTAACATTAACAATAATGCAATGGTAACAACACTCTTTGAGCTGAAAAGATAAAAGTGATATGTTTTGAGTGTGCCCCATAAGTACAGTAGATAACTAAGTGAACCTAATTCGATAATTTAATTAATAACAACCAGAGTTCTGGGGATGACAAAAAATTCTCAAAATTATCAACTGATGCTGGAATATATAGTTTTAATATTCAGAAACAGTGAAATCTGCAGGTACAGCCACTCTGAGAATATAACAGAGAATACTATCGCTTTTGTTAGCAAAATGACCAAAATCATCCTTCTTGTTAACTTAGCATCTCTCTGTTCTATCCCAAAGTAGCAGAGAGTGTGCAAGGTTAGAGGTGTTGTTTTGTTGAGTACGTCAGTCTGCCTCACGCAATGATCCTTCATCAGGCTGAGGTTTATGCAAGTTAGATTCTCCGGCCCCGACCATGACTCTGGAATATCAATAGCATAACTGTGTTGTGTATTAATAAATCCATGGCACTGTCCATGGTGCTGAAGTTGCAGACAGCTTTGTAATTGCTTCTCATCTGTAACTAACTCAGAACTTGGGTGTTTCACAATAAGGCGCTGTGTGATGAACTGAACCGCTTCAAGCAAGTGCTTACACAATCTGTAATTATGATGCTTGATGTCATAAAAAACAAATGAAAAACAAGAGTGTGGGCATGGAATTTCATCCTGAAAGTGTTGCCAACGCTTCCAATGAGTAACTGGCACTGGGACCAAAAGTGGCTAAAAGTAGCCAAATGATCCAGTGAGCCAAATGAATGTCACACTTGTTTGCATATTTACAACATCATTGCATTAGCTTTGTGGTTATGTAATTAAGCTGCCTGGAAAGATGAGACCCTGTTCTGCAAGAAGAGTCATGCTCTTTTCCTCTGAGCAGCACGCATGGAATGAAGTCTACTATATTTAAGATTTTTTTTCCAGATGTCTGGTCTGAATAAGTTGCCTTATTTTTCATGATCCATATTTTTAGAAATAAAGCCAAAAAATCTAGCAAGAAAGTTGACAAGTTGGCAATACTGACTCTTGACCTTGGAATGTGTCCAAATGTCATCTTACCTTAAACGTATACTTGTTAGCTTTTCAAAGCGTTCAACTGCAACTCTTTACAAAAGGAACTGGTTCCGTAAGGGACCTATCAGCCTGCAATATTGTTGTTTTTTGATTTATTATCAGTTGAAAGCAGCACAAAGAAGTTGTGAACACAGCATTGACAGAGCAGTTAAAAAGAAACATTTGTCATTTTCTGTTGGCTGTCTGTTCACTTACACAAATGGAAATGGAATTAAACAAAGTGTCTTGGTTTACTTTTGCTGCCAAACAACAGCCACATTCATGCCCTTTACCCAAAAAGGGGGAAGTCCATGGATGTATAGGAGACATTACTGACTAAGGGGGGAATCTATCAAATTATAACACTTTGTATATATCAAAACAAACCTGAAATGTTACGTAACGAACAATTCTGCTGCAGTCAGTGAAGAGGGGCAATCTGGACATGAAAGGAAATAGCATCCAAGCTTTTCAAGATCACATGACAAGCTAATGAAAGCAGAATTAATTAACCCGAGAACCTCTAATTAGCCCTGATAGTAATCACCATCCAGAAACTGCTGCTATAAAGGTCAGTCCTCTGACTTTCATTTTATCTAACAATCACACACTGAAAGACATTCAGTGTTATTCATCAGGTCATTTTCATTTCATATTTCTTATCTTCTTATCCCCTTGCAAAGTAATCTGTCCAGTGATCAACAAATGCAGTTTACTACTCCCATGCTTTCTGACCAGCTGGAAGTAGGAAAGTCATTCACTTTATCTAAAACTCATCTCCACCTTTATTCACTTACCTTGATGAGTGCCTCCAGCTCAGCAGGAGTAACACAGGGGTGTTTCTCCAAGAACGAAGCCTTCTCCAGAGTGATGCTGTTCTTCTGGTCGCTCTCAAACGGCTGCTCCAGAGCCCTGAACGCCAGGCCTCCACAAACCAGGTAGAGGACAACCACGACGAACACCGCCACCACCGTTTTCCACTTCATCACTGAGTGGAGCGCCGCGACCGGGCCATCGCAGCTAGTGTCCATGCTGGCCACCACGCTGGCAGAGCGGGAGGAGATGGACAGGCGCGGCAGTGGACAGTGACCATTGGTCTTAGGGTCACAGCTCATCGGGTTCTGCATGGTGGCCACGCTGGCGTGGACGAGACTCGACTTGGCCAGGCCAGGCTGCATCTTTTTTGGAGGGACCATGTTGGGCTGGACTGCCGCTGGGAGAGGAGAAGGAAACAAGACAAGACAAGATGAATTTGTTTTATTTGGCTTTGTGTTCAGTTTTGTAGGTGATTCTGATCATTATAGGCAAATTCAAATTAACAGACTGTTCTTGGCTGAAGGCCCTGAATCTATTACAGGCTGGAAAATGTGAAGACAGATTGAGCGTTGAGAAAAAAAGAAAATCCTCTGAGATTTTATAAGCAGTCTCTGTGGCTTTTAAAGTGAGTTTTAAATGATTACAGTGATAGTTTTTCAGATCCATATGTTTGTCCTGTTGAAGCCAGTCTGTTGCAACAATAAAAACATTAATATATTGACTTTATTTGCAGTATTTTCTCCCACCCTCAGTCATTTTTATGTGGCTTGCATGTATAGAGTAACGCCAAAGGGGCACTTGTGTATTATTTATTCTGTATGCACCAGAAAAACAATCCAAGTATTACATTTTTCAAGTCCAAATTGGTTCTCCATCAAGTACAGAGGTATCAAAATCAATTTTGTCCTCTACACCTGAGTTCCATAAAGTAATTATTTTTAATGGGAGTCCTTGGTAAGCAAATTTCACTGCACAGGTTTGGTCTCTGCACATCGAACGCTATTCTATAAGGACATTAACGATTAACGCAAGGTCATTGAAAACAAACAGGAAGCAGTGGAAAGTGATTTCCTTCTATTACGCTGCAGCTAATAAAGAGCTCTTTGCACAGCCAACACTCAGAGCTATCAGTAAAAAAGGCCTGTTATCGAGCCTGCAGCTGTGCAACGCCGTCGTCTCAACATGTTAACATGCTGACAATTTGTTTTGGGTTGTGCACATAAAAAGCAATTATTTCTGTGAAATGGAGCCTCAGAAGTCCCGGGCTACCATTTCAGTTTCTAATGCAGAAAACCTTCTATCAAATGACTGTAATGGGAAAAAAAAAACTAAAGGAACAGGCTGAGCATTGATCTTATTATTATATGTATTAAAAAAAAGTCAAACATATAAAATGCACACACATTTAAACTAAGCCCTGACAGTGATGCAAGGTGGAGGTGAATATTGAGTTACCCTCTTTGGTGTGAAGCAGGATTCAATTTTTCTAATAGTATGTGAGAGACGGAGGCTAAGTGCCACTTTCAGTCATTGGCTTCTGGGTGGGTTTTATTATAAATGCATGGGTGCAGGAATGGGTCAACCAAATGACAAGCAGCACCAAAGAGGGATCCAAATTTAGATCCTTTAATGTACATAAAGCATTGTATAAGCTATCCAGAGCTCCGGCCTTCACCTCTAACGCCCCCGTCTCTCTCACATCAGAGATGGTGTGCCTCACAGCCATGGGTGGAGCCAGATGTTTACAATGATGCAATTCTCAAATAGGTAGGAATACAAAATGGATTTTTCAAGATAGGTGCTCTTTTTGTTTATAGGGATTGGATCACTTGCTGAGCATAATGTACACTCACATTCACATCACACCCTGATGAGTCAAGGGCATCCAGGAAGTGTCTCAGTCACTGGTCCAGGAAATATAAATCTTGTTAGTTAATGTCCGTATCATGGGTGAATCAATAACTGCAAAGTGATGTCAAAAGCTTAGGAAGGTGCAAACCTGCCACTTCCACTTTATAGTGCATGCCTTTAAGGGCGGCGGCTGGCTATTTTTAGAACATGAGATGAATTAGAAAAATTAAGACTGAGTGGTGAAGCCGCAGAAAGAATAATAAAACCCTGCATTAATATATTCTGCTGTATTTTTTGCACTTGTGTTGATGGATGCAATTGGACATCTACTGGTAAATTCATTTCAAAATTAGGCCAAGTCCATAACTAGTCTCACTGAGGCATTAATTGCTTTTCATTTCATCTTGTGAGTTAGTGAAATTGAATAAATCAGCTGCAGCAGGGCAGCAGCAGATGTTAAATAAGCTGGATCCCAGTGACTTTAGTACAGCCAAGGGATAAAAAAAAAAGAACAGGTAATATAGTCAGAGTAATAGATTATATGTCTATACTTTTTTGTGTAGATGCAACCAAAACTGTCATGAACATAATTTGAATTTCATATTTTCGAGGCTGTGTAGCCTTCATCTAAAATCCTTTTCAGACCACTGAACTTGCTTCCTATTGATTTTTTTGCAAATTGAATAAGGCCTGAGTGGAGAGCAGTGCTTTTTATCTGATGGTATCTGATACTCTGTCTCTCTCAGCCATCACGCTGTTTCCAGCATGTCTGGGCATAGCACGGGAAAGGTTCACCGGAGACTCAGGTCCATCAAAGAATGGAAAAATGTTTGGATGCTGATGAAGACTTTGATGGAGGAAAGTGTTGCATCAAGCATTTACCACAGGGTTTAGTGGTGCAGGGTTGTCTTGAGAGTTTGCCAACATTTCAGCATGTAAACTGTATGTTACGTATACAAACGTACTGTTTACCCACTGCTTAACAAATTACAAAACAAGTAGAAATAGTAAACATGAGGGCAGATTTTTGGTTTGCTCAGATTTGCTTGGCCCAGTAATTCCCTGAGGTACTAGACAGGTTTTAGGCGTTAAACTCACCAGCTGAGACACAAATTCAAGCGTTAAGATAGCGCAAATCACACATGGGCTTCCGGCAAAAACTAATTTCAAAATAAAACATTTACTGTGGACGATGATAGAGATTTAATCGCTTTCAGTGATTACATCTTAAAACGAAGTTGGAGCATTCAATTTAATCGGGAACTAAAGACCAAACAAATTTACCTATCTTTGTGTGTAGGTAAATAAATAAAATCAACATCTGCCTCAGGCTATGTATCCACACTCGTGCACCATAATTCATGTGAGAATATTTTTTGGCATCATTTGTCACCATCCTTGCCTGATAGTTCATGTTTAAAATCAAAGCTTCTCGCAGATAATTTCATCTGACAAGTTTAATATATGTTATTCTTTGTCAACTTCCCATGCTTTTATTTTTACACCCTTTCCGGTTCTAACGCTCGTTATTCCCGCACATTGAAGCTCCGCTCCCTGCAGCGTTTCCTTGCACAACTGGGGAGGATGTACACAGCATAAAGAAATACCCCCCAACCACATTGATTCGTTTTAGGGTCTTTTGCACAGAATAGAATTATGAAAAATAAAGGAAAACACTAAGTAAAAAATAAAAAGAGACAAAATACAAAATTGGGCAAAATTGTTTAAGCCAGTGATGCAGCCCGCAGTAATTTATTGTCTCAGGTATCTTCATGAGATGTTGCTCACATTGGGAGTAAAAGCTCATTATTTGACAAAGATGAAGTTATGAGAAAATAAGAGTTCAGTATCCACCAACCTTGTTCGGGGTCCCAGTTAACTTGTTTCCTCGGGTTTTCTATTGGAAATTTCATCTCTATTCTTGTTCTCAGTCAAAACGTGAGGGAAATTATTCAATCCGATTTTAAAAAATGAGGCAAAATAATCAGATCACGAGGCGTTCTCCCACATCTCCTGGACATCATGATTTTTGTGGATCTGGGTGTAAATAGTAGGGAGGAATAAACGCATCGCAAAACCGCATTGTCTGCCTCTGCTGTCCCCCCCTCCTTTTTTCCTCCTCCTCGCTTGGACGCGCCGTGTTCGTCTGACAACGGAGATACTTGTGAGACCTTTCACTGGGCTGTCGCACCGCTCCGAGGACCAAACATCACGTTTCACACACACACACACAAGCGGTCCGGTCCACAAACGCAGCCAGAGTGAGTCCAAAAAAAAAAAAATCAACTTTACCCACGCGTTACGCCGACAGCAGGAACAACGGGGAGGGATGCTCTCCTCCCTTTCATTCCCAAAGCGCTCTACTCCACCTGCATTTTTACTCTATCCCTATTAGCTGGAGGAAATAGTCCTACTGCCTTGAATCGACTACATTTTCATTCATTTCTATACGCAGTTTGTTGAATATTCGCTCTATTGTTTTTCCCCCCCAAAAAAACAGGATTACCCTCTCTTGGTTTGGCAGCCGGCGAGTGAGCACATGGTGCAGGGCGGCAAGTCAGAGATGTACGCCAAATCAGCAGCAGACTTAAACCATTACATCATTCACATCAATGGGAAACAGTGCATTATTTATGGATTCAGATAGCCAAAGACAATTCCCCTCCTCCATCCTGGCGTCGCTCTACTAAACTACATATACATTAAGTCAGATCATAAGGGTGACCATCTTTGTACAGGCAAAATCGTTTTCATTAAAAAGAACAAGTCAGAATGCCTTTTGTATATCGCGACTCTGCATATTTGTGTTGAATGCAGCCACATCGTCCTACAGGTGTTGCAGGATTTCAAGTTATATTTAAAGCACCAACACTGTTTTCTAGATGTTTTTGCCCACCAATTCAAGCAGCTATTTACACAAGTTTAATGTTTTTACCCTATCGCATTGATTCCCATTCATACACTGTGAGAGAGTGGGCTAACATCTGCTTCTATCACTGTCAGATGTATGTAACTGTTACTGGGTTGAGATTTATTGTGAAAACTGTGAAATTAGGATTATTGTTTTATGCATTTAAACTGTATTGAGAGGAATAAGAGAGGAAAAACAAGCACAATATATTAGAAACTAATGTTTTTAACAGAATTTCGAAAGGGACACTGTAGAAAAGGTACAAAACAGGTTATGTAATAATGCATTACGTATGCTTGTTTTTTTTTGTTTTGGTTTTTTTTTTCCCAAAATTTCCCTCACCCTCCATCCTCAACACACCTTGGCAGCTGTTGGCAATACAGCATTTCACAAGTATAAGTGTCCATTTTGTCACACTTTTACAGTCCTCCAAAGCACATGCCCACACATATCTACAACATGTTACATTGTTCAGACGCTGCAACCGACAATTACATTCATTATTGATAAATCCACGGAGTACTTTCTCAGAAAAATACATAAATACACACACACACATATATATATATATATATATATATATATATATATATATATATATTTAAAA
>JAOWBC010000248.1:8939932-8960726 GCA_028566105.1 Hypoplectrus providencianus | reverse complement strand
CAGACATGATGACAATCACAATATCCAGCTAACAGACATATGAAAGGTTATAGCCAGGGGGTCTTTTATATTTTTTTATCTTTATGCACTGTTACACTAAACAATTATAGTTGTTTCCCTTGTTAATGATAAATAATTCACTATATTTAATCCATGTTTTTTTCCATTCTAAATACATGATTAAAATCCCATTCATAAAATTGACTGATTATGACTTTGCAATTACATAAATGCATATAACAGTCTAGGTAAAATGGACATTGCTCCTATGAATCTTAAGAGCCATCGAAAATAATGTCTCTGAAGTAAAAAAAAAAATAATAATAATAAAGGAAAATCTCTGGTGTTGTTCAACAGGGAAGAAGAATTAATGTATCTGGAATTCATTTCTGCTGTGACAGAGGACATATTGTCCCGGGGGCACATCTCTGACAGGTTTGTTATTTTTTTCTATGAATAATTTCTTTGAGCCACAAGACTATTGTTTGTGCTGTATGCTAGCCTACAGGTATTGACAGCAAGTAAACAGCCTGTATGACACTTTCTTAATAGCTGTATCATATGTCTCATAATTAAGTGTGTTAAACAGTGGCTAGCATCTGTTACAATCTCCAGAGTCATTGCCTTTATCTGTGTCCTCTTTAAGGTTCCTAGACCGGGTGATAGAGCGCCATATTGACATGAATCAGCATCGGCTGGATGTGGTGAGTGTAAAACTAAATGCAGACTACCAAATATGTTGAGTGGTTATTGATTAGGGTTACAGAATTGTATAAATATCTGGAAAAATATCAAAGTAGTCATAAAGGACTCTACTTATGCATATGATTGAATTGTTTAGGGTAAAATGCGCCACCTTCTGGAAGTGCTGCGTAAAGATTTTGAAGAGCCGTTCAACACATCCACATCCAATACAGAGCTTGAAAAAAAGGAGAATGATCCGCTTGATTCATTCCAACCATATCTGGAATCAGAGGGGGAACATGTGACAACCAAAAAAGACAGTGACCTCTTCCCTTATGCGTCACTGATTAAATACTGTGATTCACCAGATTACGCTGGTCCCCTTTTGGTGTCTACACCTTTACACTCTCCTGAAACAACGACTGCCTCACCAACGAAAGCAAATGTAAAGGAATATGAAGATGACAATCAGGAAGGGGGATGTAGCCTTCCTCAAGACAGCGAGCATGTTGGTAATAGCACAGGATTCAGTAACGAAGAAGCAAACACCGACAACCATGAATACACAACTGTAAGTAGTGACAAAGAAATTCTGCAAGATCAAGCTGAATTCACTTATGAGGGACAATCTAAAGAGCTTGAGGATCTTGGGAACAATTTGTCAGAGTCACTTCATGTGTCCAGCGACGCATACTTCAACAATGTGGAGCCTGCCACTGAGCAACATACCAATACAGTTGCCTCTGTCAGTGATGATGAGTTCTGAGTTGTTTTCAGGGATTGAATGTCACTTGATGGTTTTAGAAGCAAAATAGTTTTTTGTTTTGTTTTTTGTTTTTTACAGAGAGAAATGTACCATCTGAAAGTTTAAAGTATAGTTTTTAATTTTGATTTAACACTGCTGTTTTTTATGATTTACAACCAATATGGTGTTGTATCTCTGTTCTGATGTGTTTTCTTTTGATCTATATACAAAAGCACAATGAAATTATCACATACGCAAACAAGGGTTTGCAAGTATTTCTGCCCCATAGTAGTTTGTTTGATAAGCAAATAGTATTGTAACAATGCATTCACTTGAAAAACAAAAAACAACAAGGAGAATTGGAATAAAAATAATTATCTTAATTTGTAAAAAAAAAAAAAAAAAAAACTACAAACGTTTTATGCAATACATTCTCCTTGTTTTTTTCAAATGATTGATTCAAAATTGTTTAGTTTTTATGAATTATTATAATGATTATATCTTGAAAAAAGAGAGAAACAAGAGCACATTTTTTTCATGAAAATGTTTTGCATTTTAAGAATAATATTCTCCCTCATTAGAAAACAGGGCAGTTATTTGTCTCAAGTTGATGTGTTATGCTTTTACACCTTAGCCCAACACTGTCAGATGTGTGGAATATGTAGTGTTTGTTACATTGAGTGGATTGCAGTGTGCCAGGTCAATTAGTAAGATTCCTAGAAAACACTTGTTTTAAAGAAACATTTACACTTTCAGTGTGTTTGACTTGCCATATGCCTCTGAGATGTAGCTACTAGGAGTTGACTGTCACCAGAGAGTGTCTTTGCAGTTGCAATAAATTTTCTATTCTTCTGATTATTCTATGCTGGTATTTCATTATTACGATTGTATTATTATAACAAACTGGGAATTATTCAGCTTGAAACCTGCAGCAAAACAGCCATTATTGCCAGTGGTGAAATATGATTAAGTTAGTTTACTTGAGTACTTTTTTTTTTTACATGCAATTTAGAGGTACTTTTTCTGAGTTTATACTTCTACTCCACTACATTTTGGAAGGAAGCTCTGCTGGGATTTCAAGCACATCTGATTTGTAAATTGCCACAAAATGAATAGAGCTCATGAAGAACTGATCTTGTTGCACACAATAACATGTGTGTTATTACATACTATTAAAATAAGCAATACTGCAGGATTTCTTTTATTTTTTTTATACACTTGTTATTCACATGTACTTACTAAAATACAGGGTCCGAGCAATTCTGCCACTAATCATTACCATATTTGAATTTGGGGATATTGAGTTGAGCCATTTATTTTGCGAACACTTATAGCTGTCAGTTGTTAAAACTCTGTGCACAGTATTCTGTGTTTGCGATTACAGCTGTCAGTGGATGTAAAAGGTAATCATGCAGGTCAGCGGCCAGCAGTTCCAGGCAGCTGTCCCAATTCTGGCATTTTCACCGCTCGGCATTCCAGCTGTCTGATGTCATGGCCCTGAAAACCCCCATGTATCCCTACGCCACGAGGCACTATAATTCATTTTGCTATGCGTCTGCCTCCAAAAGCGCCACAAAATATAATTTTTATAAGGAGCTTTTGGAAGCCATATTGTATTCCGATATAGTTAAGTGATTTGTCATTTGCTGGAGCATAGTCATCTAGTCTATAGATCCCGCGGATGTAGACGATATACGCTTGTTGCTCTTCCAATCCCAGGAAGCGAAACACGCTTGGAACTTGAGTGAACTGTTGGACCAAGAGGCATGGGGTGCTACGTTAGTTTTGATCTACAAACAAACTACAGACTACTGAACTGTGTATATTTCCGATTAATATAAAAAGGGGGGATACTACGTTGACATTGATAAAGGAAACACTCAGAACTGAATCCTCGTTGGACACTAACTTGCATCTGGTGGCTAACGGTAGCGTTAACCTTTTTGCCCAAAATATTTACCGGCGACGTCAGCTTCCCAAGGGTGTCGTCTATTTGCTGGAGGGTAAGTTAGCACGCTAGCTTAAAGGCTAATTTAAAGCTAGTTGTAGTTAACGGTTAAAGTTGAGGAGTTGTTAAAACTACAAATAGAAAGTAAGAAGATCGTCCCGAAAATGTCAAGTAACAGAAACAAATGTATTTGCATTAAAGTAACGCCAAGTTGGTTTAGGTATAACGTAGATTAATTGTAATAAAATGGATGCATGTTATGAGATGGAAAGCAGCACCGATTTTGCACTGCTGTGTTCAGCAGTTTGCTCCTTATTAAAGTGGGTTGCTCGTCTGTGTTTGTACCAGACTATCGACTGGAATAGGCTTTTTCTAACAATCTTGAAAAATGATTGCAAACTGCTTTAAATACTTTGTTTATTTCACATTTGATGTAGCTTATTACAAATTACATTTCTATAAGCCCATCGTATGACGTACAATTATAATACAAATTATTTTGTGGAGTGCAAAGCTACCTGACTTAAAAGAAATGGTAACGCTGTGGTAGCAAATCAGAGATCTCCAAGTGAGGTTATTTAAAACGAAATGCCGTATTTAAGAGGATTACTTTACTATAAGTCTTTTGTTTGTCTGGCCTGACATCTGTTTCAGGGTGACTGACCAGGTGTCAAGATTTTATAAATGTATCGTAACTTCTTCAGTGATGAGACTGCCCAATACAGTTGTGCTTCACCCTGTTTTGCATCCCTCCTTTTCAAGTTTGCATTGTTATGCCACTCTTTCCTGTGATTGTAGCAATATATTTCGAGATATATTAATTGCTTCCTGTCTGATTCTTTCAGATCTGTCTATTGATGATGACCTCCATGCCTCGTGAGATTTACTCATTTTTTAAGGGGACAGCAAGGAGAAAGATTTCTATGGACTAAGTGAAGACCTCCCTCTTGAGGAAGTGTGAAACATGCCCTTGCCATTTGGCTTAAAACTCAAAAGGACTCGAAGGTATACTGTTTCAAGCAAGAGCTGTCTTGTCACTCGGATTCAGCTGCTCAATGGCGAGTTTGTTGAGTTTACACTTTCGGTGGAGAGCACTGGGCAGGAATGTTTGGAGGCAGTTGCTCAGAGACTTGAGTTAAGAGAGGTATGTATGTGTCTTTATGCAATACAAGTGCTGATTGTTTACTCTCATAGACTTTTTGAGACTTGCCACGAGGACATGGTTATCTTTTGGTCACATTCTTACAAGGAACTGGAAAGCAGGACAACAGAAACTGAGATAACCAGTTTGTCATTGATTACTCATATAATGCATTCTCTCACAATATCTGACCTGCTTATGACACAACAAAGGAATTTGTCCATCACATACTTTACATTCATGTGTAACTACGGGCAGATTAGCAAACATGTTCATTCAAACAGAAAAGCAAGCTCTCAAAAAGCATGTACAATATGGCCAAAATAGTAGTTGTGAGTCAGAATTAAATAATGTACGGAGCTCCGTGTCTACATTTGGTCATTATGGTCACATTGTGAAAACCACCTGTTGGTCAGGAGCTGAAGGAGATGCTGTCATTTCCAGTTGCACCTCAGACAAGCAGTTTAGATTGCTTAATATACAGGCAGTGTGGCTTAAGAAACTTTCAACATTTGACTTCTTGCACTGTCTGCTTGTGTCTGTTATTGTGCTGCAAAATGTAGCAAGGCTTCTTTTTGTATTGGTCAAGCTGGCTGTGCTAGTGACAGGCCTCCACTACACCATTTTTTGATCCTATTGCCACAAAGGGTTGTTTATT
The DNA here is from genome assembly GCA_028566105.1 of Hypoplectrus providencianus. Lineage (NCBI taxonomy): Eukaryota > Metazoa > Chordata > Actinopteri > Perciformes > Serranidae > Hypoplectrus > Hypoplectrus providencianus. The sequence continues at coordinate 8,955,550 of JAOWBC010000248.1, read as the reverse complement.
CATTTTCGTGGTTCTCTGTCAAGAGTTTGGTAGAAGGGCTAAGCAGGTCCTGTCACTGTATTTGATTATGGAATTATTAAAAATGGGAAAAAAACAAGTACTGAAACTTGTTTTCAGTAATGAAACGACTAAAGAAAGTTCAATTTTCAACCACTACTACATGGTTAATCGGACCAGGGTCAAGATTTCTTAATTCTGCCTTGCTAATCAAATGTTGTCTTTCTTGTTTTTACTTTCAATACTCCGTGTCATTATGATTTCATATTGTTGAAGAATTAGAGCACTTTAGAAATGTTTACACAGTGTTTACTCATAGTTAGTTAAAAGACGGACCATTATCCTGGCAATTCACTTTATATGTGGTTTGAGAGTGGCTACAAATAACAACAGGTCTCTTTCAGCTCAATTATCTCTGGTAAACAGGAAGCCTATAGGGGCTACTTTTCTTGCCAGTGTTCATTGTGGGATGTTCAGGCAGTCACAAGACTGAACATGGTTTGCCAACAGCCTATAAATCTAAAGAAGGGTGTTCTGTCTGAGTTTTCTGCTCCACATGTGTTTTGAATGTGAGCTAGATGAATAGAACAAATGAATAAACAGGACACCTTTGTGATGGTGAACTTGGACAGTCACATAATGTTGTGAAGTTTAATTTGTAGTATGTGTATATTGCTAAGTGTTAATTGCTCATAGCAGCGTTGGTCAGGTGTAACATTTGTGCTTGCTTTCTTTCCTTGTTAGATAACATACTTCAGCCTGTGGTACTTCAACAAGCAGAACCAGCAGAGATGGATTGACTTGGAAAAGCCGCTGAAAAAGCAGCTGGACAAGTATGGGCTGGAGCCCACCGTTTACTTTGGAGTCGTGTTTTACATACCCAGTGTCACCCAACTGCAACAGGAGATCACAAGGTGATGTTCCATCAGTAACACGAGGGGGCTTATGTGAGCCCCTGAGCATTCAAAACATTAAGCTTTTAATTTCTGAAGTGAGTGCAGTGCAAAGTTTGGTGCAAACAAGTTTTTTTTGTTTTATATTTGTTTCTGTAAATAAGCTTCGGCCAGGTTAATGTGGCCTACAGGGCATGAAGTTGATGAGGCAGCTTAAGTGAACAGTTGTATCCCCTCAAACCAGATGCCACTCCTCTTTGCACTAAAATCCAAGGTTGCAATCATTGAAATATGTTATTTAATATTACTACATTAAGAAACGTAGTGACTTTTCAGCTGAAAACCTGACCCAAGTTGTCATATTTGGTTTTGGCTGATCTAAGAAACCCTTTCTTTCCCCACAGATATCAGTATTACCTGCAGCTGAAGAAGGATGTTCTCGAGGGCAGGATCTCATGCTCACTAGAACAAGCCATTCGTTTAGCTAGCCTGGCAGTGCAAGGTAATATGAATGTGTGCAACAGAAACATTAGTTTGATAAGCCTGGGGTTACTTGTTTTTTTTTCTGCAGTGACAACTTTAATCCCATGCAAAGTATTTACTGGTAAACACTAATTGCCCATAAATCATCACATTGGCTGCTGAAACACTAAACTACTGTCCACATTTACAAAACAGTACAGAAAACATTAGAATTATTAATGAATTAATGAATGATTTCTGGACTTCTTACAGTTCATTGTTTTTTTTCCAAACTGCAACTTTGTAAGGGTTAGGGTGTTGGTAAACTCCAGTAAGCCTATTGATTCTCCAACAGTTACCCTTTAATCTCCATCAGTGCACAAGAAAGATTGTTTTTGCATTGCACTTAGTTTCCTCTCAAAGCACAGCTAGAAAAAAAGTTATGTTTATAAATTTTACTTACAAACCAGGAAAAAAAATTGTCTTGTTTTAAGTTTCTACCACTCACAGTAGTTTGTCTCAAACCCCAAGCAGTTATCAAAGAGTTTACATTGACATGTTTATGTTTTTTGTAACTTGAAACGCTAAACGGGCTGCATTAAACCTAAACCAGTGTATTAAATTGGTCTGACGGGTGTTTGTGTGTGAATGTGAAGTCCCCTTACACGAGCTTTAGCCCTGACACATCCTCGAACATTTTCCCAGCCAGAAGAATCTCAGACGCTGCTGGCAAAGTTATATCAGGCACTGCAACTTACTGGCCTGGGTGTTAGCATAGCAGAGCAGCTGAGATCACTTACTGCTGCAGCCATGTTTAACTGAGTGGCCAGCATGCAAAACAGAATGTGCATTTGAGGAAAAGCCCAAACAAACTTGTTGCAGGTCCCTTTCAGATCAAGTCATTGCTTAAGATTATGTGCACACCTTGTGCTGTTATGTGAAGTTGTAGTTCCTATGTTCCTGCCTGGAGAGGATATTTTGGAGTGAATGGCAGTTGTAGCTTTTGAGCAGTTGCTGATGCCTGGGATACCCAACATAGTTGTGAATGTTGCCAGCAGGCAGCCTAAAGCTGGTAACAGTTTTGGACCTCTACGTTGTCAGACGCTGAAGCAATGCCTTTTCTTAATAAATGGGCCCCTCCTCACCTAAACTTAGTTCATCTTGTCATGAAGTGCAGCTTTCCCGAAGTGCAGCTTTCCCAAAAGGCATTACACCATTCTGCAGTTCTTCAATGTATGTTGCCTTGTACTAAATTCAGAAATGGACATGTAATAGCATTTATACAGAGGACTGTCATGCAGAGTATGCCTTGTTGTGTTCTCTTATTTAGTGTGTTATTTTTCCAACAGCTGACTTTGGAGACTTTAATCGATATGATTCCCAGGAGTTCCTCCAGAAGTTTGCGCTGTTTCCTATTGTAAGCATTTTATTTTAAGCATTTTTTATGGTCCGTGTTACAAATGTAGCAGCTGTCTATGTTTTAATACCAGCATTAAAGCAATCCTGGCTCTGTCTCTGCAGGACTGGATCCAGGATGAGCGAGTGCTGGAAGAGGCCACTCAGAAAGTGGCTCTTCATTATCAGTCCTTCAGGTGAGCAGGTGTTCTCAGCATCAGCCTGCCTGTTCTGTATGAAGTTCAATAGACAAAGAGCTTTGCTTGCTGCACAGAAAACACAGTCCTTTTGCATTTTTTTAAATTATGTATGATAAAGTGTTTAGAGATGAAAAAAAAACTTGGTGCATTGATTATCGGTCATGATTGTATCATAGCCCTCTGTAATAGAATCTCACTGAGACCAGCTGAGACAATTTATACCAGACCCCTATACCCACTTCACTCTGTTTTAAAAATTCCTATCACTACTGTTTCCCCATCTCTCCATCCTCCAAATATTATTATTGTCACAAGTGGGGTTGTAAAATTAATTTTTTTGATTGACTATACCAATTGTATGCAGTGCTGTCCTTAGTTGTGGTCCTGCGTTGGTGTGTTGCAAAGGTTAGGTAGGGTTTGACAGCTTTTTTGTAATGTATTTGCTGCCATTTTTTTTGTTTTCAGGGGTTTATCAGCCCCAGAGGCAGAGATGCTGTACATGCAGGAGGTGGAAAAAATGGAGGGCTATGGTCAGGAAACCTATCAAGCTAAGGTATGTTTAGGAGGTCCAGCAAATGATTCTCAACAACCAGAACACTGAAAAAACATGATGCTGTCTTACCAGAATCTGACCTCGTAGGCTACATAAGTTATCTATGGACCTAAAAGACTGTTCTGATTTTTTTTTTTTAATCATCTCTCATCTAAACAGGACAGCACAGGCACAGATGTTTCCATGGGATCCTGCCTCGATGGCATCTTTGTCAAGCATAAAAATGGCAGGCCGCTTCTCCTATTTAGGTAAGCCATAAAACCTATTGAAGAATGTTTATCCAACTATTTCAGCAATGTCTAAAAGTAACGCATCTAAAAGCTTTGTCTGGTAATTTTATAAAATCAGGAGATTCTGTCAATATAGATTGAGTTTTTGGGACAGCATGAAGCTATTTTTAGGTGAGGTTGTGTCCTGTAATGCTCCTCAATGCTTTCTGGGCCTGAATATGGCCCAAGAGGAAATGATTCAGGTAGACTGTGATAGTAACTGATAAGTAGTGAGTAATCACACATGCTAACATTCTTTGGCTGAGCTGTATCTATCTACATACCATTATGACTTTTAGATACCTTTGTGATCAACTTCTGTGTGTATGGTTTTTGTTATGCATTGTGAAAGCAGTGCCACGTCTCTTCAAAAAGGCTGCAAGGTTTTGTGACGGCCATGACATCATGTGTTTTTTTCCCCCCTCTGTCTCTCCGCCACCATGCTTTAATTGGCTGTGTAGGTGGAATGAAATTAACAACATGAGTCACAACAGGTCCTTCTTTGTCCTGGAGCTCACCAACAGAGAAGAGACTGTCCAGTTCCAGACCGTAAGTCTCTGCTGCCATTGCACCTTTACTTCTCTACCCATCCCCTGGGACATTTTAGTCTCTTATTGGATTTAACTAAATTACAAATAGCTGCTGTCGTGGCGCTAACCATCAGTTAGTCTGAACAAAGCACCTATGTTTGTGTGTGGGTGTGTCTGGGTATGCTGTGCATGTGTGGGTCATGAAGTCACATACCATCAGCCGAAACTCTATGTGGAAGTGTTTGAGGGCATACGCAGGAATGGCTTTGCTTTGAGATAACTGAGCAAACAACACATCTGCACTACCACCTGCTAATGATTTTTCTTCTCCTTTCTTTGTGTAGGAAGACATGGAAACATCCAAATATGTTTGCCGGATGTGTCTGGCCAGACTCAAGTTTTATAAGATTAACAAGAGTAGCCTGTAAGTGTTTCCTTTTTTTTTTTTTTTTTTTTTAACGTGTCTAGCCCAGTTCCTGTCTCTTTGTTCCTTGTCGTCTGGTGCATGTGTCTCCTCTGGTGTAGCCTCACTTCTACCCTCCTCTCCTCCTCTCTCTTCAGAGAGGAGTGTGACCCCCTGCCTTCTGAGGGCTCCCAGAAGTCCCTTCTCACTCTATCTTTTCCTCGCTTTCCAATGCTCTCTCGTCCTTCTCTGCCTTCTAATAAGGGGTGAGCAACACTATCAGCCACCACCTACAGTTTGGCTATCAACCAGGTGCCAACACCCAACTCTTTTTCTGATTGCTAAGCCAACAGAGCCAAAGCAAACAAGCTCTCTACTGCATATCTGAAATGTGCCTTGGGTTGTAAGCATGTTGTGGCTTTAAGGGACGAACTGATATGATGAGGCTGATGCTGATTTTAGTGGGAAAAAATTCAGATTTATGTTATAAAAGCTGACATATAGTTACGTTTTGAGCTACAATGAAAATAACCTCTTGTGTGTTAATTGTACAAAAATATGAATCTGAAAAGGTACTCAGAAGGTTGTTTTTAAATTGTGTTGTTAAAGAATATTTAAAATTGTTATACTTTATAAATGCAATTTTTATATTGTCAAGCAATTTTAGAAGTAAAACTAAAAAGGCACAAATAAAATAAATAGGTAAACAATATTGCAACAAATATTGTGAACCTTCAGTAGAGGGCAATTGCTGAACATTTAAGAAATGCATTATAATGTTCTGTAATACAGGTTTTCATTTGGCGCATATCCGGAAAACAAATGTGCTGATACCAATGGATACCAATACGTTTGTCATAGGCCAATAATATAAAATTGGCTGGCTGATAAATTGGTCTGGCTCGTGTGGCTTTGATCCAAGTAAAAGGAGTCAATATATTTGCTTTACTTTTTTTTTCTTGGCAGAGAAAGAATCGTCTGTTTTTATTGAGCTAAAAGGGATCACAACTCTCAACCACTACACTATGCTTGCTGGTGTACTTCAGCAAAAATATTGCATTTGATACGACGAAAGGTTTCAGCAGTTTCATCAGAAGCAGTGCTATTGAATGACTTTTTTGACCATCGTTTGTTTCTCACCAGCCAAACCCAGCCTACAGTTGTCAACCCAGTCAGGCGGAGATCCTCTACAAGATTGTCTCTGGTAATGTCCATGTTGACTCAAAACCCACTTTAACTTCTGCTTGCTTGCATAATTCCTTGGTGATATTCTGGCTTGTATCACAGCACATGATATGTATTCAAGTCATTATCATGTGTAGTGTCATGACTGTTATGTTTCAGTCTTTGCTCTTGGACAGTATTGAGATCATATGAGCCATTACTGAATCCATCTTTTGTTGACTTACAGCCAAAGCCTCAGGCCTACATGATGCCTCCTCCACAAATGCACTACAATGGTCATTTCACAGAGCCGTACACATCATCACAAGGTGACTACTGTATTAAGGGTGGTATTAACTAGTAGCCTGCAATAATAGGCCTATGGGATACTGTTTGATGTTATTATTACATAATGCATTTTTATTTTAAAGTTTTGCTTTTCACTTTTTTTCTGTGTTTGTAATTCTAATCAATTTCCCATCTTTGGATGTCTTTTTAATCGGCTCCTTCACAGACAACCTATACATGAACAGTCAGAATGGTTATTACTACCACTCTCAGACCAGCCTGGACTGCTCTCCTATGGAATACAACAGCGGAGGGCGTTTACGTAATGGCAGTGTGTACAGTGCCCACAGTACCAGCTCTCTAACCAACCCTCAGCACTACCATCAGCCCTCACCCATGTCCTCCAACCCCTCAATCACAAGTGACATCACCAGACCAGACTATGTCCCCACGCATCGCCACAGTGCCCTCATCCCACCCTCCTACCGTGCAACTCCTGACTATGAGACAGTGATGCGACAGAAGAACCGGGGAGCAGGGGGAGGGATGCTTTTGTCTCAAGAGCACCGGCAGAGCCACTCAATGAGGAACCTGAACATTGGAAACTCGTACGCCTACAGCAGACCGGATCCTCTGGTTTACAGCCAGCCAGAGATCAGAGGGGAGCACGGCGGAGCAGCCCAACACCACCACTATCCTTTCCATCTGGGCTCCAGCTTCCACAGCCCCTCTCCATACCCCTACCCCACAGAGAGGAGGCCCGTAGTGGGGGCGGTTAGTGTCCCAGAGCTCACAAATGTCCAGCTACAACAGGCACAGGAGTATCCAGCCCCAAACATCATGAGAACACAAGTGTACCGACCACCTCCACCTTACCCGTATGCCCACCCTCGGCCTGCAAACAGCACACCTGACCTATCACGCCATTTGTATGTCAGCAGCAGCAACCCAGACCTGATTATTACAAGGCGTGTGCATCACTCAGTCCAGACTTTCCAAGAGGACAGCCTTCCCGTCGCTCACTCTTTACAAGAGGTGTCGGAGCCTCTCTTCAGCGGACCCCCACAGAGACACCCATACCACGGGCAAAAGCGGAACTCCATTGAGATTGCAGGATTAGCACATAGTCTCGAGGGGATGAGGGTCAAAGAGCGCACTGTGTCCTCTTCAGCAGCTGAAACTGCCACGCCCCCACAGGCCTTGCATGGCGGCCGCTCTCAGGGCTCCCAGCTCAACGTGTTTTTGGAGCGTGCAAAGACAGAGGACAGGGGTGAAATTAGGGAGGACGTGCAGTACGGACACAAAAAGTCCCTTTCAGATGCCACCATGCTAGTTCACAGTAGTGGTGAAGAAGAGGAGTTTGAGGATGACAGCGGACGTCACACTCCACTTTCACAGGATGCAATCGCAGCGGCTGTTTCTGACCAGCCTTCACAACAGCACCACAGCTTGACATCTCTCTCCTCTCTGACATCTCAGCAGCATACTCCCAAAGAGCCGCCCCCCGCATATCCAATAGGTTCCTCTCTTGACCCTTCTATAACCAGCTCGTTGACTTACAAGGTTCACCCCCTGATCCAGGAAGGTGAGCCTCTGTATCTGCTGTCAGATTTACGACAGCCCAGGATTATGCCCTCAGTGTCTGAGGGAGACTTGAGTGGACAGGCCAAGCAGAAGACAAAGAAAGACTTTAAGAAGAGGCCTGTGTCTGATGTACCTCCTGGGAAGAAAACAGTTGAAGGTTTGCCCCCTCCGGTGAGTCCTGTTCTCTTTTAAATTGCATTAATAGTGGAGTATAGACATCACATTTGTTCAATCTAAGGAGTTCTGGGTGCTGGTCTCTAAATTTAGACCAGACTCCAACATAACAGTAATTTAAAACACTCCTTTTAATGGAGACTTCTATGCTCCCTAGGCACAAAAGGGCTTTAAACAACAATTAAGGAAATCAGCGTCAGATGTCAGGCAAATTGGGATTTTCAATACTGGTATAGAATTTCACAAAAATGCTGACATATTACTGTCGCTTATGTTGTGCTGCGAGCCCTCAGTGTTTCAGTTTTTTTAAATAGTGGGTTTTAGACAGTTGTTTTTCTTTCGTTTGCCTCATATGAAGATCACATGAGTGTGCATGTACAGCCAGCTATGAATGACGCAAACAGACTTACTTTGACACTTATTGAAAAAATGTAGTTGGACTACCCTGGAAAACCGGACAGGTGACATTCACTCAGTAAACACCCAGCGAGGCAGCACCGTTCCTCCCCTCTTGTGTGCTTACTCCCTCACGACGAGACTCACACAATCTTTCTTGTACTCCTCCGTCTCTACTCTTGATGTCACACCAGGGCATGAAGAAAGGACCGAGGTTAGAGGTGAAGAAGATGGGTCCTCTGAAGATGGCCCATCTCAATGGCCTCTCAGTGTCCAGGCAGCAGCCAATGCACGAAGAGCTCAAGGATGAGCCTGAAAGAGCCTCTAATGACGAGAGGGTAGGATACTTCACAGCTTTCATTCAGCAAGAACAAATATATATGTTTAGTTGAAGCAATGTCAACTTAAAAGATATGTAATATCTGTGACAAATTGCTTGTCAGTTGTTAATGACCTTTTCAATGACTACAGAAAAACTCTTAACTAGGGGATGCTGGTTGTGCTGGTACTATTTTGTCCTTGTAGGTAAGACCTTGTTACACAGGATACGTGACAGAAAAGGACAATATTCATGTTTCAGACGTTGAGGCACACCTCAACTGGTCAGCCTTGTTGAGCTCAATGTGTGTTGCTTTTTCAGTGAGGGTTAATTCCAGACACATTAAAAATAATTGGCTTTTCCCCAGATCAAACTGTCACTGCTAATGAGATAGTAATTATGATATAGGGTAAGTTCCCAAATGTCTCATATACAACCAGTGACACAGGCTGAGGGTTCAAGTAAAGTCTTAGTTTCGAAAATGCATTGCACAACAAACAAAGCATATAATCAAAGTTGAAATTGTTGTAGTATACTATTATTTATGATGGTATATGATTTTTTTGCAATTGTTTTGATAGTAACAATTTCTATACCTAAATCCTTAGGTTAAGGTACATTGAAAGAGCTTTAATAGGGCATGAACGTTACTTTAAAAAAAGCTGCATGAACCTTGTATTATACATATTAGAGTTGTTGTTTACTGTTTACTTCTGTTTGCTTTTTTTTTATAAATCAACTTCCTTGTGCACTTACCTTTTATCATGCACAGATTTTCGCTCTGCAAGTTCAATTCTGATTTACAACTGAAAACAGTGTTTTCTTATGCACAACTCATATTATTCATGTAGTAATAGAAAGTAAAACTACAGCAATAGAAAGTAAAGCACAAAGCCACAAAGTAAACATTACCACTTCATTTAGGTATTGATAAAATTAAATTGATTTGCGCTAAAGTTAAAGATGTTTATTGGTCAGGAATGCTTTATGGCAGTGATTTATTTGCGGGTTCCTTGTTTGTGTGGGTGTGTTAGTGTAAAGTGCTGGAACAGCATATGGAGAGGGGAGAGCTGCTGAAAGAGTACGAGAGCATCCCAAAGCGACGTCCAGGAGGGGAATGCACTATTGCCCAGCTGCCAGAGAGCAACGACAAAAACAGATTCCAGGACGTCCTGCCTTATGATGACACCCGAGTGGAGCTGGTTCCCACTAAAGAAAACAACACTGGTTACATCAATGCGTCTCATATTAAAGTAAGTGCTACATGGCTGTATCACAACACTCATCTCCTGGCAAATCACTTTTACATGATTTGGTTTCATAACGAAGATGACAGACACCTACACACTGGGAAAATGTTTGGATGGCAATGACAGGGCTCATGATGGCTTGTCATCAGTAAAACCAGGACTCCCTTTTGCTGAAAATGCTTTATTTAACAGTTTCTTTCTTTAAATGCAAAAGCATTCATTTAAAAACTGTTACAGCCCAGTAAGTAGTATGCTGTTAGACTTTATCCATTTATTACCTCCTAGAGGAAGGAAATGTCGTATATCCAAAACTGCGTCTCACCTGTCTTCTTCACTTGAGATCAACTATTGTTTGTTTGTTTGCATGTGACACCTGTTCATATCAGGCTGTTTCTCAACCATCAGAAAACCAGATATTGTTGACTTAACAAAGAGTTTGACTTGCAGAAAAAAACTGTCAGTGCATGACTGCCATTTCAGAACAATGGAAACACATTGAAATAAGAATGGCCTGCTTTATATGTACATTAAAAGTGGAACCCCAGTTATTTAAGATTATAGATAACAGATGTGTGAGAGACAGATCATAACACAAAATTGATTCGGCAAATTTTGGGATACAGGACGATATCACAGTGTCATCGGAATTGGCAGCTAAAGGCTTTCAAATGAAGTTTTGGCATCAGACCGAAATAAACATATCTGCCAATAAAACAGGCTCCTAAGCTGTGCGATAAATGCTGTTTTCAGGGGGGAAAATCTGTCTACACTGTGTGTTTTATTGGAAAGAGCTTCTTTTTTTTTTTTTTTTTTTTTTTTTTTTTTTGAATTTTAGCACATACAGAATTGTTTTTTTTTTTTCATGTGACCCAAGTAGAAGTAGTCGTGTACATCATATAGAGCACTGTATTTAAAATTTATATGTGCTGTTATTTAACATTATAATAAATTAAATCCGATCCAGGACAGACTTGATGTTCTCTGCAAATTTGTGGAAAAAAACTATGGCATTGGCAAAATGAGTTGGAAAATGATCAGTTATTGGTATAAATACAATATTGTGCATCCCTCACACAAATGAACTACTCCAGTGCAAGTTGTGCAGTATGGGATCAGCCTCACATTGTGCTACAAGTCTCTGACACAAAGAAGAACTCTTCCTCTCTGTTTTTACTGCAATAATTACTGACGAGCTCATGAGTCTCCTGTCTCATTAGATATCAGTGGGTGGGCAGGAGTGGAGCTACATTGCCACACAGGGTCCTCTGACGAACACGTGTCCAGACTTCTGGCAGATGGTGTGGGAACAAGGTGTCTCCATCATCGCCATGGTCACTGCTGAGGAGGTGGGTTAAATTTATGTACACAGCACCTTTCCTTTATTCCTCATCATTACCGGGACTCACCTATTTTACGTCCCCTGCTCCCTCCAGGAGAGCGGCCGGGAAAAGAGCTTCCGGTATTGGCCCAGACTTGGCTCACGACACAACACGGTGACGTACGGTCGTTTCAAGATCACAACACGGTTCCGCACAGAGTCCGGCTGCTACGCCACCACAGGGCTGAAGATCAAACACCTCCTGACGGGACAAGAGAGGACTGTCTGGCACCTGCAGTACACAGACTGGCCTGACCACGGGTGTCCTGAGGACTTCAAAGGCTTCCTCAGTGAGTGGGATCTGTTTCCGTTTGTCCTTTTATGGTCATCATGCTTTCATGATCAGATATCTACCTGAAAGACTGATAATATGAGTCATAGTAACATTAAACAGATCAGTTTTTGGAAGGAATTTAAGTAAATACAACCAGTGAGGCTGATTCGATGCCTTGAAAAGAAATTTTAATCCATTAAAAATCTTTTTTAAAAATCTCATCAAAAAACTGCCCTAAAATTATATATATAAATATTATTTTTTCTGCTTTCACTGTGATATTTTCACATACATCATATCTAACAGTCAGTACCAAAATTACAAATTAATTTGAATAACTTTAAATGGCTGTTTGTTTCAACAGTGTCAGTGTTAAGAAAAATGCACCAAACCTGGGAAAATAATAATAATATAATAATAAAAATGTGGTCTTTCTGTTTGTAGTTTGGCTGTACAATTAATGATTTTAAAACAAACAAAAAAAAATTGAAAAATAAAAGAATTATTCACAAAATTTACCGGAATGTATGCAATATGCATTGATACAGCCATTTAATTGAAATACAAAAAATACATTCATCTAAGTTGCAGAAGAGTAAAGTGTTTATTGTCGTGTCCCACTTATTTCAGTCTTGAGTGTGTTCTCATCTTTTTCCAGCCTACCTGGAGGAGATCCAGTCTGTGAGGAGACACACAAACAGCATCAGTGACCCAAAGAACACCAACCTACCGGTGCTGGTCCACTGCAGCGCCGGAGTGGGACGGACTGGTGTGGTCATCCTGTCTGAGATCATGATAGCCTGTCTGGAGCACAATGAGGTAACGTTTCCACAGCAGTGGCTTTAGAAAATATACGCCACATGGGTCATCAGGTTTAGTACCCGATACTAAAAGTCTCTCGTTTCAGGTGCTGAATGTCCAAAAATTCCTGTCTAAGTTGCGTGAACAGAGAATGATGATGGTTCAGACCTTGTCTCAGTACACCTTCGTCTACAAGGTCATCATCCAGTACCTCCGCAACTCCAGGCTCATATGAGCTCACGTCTGCCGGCTCAACCTCGGCCCCTTCAGGTGATGCCAAACTGTGCTGTGATGATGCAGCTGTATGAAACTGTCCACTGCAGCCGTCGCTATTTGTCCAGTATTCAATCAGACAAGGCTGAAGGAAAGATGTGTGGATGTCGAAGAAAAGAAGAGATGCGAAATGAAGGAGCATAAAGACTTGATGATCTGCCTCTAAACAGTATTATATATATTATTTTTTACATTTGCTTACTCAAGCCCAGCACTTTTACAGTACCTTGCTGTACACAATGAACACATGTTAAGCTGCATTAAATGAAAAAAAATCTATTATAGATATGTATGTATCAAAACAGTTGTATTTTCATTTGAAGAAGATCTCTTTTTAAAGAAGTATATTTTTGATTGCTGTATGGTAGCTACTGGTTTGCTAATGAAGGATGTTTCTGTAGGAATGAAGAGAGTGTCTCATATGAAGGTGTGATTCCCAGAGTTAAGAGGGGTTTTAACTTAATGTGGCTTGTGGTGGTTCAGACAAGGGTTTGCCCCTGCATTTAATTTAATAAAACTTTAGACTTACATTCAACAGAATGATGCTGGTGTATATGAATACTCCATGATGTGGCTATTACTTGGTATGGGCCAGTTTTCATGTTAAAAAGCACCCCCAAAACAAATGTAATATTATTTGATGGATTTGGCTTTGAAGAATTAATGGGAAGTAGAAATGCATTGCACAGGTTTAACAATTTTATTGTTGATGAGCAAGGAAAAGGAACGAAGGAGCAGGTTTTTAACAAATTGAAACTGGAAAATATCTTTCATACTGTTATTTTTCTTTTTTGTAATATGACAACTCTTGAGTTCTGCATTTGATCAAGATCAATTTTAACACAACTTGTCAAGACAAAGTGCCTAAACATCTGCCTTGTGATGTAAAAAAAAAAAAAAGGACTAGTTTGTGCATTGTATGAAGGACTTTTGAAGTTACTCAATCAGTGTCACTTGATGGTTGTGATTGCAGTGATGTGTGTTTATTAACGCCAGTAGATACATTTGAGAAACATCCCAGCATGAAGTACACAGATGTTTAAATTTGACTTAGATCCTTTAATTTGTGACAGCTGGAACTTTGCTTCGTATTTAGGAACAACAGATTCAGGTGTGAGGCAATTTAAGTATCTGAAGATGTAACAAATGGAGCTTTGCAGCTCAGTGAAAGTCTGAGGGACAGACTGTCTCTAGTTCCAGTATTCTGTCTGGCGTGCCCATTTTTAATACAGTGGGAAATGTCCATGTCAGACATTTCCTGCTGTTACAAAAGGCCTCCTGACTGAACACTTTCACTTCCTGCTGCAGCTAAGATCAGTATTTCGAGGCCAATTATTATTTTTACCTGCACAGAAGCAGTGCTTACTATACATTAGGATATATCTTTTTAACAATTCAAAATATTCTGCCTTTATCTTCACCAATCCAGACGCCAACTTGATTTAAAATGTGGCCAAAGTGCAGTTACTTTCTTCCATTTTTTTCTATTTTTGAACTCTTAGGTTGTCAGACGCATGGGCCCTGATCCAGCCTTACTGAAGTACAAACCCATCTTACCTGATGTGTTTCACCTGGATCTTTTTATGGCCTGTCTAGATTTGCTTCAGGTTTTGTGTTTTTGGTTTGAAGCTACTGATTGAGTCTTACTGAGGAGACTGAAAGAGTGATTTTTGTAGCCATGGATGTTACTGTTTTGTCCATGTACAGGTCTTTTGTCCATAATGTACACAATGTAAAATTCTGCTTTTATGAATATTTGTAATTGTACAAACTATGTATAGACTGTATCTATTGAAGAAAAAAAAAATTGGATGCCATTTGAAAAAAAAAAAGTGTAGAAAATCTTTTCAGACAAGAATAAATATTTGGAAATACATTGTCTTTTTCAGTTTATCATGCCATCTGGTGGTAGGAATCATCCAGTGACTCTCAGTGTCTGGTTGCACTATTTCTCTATGTGTAACATCAACGTCAGAGGGAGCAAGCATTATTAGCACAGATCTTTATTAAATTAAAAATCAGAGGTGACAAAAGATCACAGCTGGTACAGAACCTTCAAGGAAATGAGGCTGAGCGTCTTACAGTTTGTTCTCAGGTAGTTTCAGTCTTCATGGTGCACACACACCTCAGAGAAACACTGCTCGTCAATCTGTAAATACACTTAAGTTAAACAAGCTTCGGAAAAGCCAAATGTTTATGAAGAACTCTGAGGAAAAAGGAATTTAGTGACTTTGTTCATCTGTCGAACATGTCCTGTGTCCAAGTTCCATACTGCATACTGAATGTTTGTGTAATATCTGCTCATCTTATCAGTATCTTTTGTCTTTCTGAGTTGTTCCAGTAGCTGTTAAAAGTCGACACAGACATGTCATCTCTCCTCAAACATTTCCAAGTGGTAGTACTGTTGATGCTTCTAATGTAATCGCTTTCTGTTTTTCTCAGAGCCAAGCAACTACAAAACACAGCACTCAGTTTATTTGTGTGCTCAGTCCACAGATAGAGATTCCACAGTAATTCGGTTTGTTCCACCATTCATTGTTTCTGCTACCTGGAGATAAATAGGTATTGGGGAAAACAAACTGTTCGAACAAACAAATAATCCGTTGCATGTTTTGGTTGTGAATAGTTGATAAACTTCCCTGGACATTGTACCTTTTGCGCCAAGACCAGTTAGTATAATTACATCTTAAAGTACTGTCAATTATGTATTATGTTTATAAATTGGAATCAGTACCTCTTTTCTATGGTGCATTGCATTCTGGGAGAATAGTGACCTTTTAAAGCTCAAAGATTATGCTTTTTGGCACCCAAACTGACTTCAATGCATTATTTCATTTCCACAGTGTGATGATAATACAAAGATTCTGGATATCAGTATGAAATATGGACTTGGGACACAGTTACATGGTAAATCATTTGATGTTGTACAAAAAAAAAAAAAAAGTACAGTAAAAATACAGAAAATAGTAAAAAAAAAAAAAAAAAAAAAAAAAAAACTGGCAGCATAAGATAAAA
>JAOWBC010000248.1:8814189-8833816 GCA_028566105.1 Hypoplectrus providencianus | reverse complement strand
GGAGTCGCTAAAGGGGTGGGGGTTGGCAAAGGACTGACACCATCTTCTGCCTGTGACACGAGCACACACACACACACACACACACTCAGATATTCAATAAAGGGTCAAGGTAGAATGATTTGAATACGCTTGTAGTGTGTGTGCACTTGCGCGTGCATGTATATGCATGTAATGTGCAAAAAAACCCTTTTCACTCTTTGTTTCAATTCCTGAAAAGATCTGCAAGGCTGAAGACGCAAAGCTATTTTAGCTACTGGTAACACACAAGAAATCAACACAATTTGGTGTGACTACCGGAAAAAGAAGGGGAAAAAAAGAAATGCATAAAATAAACTTGGAGAAACTCTCGACTTCGGAATATTGTCGTCAAAGTATCAGCATAAGAGCAAGCTAGTTTTTCTTTCTCTGTACTGATGGGACATGGGTAGGGAGGTCAGGGCAGGGGTTGGTGATGGTAATTGTTTGTTGGTTTAATGCTGGGTGAGCTGTGTTTACTTTTCATACAACATTGGCTAATTATGTCCTCCGACTGAAGGCAGAGCTGATTACCACATGACAACCAGACTTCCTCACTTGTCATTAGCACCATGTGATGGCAGAGAACATGTGAATGCACTTGCCTTTGTCTGACTTTGGCCAGGGATAATTGTGTCTTGTGCCATGGAAATCACCCCAGCAGCATTCTTAGCAGATTAATGATGCCAATGAGACAAACAGAGCGGGGAATAAGAAAAATGGCATCGTCGGTAACTCCTGACAGACTTTTAAAGAATGTTCGGAAGAAGGAAACATTTCCTTGGATGGAGCTTATTGGTTCGCTCTTAAATAAGCATATTACATTGTACTGCAAGTGTTTAGGACTGGCAGACGTCTGGAGTCCTCACACACTAAACAGGCAGCAGTGTGTGATAAGCAAAGGCTTCCATTGTTATTAATTTGTTATTTCTCCTCTGTTTGGTTTCTGGCTGGATTATCGTGTTGAACACACAGTCCAAATACCACTGTAAACATTAACAATTAATCTTCTCACTGGCTCTCCCCCCGTAAATGACTGTTTTACATAAAGCTGATCAAATTAAGTTGTTTGCAGTGACCAAATTCTGTTGTCAATTTGTCTGGAATTGATACAACATTCATTTGCTGAGACACACCGGTGCAGCTCTTTGTTGCAGTAACTAACCGTCATCAGAATGTGTTTTTTTTTTTTTTCCCTCCTGCATTTCATGTGTAGTCGACATTCTCAGATGGAGCTAAGAACCGAAATGGGGTGTGCACAACAGAAAAGAGCCAGTGCGATTTATATTAGAGTAATCCTTTAATTGCTTCATGGCAAAAATGTCTATACCATATTAAGTAATTCAATACAGCCAGTTAATGGAAAGGCAGGGAGAGATATCATGTTTTGCATAAAACCTTTAAAGCCACTGCCTCACGACGTGGTCTGCCTTTCCCATTTTGATCACATTGACATATTCACATCCGAGGTAATCCCCAATCTATTTTGGGGTTAGGACTGAAGATGATCAGACTCTCTGAGAAGGCTAGTGCATGTTACTATACAAAACCATGTTTATGAAAATACCACTTTTGTTGGATGGGGTGGATAAACATAAAGAACACAATAATTGCTTGTTAAAGACCAGGGAAATGTAAACAACCAGTAACCAACGCACATCTAATCTGTATGAATAGATTGTGCTTATTAATGCAGAAACTGTAAGTAACAGTGACATATTTTGTAGTCAAAGTCATTCTAGTTTCCATTTACTGTGTGTTTGTAGTTGGATTAGTCCTGACTAATAACGTTTGAGTGGGCTTTGGTTGACTGCAGGTAAATAGTCAGTGTATAAAGAAAATAAGGCAAAATGCATTGGTTAGTTGCAATTTCAGAACCAAACAGCTATTGTCTGATGAAAATGTAGCTTTAGTGAAACTGGCTACTTTTAAAATAATTTGGTTGTAGATATCATCTCTGAACTCCAACTCGATTCTCGCATGTCAAATTGCTACTCTGACTGCAAGCTTAAAGTAAATCCTGATAAATATTTTAAATGATTGTTCTGAGATGTTTATATTTAGTCAAGTCCAGTTTCTTTAATTTCACGCTACATCCTGTTTCAGAATCTTTGACATGGGCTCGGTCAGAACAAATAACTAATGCATATGTAAGGACAATAACAACTTCAAGCATGAATTTTTGTGACACCATTGGGATTATTTTGACGGCGAAGTATACACGGTCATGGGTTAAGTAACAGTGAATATTCTATATCTTTAATAATCCTATATGATTTGAAAAATCTGTCAGTCTGTCATGTGCAGGCCCCTTGTGATGGCCTGAGGGACATTTACAGCACATGAAGACATCAGGAAACCTACTGACTAATGCCTGGAGTAGTATCTTTATCTAGCAGCCGTTTTTCGGCGGATGACTGACAAAAACAAAGAATCTATGGGCGGAGTGTCTTAAAAACATCTGACCTGCATCTGCATAGCAAACCCTGTCATGTCATAATGAAAGTTTTGACAATATTCAAAGAGGACATGATGGAAAGCAGTAAACCATGAATGCTGTTTGAAGATGTGTAATGCTCTCCTGGGAGAAGGCTGTCTAAGTGGTGGACCTTTTCTTTGCTAACATCATTCAGAGGGACTGGTGGGCCTGAATGTTTTGGAATCATCAGCTTTTCAAATATATGCGCGTGTAGTGCATAATGAGCTCCAATTAAATCATTCCTTCTTCACTTAACATAGAGAGCTCAGTTTCTCTTCTTGTATTGTGGGCGGATGAATTAAATGTTGTGGAACGCATTATTTTTCTAAATGTGTCCATGTATTTATATGCTAAAGTAAATCTGTATATAGAACTCCACCAGCAAGATATGCCCATATTTTTCGCTGAATTTTGCAGCGATCATTCAAATGTGAGACAACGGCATGTTTGATCAAGGCTTTAAGTGAAAATAAACTGAAACAGAAAAGGCTGACAATGGACACTGTGAGAGCAATGGCTTGTTGACACCGTTTGACTGCTGCCACATAAACCGTCCATTGTCAAGGCCAACAGGCGGCCATTGGTTGCACCGATCACCATGTGAAACAAGCTTAGACTGAAGGTCCAACCAAGCTTTCTCATCAATGGATCTCCTCCGGTCCCTGCAAGACTCAGGGTCTCAGGGGTCGCAGCTAAGGTTGCTCTGGTCCAAAGCTAAGGTCAGTAGGGCAGACCCAGGTTCATACTCTAACAAAAGGATGCAGACACAGGGAGTGAGACTTGAGGGTCGATGGATTACTAAAGCGTTCAGTCCGTTTGTTGGTTGGTGTCTAATCCTCTGGGAACAAAAAAAATGGTCAGTGTTGCCCTCTATACAAAGAAGAAACAAGCAAGTATGCCATGCAACTGAGTTAGAAGTGATTTATATGGGAATAAAACCTGTCAAACTGTCCAAAGGACTTAAGATAGTTGAGCTAGGTTTGATGCCAGTGGAGGTATAGTTAGATACCAACCTTTGATAGCACCACCGCAACACTAGTCAGATGTACTTCATCTAGTATCTAGTGCCCTTTTTCCAGACTGTGTTTACACTCTCTCATTCATTAATGTTTTGATGTAGATTGACCCTGGGTTCACACAACCAGCCTGGGCTGACCAATTGCAGTATTTGTGGTTTCCATATAGCCTCTGCATAATTGCTGTAGACTGCATGTTACATTTTTAAGCCAGTGTGCGTTGTTTATGCCGATTCCAGGAGTGTGCCGTGAATTATCCTGGAATCAATAGTTTATTTGTGTGGCATTAGAAGAAATGGGCTAAATTGTGACTATGTATTGCACAGGTTGCTGTAATTTTGAGAGCATCATGTTTTTTTTGTTTCTTTGCATCTGTGACACTGTGTCCCTATACCAATTTCTTTACCTAATTAAGAATAAACATGACAACTAGCTAGTTAATTATTGTTGTTATCTGATAACTACTCATAAATTAAATCATTAACGTGGAATTCTACTACTGTTGCTTGAACGCTAACCCCTAAATACTGTTTCAATGCCCCTCTGATTATGAAGGCTGTGTTCCTGTATGCAGGGGAAACATTTTATTTCTCTTCATAGTATCCGTACCAAGTGCTTACCCAAGAGCTTTGTGGATTTCTCTGGCTTGCACAATTTTCGTAGCTTAAAGGTAAAGATCTCAATCTACAGGGGATGAGTAAGGACAGGGAAGGCCAAGAAGACAATGGATACAGGCCAGGGGACAGGGATCTCATATTTAGCTCGTGATTGCACTCAGGGTAGACAATAAGTAAGATTCATTAGGTCATTTTTTACTTGCGTCTGCCAAGATCTGGAATGAAATGTTAAATGTTTCATGGGCTAAGAAAAGGGCAGAATTTGTCTTTGTGTTTGCCATCAGAGGGAGGGAGAGGGAGAGAGGGAAAAGCGAAGAGAGGGAATATGATAGACAGGAAGATATAGAACAGTGAAAATAAGGAACGATGGGATGAGGCGGAATGTGAGGGGAATACTGCGAAAGCAAGAGTCTGGGAAGAAAGAAAGTGGGATGGGAGGGCAAAAAAAAGAAGGGAAGGAGTGAAAAAAGGAGAGAGTTAGTGGGTGAGGGAGTCAGGGGGAGCAAGGAAAGGAGGGAGCATGGCTGGGTGTTTTGGGCTGTCTGATGGATGAGGGTGTAGTGGGGTTGGTGGGGGCGGTGTCTCCTGAATGATGATGGCCTAATATCATCATCCCCCTGTCAGGCCTAATAGGCTTTCCTTGGTAGAAATCACTCACACAGAGCCGCCATAATGCCCAGGCCCCTGACAGCATCATCCATCCACTCAAGCCAAGCGAACGTCTCCAAACTAATAAGGAAATATATGGTTCAAGGAGATCTGAAAAATTAAACAGGTAGCTTATGAACAATTTGTTTCACAGGGATGTTTATTATATTTATCGAATGTTGTAGCGGTTGAGGTGTCTCTCTCTCGCCGCGGCTTCATGTTTGAGACATTGGCTCGGAGCATGATATGCTGACAAGGCAGGTCTGTAAAGTAGGAAATAAACACCCTCTCCTACACCTCCTCTAACTCAGGGCTGGCCTTGTCCTCCAGTGTTGCCTGGCCTTACTTGTTGTCATTTCTAAGCAAGACAGAACAGCTCCTTCATCTCGGTAAAGCTATATTTTTCACTGTTGTTGAATTAACAATATGCGCAAGCAGGGAGGGTCATTATCAGTTGGAATAAAAATACTTTTTTTTGAATCCCTAATCCCCTGATCTAACAGTCCATTGTTCACATCTTCTAAAATATTCTAATTTTAGCGGCAGAGCTTTGGAGGAGTCACCCATTCTTGTTTTCCTCGCAGCAAGCCTATCTACAGTACACCTGTCATTGCTCTCCCTCATGCAATGGCTGATCACAGCACACTTTAAACATGGTTACTCTCCTCTTATCTCTTCCCATACCCTACCGATCCTGCTATCTCCGATCGCTGCTTTAATCATGTGGCACCTTCTCAGCAACCCCCCCCTCCTCCTCCTCCTCCGCCTCCTGCATCCACAAGAGAAAACTGCCGCCATCAATAACGACGAGAACTTTTTCAAAGTCTGCTCTTAAAAGCCCCCGTCCCATCAAAATGGTCATTTTTCATTATCGACTGCGCGCTATGAAAAAGAGGCTCTCTCTCGCACATTAGGCAATCATTGTTTTGGCTTCACTTTGAGAAGCTATACATACATCTGTAACATGGCGATAATCCATGTACATCACAAGTCCACCACTGTCTTCCTTATGCATATAAACTAATGACTTGAATAGTCTTCACTCTTTCTGACAGTCAATATTTGAAGTCTGGAAGCATGGGGTGGCCCGTATACACATTCACAAACATACGCATATTGTTTGAGTTCTACTTTATATATATGGATGCTCTGCATTGCTTTGACTAAGATATCTTGTGGACAAAGGTATCTTTACTGCTGTTCAATACTGGAATTGTTGTTTCGTTGTCTCCTTTTTTTGGAAGGAATCTGGTTCTAAATGTGTAGTTTAGATAGTAGTTTAGATTTCTTTTTCTTTTCTGACTGATAGCAGACTCTGACCAAGAAAGCAAGAAACTCCCAGTCAACTAATCCAGGAAAAGTGAGGGTCAGACATACTGTTAACTGCGGACTTGTATCATAGACATGATGTTGCATGCATTGTCTTGGACATGTGTGGCTGTGTCCCCACTTGTCCTTTGCAGGTTTGGCGGCAAGATTGTCAGCTGTCCATTCAGTGGCATAAATCAGCTCGGAGTGGTACAGAGACCCAACTTGCTGATGCTATGTAAGCATTAAGAAAATGCATTTGAAGCCTTTTAATAAGCTATTTTAAATAATAGCCCCCCCCCCCCATAAGATGTATTTACTTTTAAAAAAAGAGCATTATCTATATTCCACTGTTGAATTATTAGAATTATTTGTGTGTAATTCTTTAATTTTTCTTTTCTAACATCCCTAATCGCACCTGATGTTACAAATACATGGCCACATGTGCTTTTTGGTTAACATCTTATTTTAAATGAACCAGTGTGTATTCAGCTGCATCTCAATTGTGGTCAGCCCTAATGCTGACATACACACATCTGCAGCCATGTTATCATTGTGCACATGGCACACAGTCCACCCTCCTTACGCCCCTCTCCAGTTGTAGGGTGAACCTGCAGCACGAAGGGTGTGTGTTAATAAGAGAGGGCTTGGTGAGGTGCGTTGAGAGGCCATTGTGGTCTCCACGCTCGCTGGTTTTCTTTGTGCCATGAAAGCCTGGCGATACAGTAACAGCCAGAGGCAGAAAGGAGCTGTCTGTCGTCGAGACGGCTGGTAACACTTGTTTCACCCACCCTTCCAGGGGGCCGTGGAGAATAGAGGAGAGGCAGCTGGTAGGCTTAACAGGAAATGCAATGGTAACAGTGTCAACAGCTGCCCCCATGGCCACGCAAGCCAAACGGCTGGCAACAACAGGCCATATGAAAAGCTACGTGTTTGGATAGCTGGGGGGATTTGGTTCATGCTGTATCTCTGTGTAATGCTGCAATGCCAAATGAGCGCCTTTGTGTGTTTTCTCATTAGAGCCTTATACTCTGAGCTTAGTCATTTCACAGGTGATGACAACATGGACGCCAGTGAATGTTGAGTAAACAAGACAAAAACAACAGCTGAAGGGAGCAGACCTCTGCTGAAGTGAGAGGCACTGCAGCTTTGTAGCCTTTTAAACACGAGATTATCAGCTCAGTACACTGTTTACTCACACAAGCTTGTTTTAATTTTTCATATCATTATTCTGACATAAAAGTGTAACATTTTCAAGTGCTTGTCATGAGTTGTCCTGATATGTATTTGCATAACACATGCTGCACAGTTTGTATAAAGTGAAGATAAGGGCAGGAAAATTCCCATTACCCCTGGCTGTTACAGTGACCTCCAACTCAGGTCAAGATGACCCCCCCTGAGGAGTCAATAAATCACGATGTCACCTCTGCTGCCCAAACCCCTCTTGCTATCACTAACTTTGAGTGTCCTTAGCATTCTTTCACTTCCCCTGCTCCTTGCTTGACCCCCCCGTCCAAACAAACCGCCTGTCAGCGCTGCAGCGACAGGTACGACAGCTTCAGCTCAACGTGAGGAGTGATCTCCCCCAAAAAGTAACACTCTCCCCGTCCTCGACTTTCTGTCTCCAGCACTCTGTCTCTCCTTCCCTCTTCCCCCCCCCATCGCTCAGGAACAACTCAAGCCTCACTTTTGATGTCTTTTCCCTTTCTCTAAATCATAGTTGAGCTGTGAAAATATGTAATTATCACATGCGCGCTAAGCTATTTGAAGATGGAATTTGTTTTTGGTCTGTATCTAAATTTCATGTGAGAGTTTTCAAATAAGGAACATGGGGAATCGTGGTATAATTTTCAGTCCACAATATCAGAGTCTTTATTTAAGACTTAGTTACATCCAATTTGCCAGGAGCTTTAATTCACCCTTACGGGATCATTGTTGGACATACATCTTTGAATCTTGTGGTATTATCTACCATTTGCTAACTTTAATACCTTGCTGGGATTGCTCTGCATTAGAGCTTATTCTATGTCTGACTTGAAGATTTGGAGCTCCTTTTATGTACAATTCATTACTTTAATATGAAAGACTCATTGGGGTCATCGTGGAATGAATGTAGCCATCAGTTTACATTCTTAGTCATCATTAGACGAATAAATATCAATGAGATTACCTCATAAGCCTTGGGAAGTTTCCCCCCGCGACCCCACCGCTACCACGTCTTCTCAGACATGGGGGAAGTATTAAAGGGCTATTTCAGTTGGCGTGTAAAGTCTTTGCTCTGAAATAGCCTCCGTTTTTGAGCCACGGGTGAATTATCCAAGATCTTTTTCATGTTGCGAGAGAGACCAAGGCGCTTTTTTTCAAAACATGGGTCTGATAATAGTAAAGAGGAAGGCCAACAGACAGTGGAAGCTGCTTTCAATGACCTTAAATACCTTATCTGCACCTTTGAAGCCAGGCCGAGGTGATTGGCAGGTCAATTTGTGATAGTATCGGTCGATGTACTTGGCACTCTTAATGCTCTTTGCTGCAGATAAGTCTGCTTAATATGAAAACTGTCATAATTCATCCGCCTTTTCCGCAATATACATTTTCTTGTGGAATCATCAATCCGGTCACCTGTCAGAAAAGACGTGTCAGGATTCCTATTCCACCATCCGCCCTTGTGTGATTTCACTTTATGGAGATTATCCCACACTATGAAGCAGTTAGGATTATTCCTCTGGTATGTTGAATCAAAGTTAGTTTTTCCCTCCCTGAACACGGCGTGGAACAGAGATAGTGGGAGCGAGCGACGCGCCGGGCCCCGCCGTGCGGATGTTTTCACTGTGTCCGCTCTTTGTCCAGTCCGCTGTCAAGCCCATCAGAGTCCCATCCCCTCTCAGTCGGTAGTTTCCTGTGTAAATTAACAGACTCAGTGGTGAAGTAGATTCCAATTTTGAAGCGGAGTGTGCAAATTAGCCATGTTTTTTAATTAAACCCAGTGCACAGTGCGATGGCAGAGGGCCATTGTTCCGGATGGACCAGGTGCAAATTTATTCTCTGGGGAAACGCCGCGATGTCCATCCTGCCGAGTCCCATCCTCGGCCTAATCAGTCCCCAGCTTGAAAAATGTCCATGTTTTGGCACCCTCTTGCTGAGAGACGCTGCTGAGAGTGGTCAGAAATTATTCATTATTTGAGGGCCTCATTTGTAACATTTCCATTAAAAGTTGCCACCATGCAGTCAAGCCCAACATTTGATTTTTAATAATTATAGTTTGCCGGACAAATGTTTCATTCAGGCTTTTCAAGTCAATTGCCTTTCTGTGCGTTTCTCTGTGGAGGCCCTTTAGGTGTGCCATCTTTTCAGGAGTCCTCTGTCCTGCCAATTTCTGTCAGGTCCCTCAGGTACGATGTCCTAGGATGCTGTCAGGGTCTCCCAGTAGGGAGGTATTCATGAAATGTCAAACACTTTGTCATGTTTTCCATGTCTTTACAGTTGGTATTAGGACATTAACAGTAGAGCTACATCAATTAATATATTAGCCAATTAGTTGATGGACAGAAAAGCTATTTTCATAATCTATTAACTGTTGCAGTCTATTTGCTGCTTGTCTCTGTAACACATTGTAAATTGAATATCCTCATGAAACAAGGCATTTTATTTTATTGGGCTCTTGGAAGTTTTGATAGGTATTTGTTTCACTATTCATTAAAGAATCAATTATTAATCTGAAAAATAATAGTCTCATTAATAAAAGATAAAGAAATCTTTAGTTGCAGCCATATAACAGCAAATTAGTGATTTTGAAAAATCTCTTTGTTGTGGTCCTCCATTAAAAACTAAATCTCTCACAGTGGATAATTAAGATCTTCATGATTTAAGTTAATAGAAGACGATATCTTAGCCAAAATGAAACCTAAAATTCAACATCCAACTCTGTAGTGGGTGGGACCTGAAATTTGAAAAAGGCACATCCTCTTCTGGGTGACAAGGACAATTGCGCATCTCTTTGGGTTGCTCACGTTGCTCTGTGGGGGCTTGAATCAGACGGAGACTAGCCACAGATAATGAGCTGTCTTTAATCATGGGAGACATTACTTTGAGATGCTTCGCACCGCATTTGCAGGAAAGAGGGAGGGGGGGGTCTAATTACTGTACTACAGAAAAATCACACGGCTTCCTGTCCGTCGCAACTGATGCTGAGTCCTAACCAACCTTGACAGGAAGTGACAACAAAGACTGCCTCTGTTCTGAACACCACAAAACAAAGAAAAGTAAAAGACAACAAAACTGGAGACATTTATGATTGGAGGATGTGGATTAATGAATCCTTCTCTATTTCAGAGCGAAGGCACTCTCAGTCGAGCTTTTCTTTAGAAATACAGATAACTATGTATGCTGATAAGATACGATATACTGCTTACAGTTGACAGCGTATAAGATATACTTTATTGATGTTTTAAAAATGCAATTCTTGACAGCTTTGTGCGAGCATTTCCTATGCATATCCGTGATACACCCCTTCCTGCTGACAGAATAAAGATGAAACAGTGTACATCAAAATAGAAATGCATCAGAATGGGAGCTGAAGTTGACTTTGACTCCAACCAGGTTCTGACTGAAATTGGCAGGAGAGGATTCTTGTCAAAAACACTCCAACATAGTGAAGAAGCAGTGAATAAATCTCTGGATTGGTGACATAAAAACAAAGCACAAGTCCTGTACTCTCAGTGTCTCAAACACTAATTGCGAATGACACCTTAAGATGTTTTAAAAAATGAAACATGACTCATATCATTCCTCCTGAGGTTTTTAAACTTGGGCAGCTCATGAAATCCAAATTTTCATCAGACTGCACCGATACACACATTTGTATAATAAAATAATCTTGATGGTAGAATCTACCCTTCTTCCTCCCTACCATGTACATTCCATTAAACTAAAATAGCTGCCTGAGATAAGTCCTCCAATCCCTCCACTATTTCATCCTTGTCCATATCCATAAGCAGCAAAAAAGATTTGTCCCATAACCCCGTGTGATCATTTGCATCTAAAACGATATTCGACATTTGTTATTCCATCAATCAATACCATCTCTCCTATTCTCTGTGTGCATAATCTCAGAACCTGCATGCAAAACGCTTAACAATAACATGTATGTTATACACGAAGCCATATATCATCCCTGGACGCATTTACATCCTGTTAACAATTTCTCAGAGCAGATTAGAGGGCGCTGAGACAGCAGCCCAGATCCCATGAGAGGTGGGCTTTGGGAGCTGATAAGGCCAGCCATAGGAAGGCAGGATTAATACATATGACCAGGACACATGGAGGCCCTCTGATTATTCCTGCAGAAAAACGGCCCTATCCCATCGGCCCCCGCGTGATTAAATACAGCCCGAGTGCGGACAGGGAGGCAAAGGGATGGGGAGATAACCGATTTTATTTATGCAAGCCGGTTAGCCTGGCAGATCACGTCTGAGGATTGTTCACGCTACAGGGGTGAGGGATCGCACCAGGGGAGCTCACCCCTGATCACACACAGGGCTGCTTTAGCTGTCACTTTTCCACCTTGCTTTCTTCCCTCTGTAGAATATAGATTAGGCATTCCCAAAATATTTCATGTCAGGGATTGCCAAATAGAAACGTGTAATGCTATAGAGCTTGTTGTGATTTTTACTTTTTTTGCTGCTGAAGCAAAATGGAGATTTGAAGATTATTAAGGAGTAAAACTACCATTAGACTAAGTTTTATAGTAAATATGTGTCATATTATCAAGTAGTCATTCCATCCTGACCCCCCCCCAGACACCCCTATCTTAAGGTGCTGTGTCATCCAGGATAGCGTGAAAATCATGGTGGGATTAGCAAGATAAATAGATAACTAGCCACCTTCTAAATGAGTAAAATTTGACACTTTAATGCACTCACCACAACAAAGGAAAGCATTGCTATTGTCAGATGCCTGACATATTTGGTAGGCTCATATTTCATAAGATTACAGCATAAAAGCATGGCCAAAATGGGCTAACTACCCAACTACTACTTCATTAGGAGGAGAGCAGATGACAGAGGACTATCTTTATAAATTAAATTATACTGTCAAGATTTGTTGTATTAAATACCCTATTATACCATAATAACTTCATACACCCAAATCTATTATCTAGCAAAAAATCTATTTCTTATTTATTTCTCTTGTTACTAGACCTCACTTTGTCTTGGTCAATTATAATATCAAATCTGAACAAGTTTGACATAGAAATACAAAGAGTTCTGACCCATGTTTGGTAAACTCTTCGCCCAACTTATTTAATCTCTCTCTGAAAATGCACTTACACAAATACTTTCCGATATTAAGAAGTCCAACTATTTAGGCTACATCCTTGACAAGAACTTCAGCAAGTTTCAGTGGTAATTGTAGTTCACATTAGATTCTGTACACAATACTTTGTGGGAGCGGGGATTACCTAATTAACTTCTTCAAAAACATGTACTCATTATAGATTGAATTCCTTTTGGTAGTTAGAGGGTACTTAATTAATTAATTGTGTTAATGACCCATTAATGGTGGTGCACAAGAAAATTCTAATGAGCCTCCTTAATTAAATATTATCTCACTGTTTAATCAATGCGTTTAATTATTCACATGATATTTTCTGTGGAATCAATTTGGTCCTGGGTCGCAGGAGCAAAATGCTGATTGTGTGCTCTCTCTCACTGATTCATCACTGAATTGGTCATTCAGTTCAAAATCCTCTTTTAATCACGGTGAATATTAGCCATTTGGCTCAGATCCATACGTTTTTGTGTAAGAGAGTAATTCTGATCATTTCGATATCAATTTTAATTGACCCCAGGTCACATTTTACATCTGTTTGAGAGACATGTTTTAATTAGAGATATGAGTTGCAATTACATCGTCTTGGTCACAGTGTGTTTCTAGCCATTAGGGAAGATAAATGGTAGGATTCCATATATTTTCCAATATTAATGGACAATCTACCTGCAATTTCCTCATTGTGCAGTGTGTGGTGTTATGTTAAACACAAGAATAAATGACTTTCTGTATTTCTCTCATACACACAGGGATAGTTTGGATCTTTTCAGCTTGGGTAGGTATGTGGTACTTATCAGGAATCAATGAAAATGCAGTAAACAGTGGTTGGCATTTGAAGAAGACCAGAGTACTGACATGGAAGAAAAGTACTAGGGGGGCAGCAGCAGCAGATAAACAACAGCGTGGCAAGCCAGCCACTCCTGTGTTCTGCAAAATGACTGGAGGCTTTATAGACAAGGGCTTTAGTTCCCTCGGTAAGGTAAAGTGGTGAAAATATTGGAAATACGGCCGGATTATCCTTTCAACACAGTGTGGCTCCACCTTGTAAAATCCTTCATAGACAAGCCGGGGACAGATTCCATGTGGTCTCCAAGACACATCTGCATGCACATTTATAACAATGTGTAATTTAAAGGTGGAAACACATCTGCGAAAGAGAATGCGTGTGCTCTAAAATGGTATTCATAGCCATGTCATCACCAAGTTTCTCCCTGCCTCGTGTCCGTGAACCTCTGCTGTTCCTCTCCCCTCCTCTCCCTCCCGCTTCTCCAGAGCAAACTGGAAGACCTCAGTCATCATCCTCGTTTTAGCTCAAATTTGGTAGGATCAAAGGTGGCCAGCTGGGTGTGGGCGGGGAGCAGATGGTTGCATGCTCAGGGGGACCAGGCAAAGGCCCTCAGGTTTTAACACCTCCTCTCCCCTGGGTGCCTGGGTGGGGGGGATCCGGCTTGAGGAACCTACCTGAGCTCAGTGGCATGACCAGCAGGCTTCCACTGCACCACCCCCTACTTGGCTCACATATGGCGCCAGCCATGGGGGCCTTTAGCTGGGGTTCTGACCTGAGGAAAATAAACTGTGGAAGGGCAGGGGAAGGTAAGCCTCACTCATTAGGATGAGTGCACGAGAATGAGCCCCTTCATTAAGAAACCAAGAATGAACTTTGAGTTCAGGGAGGTATGGATTAGACTCCGACATGTAGTACCCAAAGAATGTGTGCTGCTGACAAATATAGCACACCTATATTTGCATTTAAAAAAAACAGTACATGTGTAAAAACTTTTGTAAACAACTTCTAAGGAATTAGATAATTTATTTTAGATTTCAGTAGTTTTACCTCCGGTAACCCGCTCATGTGGGGTCTCTATGGGCCAGGCAGTGGCTGGTTACAGAGACTGCAGGTGCTGGGGCAGATTAATCCCTTGCCAAATCAGCTCCGCCTCAGCAATCTCAAAGTTCCAGGAAAGGAGCCTGCTGGGAACGTGAAGTGGTACTTGTGGTCTGGGATTATGACTTTCAGACTTGTTGGCCTTGAGAACACAAATGTAGCCTCTTGAATCGAAATTGCAGAGGGAATAAGTTCTGTGAAGAGGGATGGGGTGGTGGTGGTGGGGGGGGGGGGATTCATCTTCCGACCAATGTTTTTTTGGGGATAACTATTTTTCCATAAATCCATCTTAAGTAGTCACATTCTCCCTGTGGCTAATAGGATCATGATGGGAATAATCTTTACAAATCTGACAGAAAAAAAGAATGTCCTGGCCTTCAACTTCTTCCTTTCGGTAAATGAACAATTTCAAGAGTCTTTCCTGTGGGACAAGAGGGGGGGGGCGTACATTGGCAACGAGACAAAAAAGTAAGAGAAAAACAACACAATTTTCTCAGGAGAAGGTTTAGCGGCCATAAGTAAAGCTATGTAGATTATAATGTGTCTTTATTTTAGCTGCAAATCCGGACTATCAGACTATCAGTATGTAACTGCAGTACAATAAAGTACAATCAATAAAAAAATATATAGTAAACTCTGAAAACTATAAATACAGATTTTTTTCAGGTTTTGCAGAATTTGATGGATTCCTAGAAAAGTGACCTATAGCTGCCTGTTGAAGAATCATTTTAAAACAGAACTGCATCCTGTTCATAGTGGATTGAAATTGAAATGGTGCCCAATCAGACATTTGCTCCCCATTCTCACCTTGTCACTCACACCCGGTTCTACATCGCCCCACAACAGCCCTGGACGCACACAATATGACCAAGCAAACCTCTTATTGTCATATCAAACTCTGACAGCGCCGGGATACAGATCTGCTCTGTATTCACCCACCTGCTCCAGTCTACAAACACATATCATTTTTAGTCTTCACAATTTCAAACAGCAAAAAAAAGAGAAACCTGTAATTTCTTTCTGATATGTAGGATTTTTTTTTTTCCATTTGTATCCCGGGGTTCTTAAAGCAGTGATATTATTAAATTCCATGATAGACATCACTTTTGCTTTAAACATAAGTTTTTAAATGTATGTTAATTAAGGAAACTTAATCTTAGAAGAGCACTCAAACAAGTCGACTGATCAACAAATTCTCTCGGCTGCCTGTTTGCGATGTGCTGTTTTTCCTCATTTTTATATTTTGATAAATCAAGGCTCCAACCCACAATTATTTTTGTAATCAACTGATGTTTTTTTCTCATCACAATTTCTCAGAACACAATGTGACATCTTCAGATGCCTTGTATTGTCCATCCAACAATCCAAAAGGGAGAGATATTAGTTTAGAAAATACAAAACTGAGACAACCAGCCCAGGGAAAGTGGAATAATAATAATAATAAAAAAAAAACGGCTGATAAATAACTATCTAAATAGTTGCAGATACATTTTCTGTTGTTTGACTGGCAGATAATTGAAATCATTGATGCAGCTGTATTATCATAGATGGTATTGTATACTGGCAAATAACACTTACTATATCCCATACAATCTAATGCTTAATTCATAAAAGTCCCACAGCATTGATTCAGCTGTTATTTGCAATGTGTATCACTTGTGTATGACTCAGACTATGTGAAGTGATCGGCTGTGTTGTAACTGAGATCCTCTACTTAACAAAGAGCCTCATGCTGCTGGGCCTATTGCATTCTGGGACAAAGGTGCCATCCAGGACCCATCTATCTTACAGGATCTCAATGAAAGCTAGGAGTTGATTTAGCTGGCATGTGTGTTTTCTCTCTCTATGCCTTTTGTTTGTGTGTGTATGTGTGTGTGAGTGACCCATTGTGGCCAGACACCTGCCCACAGGCTCCTTGTCTGACTGATGAATCAGTGTCTTCAAGGTGTCTTTGAAGAAGTCTATTGTATGCCTTTGTTCTACAGTCTTAAGCATCCTGTCCTGCGTCTCCCTTTGCACACTAAAGAGAAAATAAATCCACTGCTGACACCGCCACAATGAATGGCCCGGGCCACCGTCCCATCAGCCATCTCTTCCAGCTCAGAAGAGAAAGAGAAAAGAATAATAGATGTTGGATCAGAGAAAAGAGAAATATATATAAAAAAAACAAAAAAAAACAAGAGTGTATACAGAATCTGACAATAGACCTCCATCTTTTTTTTTTCTCAAACCCATCATTTCTATGAAAGAATTAAAAAAAAAAACAACTCCCCAAAAACTTTTTTTTCCGCATTTTTATTCTGGTTTCTCTCTTTATTCACTTCATTTGATTTCTCTCTTATTTGTGATGTCACACCTGCTATCATTCATGTGCTGCATGGTCTGTCAGGGCAGATTAGAAGCAGGGGCTTGTGCCTCGACAGCCATCGTACAGTATCAATATTGTGACGGCTGAGGAGCCGCCCGTCCTCACATCTCCTCCGAGTGCAAAGACAATTGAAAAGAGGAAGCGTCACAAACCTGACACCCGAGTCACTTCAAGGAATCCCTTTCAAGAAGAAATAAAACCTCACCTGACAAAGCAAAGCTAGCCCAGGACAAGAGTAAATAGCATCAAACAGCAAGGGTATTTCCACTTTTAACAAAAGGAAATGCACCCGCTGGAATCAATTAAGATGCTGGAAGTGAAATTGATTTTACAAGTTTTATTTTGCTGAAGGAATGTTGATTAAGTTGCATGTGGTCTCATTCGTTTCTGTGTTGTTGTTGTTGTTTTTTTCTACAAATGAAAATAGACAAAAGGAATTTTGCTCGGCTCCACACAGATGCAAAAGGTAGGTGCTCTCACTGAAAAGTTAAGGCGATTTCAATGGCGATCACACTCATTAAGCATCATAAAGCATTTTCTATAAGGGCTAATGCATGTTGTAACATTACACAGAGTCGTTTTGGATTTCTCTTTGTGCACTGCCTGCCACTGAAATTTTTCATACTTGTAGTCCAAATGTAATAATTTCCTCTAATACAGTACCTCTCATTAACCCCAATTACTCTTCCAGGAGGCTATCAAAATTACTCTTTTTCCAGTGTTCTCATAACTCCAGCTGCTCTCCTCATCAACCAGTTTAATCTGGGCGAGTTAGACTGGGATGTAAGCCAAATGAAAAAATGTAACATGAGGTTAATCACCCTGAATACATTTCTCCAAGTAGTGTAATTTATCCATTTTCTGCCTTTTCTCTTAGTTTGCTCCCACCACTCCCACCCTGCTGACTGTGTCATTAAAAGTTGGCCATTGCTTTCTTTGTAGCAGATTAGCAGAGTTTGTAACCCAGTGACTTCTGGGAGTTAAATTTACAGCGCCAATAACACAGAGCGGAGGAGAACTGTCAGTGTGATTTTTATGCTTTTGTTTTTTTAAGCTTGCTGCATGTGAGTAGCCTGGTTTTAACCAAATGTTCTACTTTTCACCGGATGTTTAATTGGCCCACTTTATCCCCCTGGTACTTCTGACCCGCAGTCTGCAGAGCCTGGTGAGGTATGTTTGTGAATGCTACTTAAGATCTCTGCAGAGAGCAACAAAAGGTCCAGACAACACAAGATAGCATAAAATAGAGAGAAAATGTCGAAGAGAAAATAGAAAAAAAAATACCAACCAGGAAAAAAAAAAGCAAGAAAAAATCCCAGGGTGATTACAAGATCAGCATGCCACGGTACAATTACCATCACTTTGAATTTGAAATGGCCATTTAAAGGGCAGTAGAGCATCCTGGAAAATTAAACTGGAGCCTAATTAGCACACTCCAACCTGACAACGGAGCAGCTTTCAGCCTGGCTGAGCAAAGCAGTCAAGCAAGAGGAAGTGACTGACTGAAGGACCAAGGAGGCCCTGCCGCTCTTGCTCTGAACCCATCACACACCCAACTGTGAGACACACTTCTACACAGATACACATGTGGGAACACACTCACGCACACAGCACCGGAATACACACAAGTTCTTCAGTTCCGGACACACCCATCTTCACAGACAGACAAAACCAATCAACTTTACTCATCAACTGCATGTTTTTGTTTTTTTTAAATCCTTGGTGGATTCATCATATAACTACCTGATATCTGCAGAGTTTCATTTCCTGTTTACTTTATTTTTCTAACAGAATGGTGGCACTCAAGCACATCTTTTCACCCTCACAGCCTGCCAGCAGCAGTTGGGTCAGACCTGTGACCCCTGACCCTTCACTGTTAAATTAACTCGGCCCCCAGTTGGGTGTTGTGCCAAATGTCAGGAGCGGCCTCTAATCCTGTCTCCCTGTCTGGTTGGCCACTCAGCACCAGACTACCTTTCCTGTCCAGACCAATCTACCTACAGACTATCCTCGGCTCAACTCTGCTGCGGGCTCTCCTACACAGAGAGAAGACCACCTGGTTACATCAGCTGAATACTTGGTCATCAAACCATAACTATATAAAGAATTAAACTTTTTTCTTTTTTTTTTTTTTTCGAACTAACAAAATGATGCAGCAGAAGAGTTTAGTTTTGAGCTAAAACTTTTGACCGCCAAAGTGGGTGAAAAGTGGAATTGCAAAATTCTGCCGGAGGGATGGAAAAGTGCTAAGGGCAGGGGAAACTAGACACTGTCAAGACAGCTCTGTCTGTATGTGTGCATATGTGTGTGTGTGTGTGTGTGTTTCACCTCTGTCTCTCCTGAGCCCTGGGGTCTTTGCTGAGGTTTGGTCAAAGAGAAGAAGAGCCCCATGGCTATATCTGTCACAGTGCACAACAGGTCGACTTTAACTTCCCCAGAAAACTTTGAGTTTGATAGTTAGGTGTGACCTAGATAAAGTTAGCAGTACAATATCAGATTATTCCGAACGACAAAGACTATGATTCAGTAGCTCACCATTGGTATGTTGCTGATGTGATTTACCTTTTTTCCGTAATGATTGTGGCTTGAGCAGGAGATTTCCTGGGGACAGATCAATCCAAACCCGTTCCAGAGACCTTTGCGACCTCTCCATACCAAAGCCGAGGAGCACCGGCATTGTCTGAAGGCACAGCTAATTTGATTTGAGTCAAATGTGGGGCTCAATCACTGCCTATTAGCTTAGATTTAATTAACCCAAATCGTGTTATTGTGTTTGATGACAAAGAGGTTTCTGTGCGGGAACCTCATTGTCAGATCATTGTTCTGCTGTCTCATTCAGCTCAGTCAAAGGTTGACAAAGAAAGACCAGCTGCTAATATGGACTCCACAGGGAAACAAAGGTCTCACATTATTGGTAATGGAGGGAAGATACTGGATACCTGGACGAGATATAGTACTATATAT
>JAOWBC010000248.1:8804062-8814089 GCA_028566105.1 Hypoplectrus providencianus | reverse complement strand
GCGGACTGGGGGTCAAAGACTGGGGGCAGGCTTAGCAGCGGCATCAGGGACTGAGGGCAATTCGGACAGGGGACAGTCCGTAAAGTGACGCTGGAGAGTACTGCATATTGCATGTGTTACAATTTGGCAAAATGTCCAAGTCCAACTGCTTATATAGCTGAGGAGTGATTGCTGAATGCAGGGCAGGCAGGTGATAGCAGATACCAGGCAGGTGAGTGATTACAAAGCAGGCTCAGGTGTGTGATTGTCAGATGCAGAGCAGGTGAGTGCCTCAGGAGCATAAAAGCACCACATGGTGGTAGTTGTGACAGTTAATGTGTTTCAAAGTTCTCTTTAAATACAAATTAAAATTAGGCACAGCATCCTAATAAAGACAAAAGGAAACTGTTGTTAGTATAGAATATGAAATAGTTTACAGTCTTTACATGACATTTCATGTCATAGGGCATTATTTTATGTTTTTTTTGTAATTGTGTAGATCTTAAGAGACATTTTTATGTTGAAATGAATAAACCTATAGATGCAGCTATGCCTCCTATTGTATCAGTTTGTCCTGTTATGGACATAATTGCCGTTAAATGGTATTTGAATAGTTTATCTTTTTTTTAAAGGGAATATTCAAATGTTATTTTTGTCCGTTTTTTGACAGCCCTACTTGCTTTTCAAAGTCAGTATCTTGACTTCACTCCCACTAATGATGCTGTACTAAGGAGGATAATATATATAGCATTTAAGCAGTTTTAAATGGTCTTGCTGGCTTGTCACAGAAACTATATTTAAAATCAAGTTTCTGCTGCAAGTCAAATTAGCAGGAAAGAAACCCGACACGTAAAGAATGAAAAGTGCAAATCAATCACCTTCAAAGAAAATGACATAAATACCATTAAATTCCATAAGATCTTATTTTACCTCACTCCGCTCTTAATGCCTTTCTCTCATCTGGAGTGACATGATATTTTTTCCCTGTGACACACGCTGTAATTGACAAAGCCTGGCTGCACTTTGCCAAAGCGTATTGAGCTGCTATCTGGTTGAAGAATACAAATTCATCCTGAATCGGAGGTGCTCAACAAAACTGCTGCCAATTATCTGAAGCCCTGTAAATGATAACTCTGTGGCCACTCGAGCATAAAACAAGGAGATGAAGATGAATCTTACTCTTCCCCATCATTTCATCCCATTTAATTGACAAGCTCTCACTTCGCTGTTAAATTTAGAAGATTACAAATATGAGCTGAATCTCGAGCACCCAATCCAGCCGCTCTAATCACATGCAGAACCGGTCGCAAATTAATCTACATATTTTAATAAGGTGCCAGTAGCAGGGAAGGTGTGTGCAGACATTTAACGGATTATCATCCGCCGTCCCCCGAGTTCAAAAATTGAATAAATATCTTTCATATAAATACATAGGAACCTCGGTTGATGGTGAGGAGCTTTTCTCTTCCCAACTTGCTCGTACTCTCGTCTCTTCCCCTGTTTTTCCCCTCACACAGACGAACATGTGGACTCGGCTTTCAGAGGATCACTCCAGTTGTGGTCCATAGTGTTATACTTGGGCCGATTAGCAGTCCAAGCACTTATTGAACAAAGAAGATGTAATTTCCCAGCCCTGCTAATACCAACAGCTCCTGGGTTTCTTACTTCCAGTGTAATCTTTATGAGCACAGGAGCGAAATATGATGGCTTTATAAAGAATTAAACCTGCTCTGGAGATGAGGAAGACTTTGAGTGTAAAAATGGCCATGTGTAAAACACTATTATAACTTGCAGTTTTAAAAGTTAATAGGAAAGCTAAAGGCTTATTGGGGTTGACTCATGCACTGTACAGGGAATACTGGAAGCAGAAGCAACAGCCTGATTAGACTGAATCCAATGAGTCAAGACCACATTGTAGGATGGTTCTGAACATATTTCACACATTTGCAGAAAACATGTTTTGCAGTTCTTCGGAATCGCACAAGCATGTCCAGCTCATCAGGCGGGTAATTTTCTAAATGTGTTACTGTCCATAAATCACCTGAAGTCCATCTCATGAACTGATGGCAAACATGCACTATTTTGAAACTCTTCATTGCAAATTAATATTTATATTTTAAAAAAAAAGACATAATGGATAGTAAATATTCCTATTTTTTAAAAATAGAGAAGAATAAATAATTCCCCCATATAGCAGGTTTTACTCAAACATTTGAATTTTTGGGGATCTATTTTCACTTGCAGATAAATATAACTACCATTTGTTGGTATTTGTGGTAACAGAACAGTAAATACATTATGTAGGATTGACTCAAAATTAACTCTTGTCTTTTCTTTTTTTGAAGTTGCATGCTGTAAGGAATAAGCTTCAGTTTTTAGTTTCTTTTTGGGACGTGTTGACAGTAGGACAAATGTATAATATCACCACACACGTCAATACAGTGCATGACATTTGCAGGTCACCTGGTCCATATTGTCATGACATGTTTTGATTATCCTGGGCTTTAATCCCCACCCCAAACAAACACAAAAACATGTACCCCAGAGCTGTAAAAACACCATCCCCGAACCCACAGCTTAACCTGCAATTCACCCTCTTAAACATACCTATTTTCCTGGAGAAACACTGAAAATTACAAGCTTCCTCATTCACCGCAAATAAACCGGTGATGGGAGTCCTTAAGTGGCAGTACAAAGAGTTATAAATTGTTTTTTTTTTTCACCTTTTCACAATGCCAGGAGGAATATAGCCCCATTACACTCTTGAGGGTCACTTTTAGTGTCTGAAGGTAGTGCTTACACAGACTTTACAACGTGTATCATTATAGCTCGCCATATAAGGAAGCGGCTGGGATGAGAAAGGGAAAGAAAGAGGAGGTCACCGAGGCTGTCAGTTTCAGAGGGAAAGGGAGGACCAAAGATCAGCACTCAATTAT
The DNA here is from genome assembly GCA_028566105.1 of Hypoplectrus providencianus. NCBI lineage: Eukaryota > Metazoa > Chordata > Actinopteri > Perciformes > Serranidae > Hypoplectrus > Hypoplectrus providencianus. Next base: position 8,811,174 of record JAOWBC010000248.1, on the reverse strand, counting down.
CACCACTTAACTGAAGGGAATCCTCCTTCTCATTCATCCCACCTGTTTGTGAAATCAGCTATTTGAACCTTTAGCACATCATACAGTAGCCTAATGTGTTCTCTGTGTTTTCTGTCAGCTGACTCTCACTTTAAAGTTTTCCTTTTGTGGAGAAATTTAAAAACCCAACTATCACACAGAACTCTCGAATATCACTCCCAACCAAACACATATTTATCCTCAATCAGTGATAGACATATCTCAGTACCAAGACAAAACGGTGATAAACCACCACCACGACAGTGATTTGTCATTTAGAAGTGATTCGTCTGGTGCTGTCCCATCTCCTGGCTGAGTAAGACATCACATGTCAGCGGTGATTGACAGTTCCCAGTTCTGTCAGTTAGCTGCGGGGGAGCTGCAGGGAAAGATAAGGACATCTATCTGTGTAGTCCCCCATGGCAGGCTGGGGTCACGTGAAGGTCCCCTCTAACCATGATGATATCTGTATCTAGTAGGCCTGGATTTACTCCTACTCAGACACCTGTCCTCGGCTGACCTTTCAACCCTACCTAACCCTGTTTATCTGGATCAATCCCTGTGACTCCTTATAGCCACATACAGTATGTTGATAGCATAAGCATCACAAAGTGGAAACTGCAAAACATCAGGACAGTCACTTGCCTATATATGGGGTTCATACAGGGGCTTGAAATCCTTGACAATGCTCACATTTTAATGTTGTGTTTTCAAGGTTTAAAAATTGCTTGTTTTCTGAATAAAATGCTTGTAAATGCTTCCAGTTTGCAGTAGATAATCGCATGTCTTCTCAGCCACAGATTCCTTCCATCTCCATCCATAAAGCATTTGAACATAATTCTTAATAAGTCAGCACTGAGTGTGAAAGACAGACTTAATAAATACCAGATATAAAAAAAAAAGAAGCAACAACTGTAGCATTTTGCAGGTCGACAGGCTACTTTCTGCTGTTAACTCCCCTTTTCCCTCCGTGTTCAGGACGTTTGACATGACTCACCAGGAAAAAGAAGAAAACAAAGACCAGAAAGGCATACTTGTCAACTGCCAATGGGAAGGGAGTCTTTGGCCTTCTTTAAATGGATGTCACACTTTTAAAAAGTCTGCATATGCGTGCTAATTTTGGTGGGAAAATTATCCACAGTGTTGCATCCTTTTGTATGAACTGTCAGTTATTGTAATATGAAATAGTTATATCTTCTCTCTGGGAGCTTTTCAAGGTTTATTGGACTTCCCTAGACCGCACAGAATCAAGTTTGGTAGAAGATTTAAGCGCCCTTTACTTGTATCTCTCTAAATCTTCTTATTTGGCTTTATACAAAAGCAAATGGAGAATCAGGCATCACAGGGGGTACTCGCGGGGGAGGGGCAGGCCCTGCATCATCTTAACCTTAAAGTACCTTGTATTTAAATCCCTCAACATATGCAGTCTGGACATAAGATCTGTGTTAAAGTTTGTTCAAATGTGTTTAAGTGAATAGCTCATTGGTAATGTGATTAGCTCAGCATTATCATGTTGACAGTTACAGTAAAGAGGGCTTGGTGCTGCGTACAGCACAGTACATGCTATGCAGATCAACGTGGAGCTGTCTGAGGTCAAATGACTTTAGCAAAGCATTAGAAGGAGGATGAGCTTAGGGGACAAAATAGGACAAACACTTAAACAGGAAAACATTTTAATTGCTGCATAGGTTTCACTGAGCATCTGTCACAACGTCAAGAAAATCCTGTCTGATGAACTAATGGAGGTAATGTGCGCATTAGGGGACGTGTGTTGGCATGTTTGACTGTTGTTTGCTTCTTAACAGGAAGGCCCACTGAGGTCAACCAGGGTACTTGCTTGAACTGAAGTGAACTCTTTTTTTCTACATCTCACAGGTAATCAGTCACAAAGATCACAGCCTCACCGTGTAGATGTAGGATATTATTCTCATTTAAATATACATTTATGAAATAGAATCTGGGGGGCAAAAAAGTGGTAGACGTGTTTCCCATGTTGCTGCATAGCAAAAAGAATAAAAAAATGGGCTGATGCAGAAAACTAAAAGCAGCAGCACCAAATCCATAAATGACCTTGTCTGTGCAAGAGGAGAGGGAAAAAATGCAAATAGCGACGGGAAATGACAGAGTGGAACAACAGGACATTTAAAGGAGAAACGAGACAGAAAGAGTCAGGGGGGGGTGTAAAGGGTAAGAGAGAAAGCCTTGCTTATTATCTCAATCATCGAGCGGAATAATAGGACAACAAAAAGCCTGAGTGTGCCCAAACCTACCACCCTGCCTGCCTGCCAGTCGGGCCTGATGTGGTTAAAAAGAGTTTGGCTAATCGACTAAGCTCTCGCCTTCCCCACCCCAGTGACCCAGAACAGCCATCTTTCTCTCCCCGCGAGACCCCTACAGAGCAAACACTGCAGGGACATTAAACACTCATACACATTTTTAACCATTATCCTAAATGGCAAGGACTGTTCTTTTCTCCTTCCATAAGGTTTGAGCCATTGAATAAACTCAAATGATAATCCATCAATTTATTTCTACTTAGGCTGGTGAATAATGGCGCAATATCAGTCCAGGAAGGAGCATTAGGGAGTACCGATAAGTTCCTGAAAAATTGACATCATTTGTTTCAGTAGGGACCTGGATTTTCTTTTTAAACCTTTTACGAAAAGAAAAAAAAATCCTAAATATACTCTTTCAGTGATTTCTTCACCCTGCTTGTCTCTTTGTGTCTTGCTGCCCCATTTCACCCGCCTTCTAAACACTCACACATGGCTATGTGGCAGTAACATGGGCAGCATGCCAGACCCATTGTTACTGTAAATACTCAAGGGCTAGTGTTTCCCCTGAGGAATATCATTTGAATTGTAGCTATATCTTAACCACCTGTAACATGTGAACTAAGTTTGATCCCTCAAACGTTTCCTGTCCCAGAAGGGAACATAAGGCTCGGTGGTGAAAGGAGGGTAAAATCCCTGTGTGTGGATTTCCCTTAATTACAATAACATTTGCAGTTAATTATGTACAAAGTATTTTAACAGCACAAGTTGCCTGACCTCCTGTGTCCCAAACTATTTTAGGATAAGCAACAAGATTGAACATAGTAAATCAGGACAGAAACAACTGGATCAGTTTCAATACAACACAAATGAAGGTATTACTTGAATACCAAAAAACAAATCAGCTACTATGCAACATTGTTTTAAGTAAAATAAAATGGACTCTTACTTATGGTTCTACATTTTGATTTGAGGCTCACACTTGAAGTGAGTTTTTGCAGTTTGTAGTTTTTTTTTCTTCTCTTAATTCACTACATTTGAGAAGGAAATGCTCTACTTAAAGCAAACCCTATTCGTGTATGTTTTGTGTTTATCAGAATAGGCTGTGGGGCCATAACTCCCAAAACAAATTATATACATGTTTTATCATTTTTTGAAACAAATGCATTTTTACATGTGCTTAACATTGTGAAACTTAGCTACTTGGTAATGTTTCGGCACCAAAACAAAAGGGTTAATAGTAAGGACATGATGTAGTTATGTACTAACAATGTTATACTCATAAGTTACAATAACTCATCCTTGACCTTTAGTTTCTAACAGGAGACACTTATTCCAGTCTCTTTGGGTGAAAGTCTTGTGTTTACATCCAAAGGACAAAGACTTCCTCCTTTGCTCCCCATTATGTTTATTAAAGCTAATAGACTTTGCCACCTTAAAACATATTCCAATGATTTTGGAAAGTAAAAATAGCATTGCACTAGCATAAGCAAAAGATATAAAACTGCAAGTATGCTAGCATGCATGAAGGTAAACAACCATTGAAGAGTCTCTTTGAGTAAAACTAGCTTCACATCAGCTGAAACAGTTAGCTCTTTCCAGCTAACATGAAACATCTACCAGGCAGCTAGGAAAACAATGGCCCATTTTTGTCAGATGCTCTTCTTATTCCCCATTGGAATGACGAAGGGAGCAAGTTGGCGTGCTGACTTCCTGTGTGTGGGTGTGTGAGAGTGTGTGAATACAAGTTTGTAATAGCGAGGTGATTGTTAATTTACATCCTTTCATTGCCATCCCCTGGTTTTAATTCCACCATTAGAGCATTAAAGGCGCTGCTGGCAGAGGCCCCATTACTCTGTTACTGGGGGATGTTGGAATGAAACAGTGTTATTATATAAATACCATTGCACTTTTGACTCCAGGAAGCTACTTCCTGAGGTGTAACCCTTAGTCATTCAGGGACCTGATTTACAGTAACTAGCCAGGGGTGGACGTGCTTCTCTAACACTTTATTTCACCCCTCTGCGCTCCTTCCCTCCTCTCTCTCTCCATCTTCTTCCCACCCTTCACAGACACCCAGGTTTCTCATCTAATTTTAGGGCTGGAAATCTCACTCTCTGACATGTCCTGGGGTTGATTTTCACCTCGACCACCGGCACAGCTGTCCGTCCATGTGATGTCCAGAGGCGAGATGTTCTGCTTTATTAAAAAGTGTGAATATGTAAAAAAAAAAAAAAAAAAAAGGAAAGAGAGTGAGACACGCACATACACAAAGAACGGCAGAGACTGTTAACATACATCTGTCCAATTTGTACAGGCAGAGATGCAGACTTGCACTAGCTGGGGCCGAGGTGTGTTTGTTTGAATTCTAACTGGCCATCATGCATGTTGTGTAGTGTACTAATCCATAGAAGAAAGGGTGCTGCTGTGGATCTATTCATCTGACAAACTTCTCAGGCAATTTGAGGTAAAAGACAATAACAATTTACATGACACAGAGGGAGAGAGAGAGAGAGAGAGAGAGCAGCAAAAAAAAAGATGTAAACTCCCTGCCAATCAAACTTGCTTTTGTGTACACCACAGCAGATAAAAAAGAACCTGACTTTGGAATCAAAAGATTAAAACAAAAGCTCCCTTGTCGAGTGTCTGTAATAGCACCAACTCTCTGGCTACTGATTATATAGAAAACAACCGCAATTACATTTCTGAGCTCACAAGAGAGAGGCGAAGAGGCAAAACCAGGCCCAGGAGAGATGATTAATAATTAAATTTTTATTCAAACGCAGCCAGTGCACTGACAGCCACACTGTCTCACTGGTTCCCTCATCAGCCAAATGCAAAGCATGGCCACCAGGAGAAAAAAAAAAAAATCAAGTGGCTGTGTTTTTCTGGCACAAAAAAACAACATAAGCATCCCCACTCCTTTTCTTCTTGTCTCACATTTGATGAGAGAGCAATAGTGGCATTTTAATTTAAATGTGAAAATCCCAGTTCTCTGAAAGAGAATGATGCTATTTCCCCCCTAGTGAGTCTTTGGAGAAATCCTCAGCTCCCCTGTGCCTCCGTAACTCCTAATTTATTTCAAGAGTGTGTGTGATTAGAAAAACCCTCCTAAATTACTGTATCACACAAAACGGTATAATTAAATTAATATTGGATGTAATAATTACTTTGTGGATTCTCATTTTTCATACACACAGCTGCTTTGTTGCCTGAACCATTAGCATTTGTCTGCTGCAATTAACAAAGGCTCTAATGAGATTTCTGCGTATGTACGTGTGTGTATGTGAGCGTGACTTTATGGGGGCCTTGTTTGAGTGTGTGCGTGTGTGTGTGTGGATGCTTATGCATGCAGATTTGACTGCATAGAGTGGGCTAGCAGTCACGCGCCGCACACCTACAAATATATAACAGCTCTACGTCTCATGACACGTTAAAAGGGTTTTGTCATCGCAGGGTTTTTTACGAGTATCTTTGGACAAGGTAATTTAGCTTCAATGAGAACATGAACTTTAAGGAAAAGGTGGAAAAGTTCCCACTTCTTAATGACTAAAGGTTGAAGAATCTCAGTGGTGCCAAGAAAGGTACATTACTCTCAATCTCAACTGTAATGTATTCCACTACTTGTGAAAAATAGCTACATTTGTCTAATGCATGTCATGGAACCGACTTAATTCTGAATGATGATCCTGTCCACCGATTTCATTCACATTCTCACGCTTTCCAAGGACATGAGTCATTTTCTTTCAACTTTTATAGTTACGATTCTATAGTCACGGTTACTCGTACAAAGAGGTTGGGAAGTCCAATTCAGAAACGCTCTCCCTGTTGCAACAAATAAATTCCATTACATTAATAACATGGCTAAATATGTCAGGCAGTCAATAACTGTCACATGATGTTGGCAGGTTTGGGACCTGCTCAACCTCCTCCAGTGGTCTTTGAGATAACCCTGTCCATTTGTAATGACTGCAGTGTGTGTCACAGTCTTCTCCGTGTATTGTGACTGGCAGGTGAACCTCTCTTTTCTTCAAACAGGACAACAGTCTCCTTCCCTCTCTCTGTCTGTCTCTCTCTCCTCTTCTGTCTACAACACTTCTGTGCCAGTACTGTCACTGCGGATGAAAATGTCCCCTAGTTATCTGCCTGTGTAATTGCTGTCTTGTTTGGTTAGGAGATTAGAGGGCTGAAACTCTTTGTGTGGTCTTGCAGATTGAACAAACAGGCACCAGTAAGGAACCCCTGTCCAAAAACCACAAGACAGACTCTTGTCTGTGTGGCGATAGCGAGCCAGATGGACTGGCGCAGGTGATAATTGTGGAGGTTGGCGTGTTGATGGGCCATGTTGGGGTTTGACGATGTAGCCTCATTTGAAAGCCATTCTACTCCGTGCTATTATGTTTCCAGATATGAGAGTGGAAGTTTCTCTCTGCTCTCAGATTGATACACTAATGACTTTGAGTGTTTTTAGCCGTTTTTAAAGGGCTGCAAATATTATTTTCATCAGTTAATCTACACATTATTTTCACGATTAGTAGTTAAATTCTTTGGTCTGTTAAATATCAGAAAGTAGCTGAGATGTAGATCTCAGTTGACTCAAGCCGCTGTGTTGATGACTGACCAACGACATGATGACAAAATTTGGTCAGTGTTTAAAATTGATAGGAAGGGATTTTATTTTCTTAAATCAATTTGCTTTGAGTTTAATTACACTTTGTTCTGACTATCAGTTTAATTTAGAATGAAGGTGATGGGAAGGGAATATTTGTGATTGAGAAGGCATGAAGAATCAAATGTCAATCAAATGTATTACAAATTCAA
>JAOWBC010000248.1:8708377-8726147 GCA_028566105.1 Hypoplectrus providencianus | reverse complement strand
CTACACACCTGAACCCACACCCATGGCCCGCCCCGTGACAATGTGAGACTTATTTTCTGTCCTTTGCATTCAAAAACCTACCTCAAATAATTTTAAACATGAAGTTGTGCATGTAGGCTTTTCCTGCTTAACCACAGCACTTCTCCTCCCCTCACCTCCCGCTCCTTGCCTCTCACCTCCCTCCCTGTTAATTTTCAGTCCTGCTGTTTGCATCTTAATGCAGGTTGTTTAATGAAGTAGCAGAAATGAGCGTTTTCGCTGAGAGACTGTTTATGATACGTGTCCACGGCATGGAGGTGATTAAGCTGTGTGAATCTCCACAGGGTTTGCCAAAGAAAAAAAAATATTCGCATGTGTGCAACATGTCCTCCAGTAAGGCCACAGCAAATAAAAAAAACAAAGGAGAGAGTGTGCAAGACATTTTAACAACAGTTGCGTCCTCACAGAAGACAGGGAGCGCAGCATGAGTTTGACCGACCCCTGCAGAGGTGACTGCACATGCCCTGACCGCAGCAGAATACAAACAGAGCTAGGCCTGTGGAGGACATTCAGATTTATAAACTCACAGCTCCGAGCAGCAGTGAGAGACTACGCCAAGAACACACATGCACAAAAACGAGACCTCTTGAAAGAGACCTATGCTCCGCTGGGAATTAGCCCGGCAACGTTTCCCTGCCTTCAGCACAGCAGTGCAATCCACTGCTGCTGTAGTCATAACACTGATCTGTCGGCTAGGAACAGGCTGAGCTGACTCTATGGGAAATGGGACTGAATGACGTCATGTGTAATAAGGGACCCCGCGAGGTAGTCTGTGATAGCATACAAGCCCCCGGTGGAAAACCAAGGTTATTAAGATGGTAGGGGCTGATTCTGTGCCGGTTTCCCTTTTCTACACTTTTGGGGTTATCTTACTCATAACAAAATGTATAAGAGGATTTTGGTTTCACATCTTAGAGCTAGTTTCCTTAAATTACCCCTTACCCTTCCAGGGGTACCGCCCTGCAGGCTAGCCTCATCCCCCCACGGTTGATTGCGGGGTTGTGGCAAGAGCTGCTAGAACGGTGGCTGCTGCATGCTGGGGACCATTGAGGCCAATGAGATTCTGCTGCAGGCCTCCAAGCTGCCCCAGCATTGCTTTGATATTCATCTCACACCAAGAGAAGAATAATGCAAAAGGGAAAAGGAGCAGCACAAGCCGTGGAAACGGCAAACCAGACTAAAGGAGGGAGGGAGGCAAGGAAAGAGAAAAGGTTGAGGGATGGAGGCGAAATCAAAAACAGACCTTGTGTTTCACTGTTTGGTTTGTCATGGGACCTTGGCTGCACCAAATCCCACTCCTGCCATTTTGTGTGATTTTTCTCCCCTCCCTTCCTTCTCCTCTCAAATGCATGCTTTTGTTTTGCCCGGCGTTCAGTCCAGGGGCAGGCAGTGGGATTCCTGCACAGTGGGGTCCTTATAACTGGGAGCCATGTCTCTTGTTCTCACCTCTTCCCCCCACTTCCTCACCTTTTTCATTTTTTTTCCCCATTGATATCCTCTCGCTTTCCCTCTCTGAACATATGGACTGCTTTTTAAGAGAGAGCCCAGTCCACATCAAAGACTAAGGCAGAGCGGGTCAATTTGTTGCTCCTTTCCCCGACTCTTCCCCCTCTACTAGCCTCAGTGGACCCTCCCTGCACCGCAGCCATTTACCCAGAATGCTCCATTGCTCAAGCAGTGCTGCCTAGCATATATATTGAGCCGTGTGTTGTTAGTTTCTGTTCTCCATATAGGGCCAACCTCATTCACTTCAGACCTATGAATTTCCTTGCAGTCACATCCCCCCTAAGATCATGTAAAGCTATACAAATGAGCATGTGTGATAGATAGCAACCCCTGTATCAAAACATAGCTGTAACACATGCTGATAAGAAAAAGCAGATGGATAGACGAAGAACCAAAGAAAGAAAATCAAACAAAAAGGAAAAAAAAGATAAATATATATGAATCCAAATCTAAGCAGAGCAGGCCTTGGCTCCAGATGTGAATCTCTCTGAATATTGATCATGGGGAAAGCTAGTCCCCAGTATCCCCCTGGGCTGTAGCGACTGACACACAAAGCACCTCTCTAAAGCCCATAAACCAGCTTGTACAATTATTTAGATAAAGAGGGCGACAACAGCAGTGTATGCCTCCCAACCCAGAACCTCCTCCTTGGCTCTCATCCTCCTACTTGTACCACTCCTGCTCCTCCTTTTCCTCTTTCTCATCCAGCATTAAAGATGGAGAAATGAAAAAGAGGGGGCAAATGTGTAATTAGCCACACGTTTCTGAATCCTCCTTAATGTTCATTACTGAAACCAGGGGCAATTACAAGTTCAAAGGGGTTTAGGGCACCAGCAGCCCGCATAATCAGTCGCAAATTAAGCACAGCTCATTTGTCACAGCGCAGCACGCACACTTTGTATGTGCACACAGAAACACACATGCATGCATCCTGTCAGAGTTGAGTCATAGACAGAATGACAGGCATCAATTTCCATGCAGGCACAAATCTCGGCTACCCCAAGGCGCTGGGTTAGGTCGCCCAATCCTCTTATGCTCTGATTCTTTGTTTTTGCTAGACAACAACAAACACGGCTGACACCTTCACCTTAGCCTGCTCTACATTATACTGTATCCTTCCTCCAATCATCCTCTTATAGGCGTCCTGTTTGCTCTTACAATCCCCGCCACCACCTGTCCCGTCCTGTCTCCGTTTAACAGCCTTTTTTTTTTTTTTTTTTTTTTAACCTCTATCTTCATCTGTGTCCGTCTCCTCCCACCTGGCCGCGTCTCTGCAACACGTGACAGTGTGCGTTTCATGTCTGTCCCCGGAGGTGTATCTCGGTTACCTCTGGGGCCGGGTCACAATGGCTAATCCTGTCTTCAGGTGGCTGTTTAGCACACTGAGAGGAGAGCTCGCAGAACCGGAGGTGAGCTCCTGTTACAGGACTCCCTGACCAGGGGTCACCTCCGACACTGTCGGAATAAACACACACACAGAAACATGCACACATGTCCTGGCAAGATAGGCAAGAGTACTCGTCTACATACAATCTGGTGCAAAGTTTTCACACACAAACACTGTCACTCAAACACATTGAGCCTGCTTATCTATCCCAGGTGGCTCAGCCTTCATCTCTATCCTGCCTTGTTCTTCTTTATCTGCCTACTGTACTACTACTCTCCTAGTCTTTCTCTGTCTTCTCTCATTCCCAGATCAGTCAGCCTCTTGTTCGCATTAGGATTCCCTGATATGATCTCCATGAAGACTTGCTCTAGTGGCCATGCGTTGCCTGTCCTGCCCCGCACCCTCATTGTTTAAGCTGCTCTCACGCGGGGACACAGTCAGATCTCCAGCGAGCTGAATGGAGCCCTATCATGTGCGGCTCAGCGTAGTGGGAGAGAGAACTCATTTTTCACTGGGGGAACGACATCCATCTCAGCAGCCAAACGCTGGCTGTTTCATTAAGTAGCCCATCCAGGCAGACAGATGTGTTCACCACACAGCCATGTTTGCCTATGCAAGAGTGTGTATTAACCCACAATCCTTTGGGGGAGATTAATAGGCTACCAGCCCCTTTCCATTGATTATCTCCATGCTATTTTCCCCTCCGTTCCTTGGCTAGATATTAAAAACTAATGAAGCCTATTGAAAACGGGAACCGCGAGGCTCTTCACGGATCATTTTAGGTTATTTGGATTCAAACAGAGAGGGATCTCTTTAAGTCACAGTTTGAGTCGAATTAAGAAAATAAATGTGGAGAGCAGTGTTGGAGAAACAGGAAGGAAAAAAGAAGAGAGTGGAGAGTGGGACTGTAAAAAGATGTGTGTTTAAGAAAAGACAACTCCGCTCTGACACATGGAGCGGAGACACGGCAGATGTTAGCAATTCCAGAGCATAGCAAAGCATTCCTAGTGTTGGAACCACGTCCTAATTGCCATAATGGAGGTGGTAAGCGCTGACAGTAATGGAGTCGTGGGGATCCATCCCCAGCAACCTGAATTAGGGGCCACTTGGCAGATCCACTTCAAGATGGGCTGTGTTTTTTTGCCAAGATAGCCTTGTTTTCTCTGTTTTGCAAACTTTTATAATCTTACGTCACCAACTTTCTCACCCCTGCCATGCTGTCAGAAGGTGGGGGCTCATTGGTGGTGGTGGGGAGCAAAGAAGAAGGTGTGTGAGATAGGTGGGTCAGAGAGGACTGGGCGGCAAGTGAGCAAAGAGTTAAAAGCGTCCATGTGATGGGCTCACCTCTGCACCAGGCCTGGTGAAAGGCGGCAGGGCGCTGTCGGGGAAAATGACTTCCTGAGACATTACCATCAATCACCAGACAGGTCAGGCCCCCCAATCCCGCCATCAGGATGGAGAAGAGGAGAGGGGGATGGGGGATTAGACTAGAGGGGACGAAAACAGAGGAAGACTGGGCTTGTTGGGGAGCAGACTATTAACAATCTCTTTTTCTCACTGTCTGACTGTTTTATGTCTTTCTCTTCCTCTGCCTATCTATCTCTCCCTGTCTTTCTCTCTTTCTATTTTCCGGTCTTCCATAAAACGGCTACCCAGGCATTCAGGAACGGCCCCTGCTGGTCAGAGTCCTCTCCTCGGCTCAATTGCATCATTAATTATTCCACAGGCAGTTGGCTAGAAGCAAATCTAAAGAGAGGAAGGGAAATAGAGAGGGAGCAAGAGTTAGATGGGGGAAGATGGGGGACAGCTGTCTAACACCCCCAGTTGGTCTTGCTTTCACTCTTTCTCTTTTTCTTTCTGTAAATGAAGGATGGGAGGTGGGAGGGGCTTGGGTTACCTCAGTGAGCGGTTATGTTACATTCCTGAGAAGGGAAGGTGTAGGGGGGGTGGAGGGGGGTGGCTCAACGAGTTGTTGAAAAGAACACAGACGCTTGTCAACAGCCTCCGAGCTGGGGAGCCATCGTGCCTTGCTTTAGGCCCGGAGGTCAATGACCCTGTGTTGCACCCAGATAGAGACCTAGGTAGTAAGGGAGAGAGAACGAGAACCACCAAAAGCTACAACCAATCACCATATGTTACGTGCCACTGCTTGTCTGTGGCAGAGGTCAGTCAAAAGCCTCAAAAATCTCAAATCTCTCCTCACCCATAAAACACTGTACGTGAGCAGTGGCTGTGGATTACCTTTCTCCACACAGGAAAGGATAGGCAGAGAGAGAGACAGAGAAAACGGCAAGCGCTGGCAGTCACGGCAAAATGGCCCATTAGATTTAAGGAGTAAAAGTTCATCAGCTTTATTAATGGGAAGGTATATAAATGAAGTATGAATTACCTGACTTTTATGGAGTGGCGAGAGTGAAACTGGAGTGTCTTATGATATAATGTTTTAGTGAGCTGTTCTGGGCGCTCTGATGAGCAGGCTGCAGAGAGGAGGAGGAGGAGAGAGAGAGAGAGAAGTGTGCTGGGGTCCCCTGAGTCCAGTGGCTGGAAGGTTGCCTGATTGTTGCTAACATGCGTAGCTGATCGGGTTAGCTTGGAGACAGGGACGTCCGTAGCTTGCAGGCTTATTCTTTGCGTGTCATTAGCTAGCATAGTAAAAAAAAAAAAAAAAAAAAAAAAAAAAAAATTGCCAGCCCAAAAAAAAAAAAAAAGGTCAGCCACATCCCTGATGTCGCTCTTCTACACATGTGCATGCAAGCACAAGTTTGCAGCAACAGTCGAACATGCATGCAGCTGCACACGCACGCTCGAAACAAGCGTGCATGCACACATACAGTATGTGCAACTACGCAAGCAAGCACAAGGGCACACACACGCCACTGCACAGACAGACACACACACACACACAAACACACATGCTCCCCACCATCCTGTAATAAGCGGTAAGCTGAGCTAGCTGATGGTCATCCTCCCATGGGGCTGCTGGGTGGCTGCCAACTTCCTGCCTGCTTTGTCAGTGGATAAAGCCCCTAACAAACGAGAGGGCTGTAGCTAGGCAGGCCAGCCAGGTCAAAGGTCACCTCGGCCCCCGGGCAGGATTGAGCCTAAGAGCACTACAAGGAGAGAGAGGGAGAGGATGGAAGAATGCACTTAAAGATCGGCTGCTATTAACCAGGCCTTAAAGCTATATCCCTGCCTTACCACTCCTTGTCTTCTCTTCTCTTCTGTTTTCTTCTCTTCTCTTCCTCTTTTGGCGGCACTTCACAAAGGCATTTTAACTCCACATCACATGTCGACTCTGCTTTGAGGAACATTAAGAAAGTGAAAGATCCTGAGGGCATTTGTCAGTCCACACAACCCCATGCAGCCAGCCGCCCCTGGGTGTTGAGCAATGACAGGAGATATCTCCTTGACTCATGCACCCCTAGATGAAAGGAGAGCTCAGAAGACGTGCATTTCTGAAAGGCAAAAACGGTATTCAGTAAAGGAGAACAGACACAACAGGTAGGGACGGGGTGGTGACTGATCAGGGCTAGGCTGGCTTTGTTCCATGGAAGTACTTGTGATCTCAGATGAATGCACCTATGGTTACCATCAGCTTTGCTCCCCTGTCTCACTGACAGGGACATGATCTGAAGTGTCTTTCTGTCACGGACCTGAGAGCTTCTCCCGCTGGCAGATGATAGAGGGGAAAGGGAGACAGTGGTCTAGAGAAGAGAAAATCTTTCTTTCCACTCCAGCTGTCCATTCAGAGGGAGAGAAAATTTGACATGGTTGACTTGAACACATTTAGCATCATTAGCAAACAGGAAGTGTCCCCTGCAGCTGTTTTTCAGCTAGGGAGGAGGGGTTCCTGCCCACACTGTAATGGACAAATGTTACCCACCATGTTTGCCTTTGATTTTTGACCTGAAAACAAAAAAATTGACATTACAAATGTCCTATGATATCTTCCAAATTGGCTTGACATTCCATAGCTGGCCCCAGGGGTTTCTTGTTTGTCCTCTGTAAGTGGTTGTGCTCTTGTTGTTGTGTCCCGAGGCCCGCTATTAGAATGTACTGGCCTTTCTCTTGAGAATGTGGAGTCTTAAAGAGACAGAGAGAGAGAGTGACTAGAAAGAAGCAGGCCAAAAGAGGTCCTGGTTGTGTATTTGAATACTTATGCTCATTAAGTTAATGCACAATGAAAGGGAGAACCGTCAAGTGGGAACTCTCAGAAGCTTCTATTTGAAGAGCGAACACAACCCCCTTTTCTCTCCCTCAGTCTGTCCATCTCTCCACAAATTAATCTGTTTCTATTTCAATTGAAGATCAGCACCACTTTACTTTGACTCGGGAAGTTAAACAAAGTCCACAGAACACAATAGAGAAAGAGGATAAACTTAAAGAGACCCTGTATGTTAATATTAAGTCCTTTTCCCAACAGACTCTATCAACAGGCTCTAGGTTGTAAGTGCTCTACTGTCTTGCTCCCCGTGCTTTCCCAGCATTTTTTTTTAAAGTGGCCTGTAAGCTTCAGCATGCCTGAATAGTGCCTAACAACCTAGACTTATTTGATCTAGTATATGTGAAGTTAAAGGAAATACAGTCACATTTGTCAGGAGGCTGTTATAGGCATTTTATTAACAAATGTTTTTTCCAATATTGGAAATGATAGACTGTTTTTTATTTTTACATTTTGGTTGGTGTTGTGCCTTTTTATTTTCCCTTCAAGTTAGAGGTTTCCTAGGGCCACTCTCAGTTAGTCAGTAAGTATAGAAAATCATTGCTTTTTTACAATGTGTACATACGTCATTAAACCAGTGCCAATGTTTATTCAGAGGCTTAGTTCGTTCACTACTCTTTAGCTTTAGCATGTGCTCCCAGTGACTTTATGACTGGCAACAGTGGCAAGTGGTGTGGATATGGGCTTGTCCAATGCAAGCAAAGTGGGTGGGTCTTCTGCTTTGACAGGCCCACCAGGCCTCTAATGATCTGCTTATAGGCCCTAAAAGTCCCTCGCAAAGGCAAGAGACCAATTACCTCACACTCCCAAAAAGCAACATCATAGGGGATATTTTTAGAGAATTATAATAAATACAATCTCCCAAAGACTTATAATGTTAAATGTATTATAATTTATTGGGAACAAAACTCTTTGGAGGATGATCCTTTGGCTCAGCTGCCGTCATTGCAACAAGATGTTTTAAAGATTTCCTGAGAGCAAGTAGTGAGCGTGGCTGTGTGTTGACATCAGGCGAGCTGGAAGAGCAGAGCAGAACAGAGCTGGGTGCCCCTGAGCAGGCAGTTACCACAACAAAGCCAACAGACTGGTCTGAAAAACCAGGCCAAATTCCTGCCCTCTAGGACCTGGCTTAAAGCTTGAGCGGAAACTTTGAAAGAGGGGGACGAGGAGAGAGGAGAGAAAGAGGTGGAGTGAAGAGGATACGAGACGAGGCCAGACGGGTTAGCGTGTAGCGAGAAAGGGATAGCTGCTGGGGCCTATGGAGTATGGCGGGAGAAGGAGAGATCGACGGAAATGAGAGAAAGAGGGAGAGACTGTGAGGAGACCAGGCCCCCGCTGTAAGGATGGAGGGATCGTATTCCTCCTCTTGAAAGCGCAGGGGCAGCCGTCTGCTGGAAAAAGAAGCCATGAACTCGATCTGACGATTAAATAGGCCCATCTCTATGGCTGCAGGCCACAAATGAGACCAGGTCCACAACACAGCACACACACAGTTTGTGTATACAACTGTTGGCAAACTCCAATAGATCTATGAGCGGAGAGCGGCTGATCCTTGTTTAGGAGTCTGTTGCAGATTGCTGCATAGATAATGAGCACATTTTATTTTCTTTATTGGATAAAAAAAATGATACCTTATTACCATTATGCATGATAGCATTTGGAAGCATTCCCCTAAAACATCTCTCTTTTCGTCGGTCGATCCGCTAAGTCTGGAGGTGCATTGGGATTGTGTGGGAGTGATTGCTATTTAGCCTCATGGAGCTTGGTACAATCAGATGCCTCTATCTCGCATATCCTCCAGGGCTCCTTCCTCACCCTCATCGCTCCATTCATTCCTCGCTCCTCCTGACTCCCCTCACCCGCTTTAGTGTTACTGTAGCTTGGCAGGCGAGCAGGGCAGTTATGCTGTAGAGCTTCTCTACAACCTTGCACCATCTCCAGTGAACATAAATTAATGGTGTAGAGCAAACAGGCTGCTGGCTGGGGTCCAGGAGCTGGCTTCAGGAGCCCAGCCAGCGATTGTTGTGGCGGGCCATGGCAGCAACAGCAGTAGTAGTACTGATGCACTGCCAACCAGCCAGCCAGCCAGCCAGTCAGAGAAGCAGACAGACAGACTGGGGGCCCTTTTGCTCTATAATAGATGCCGTGGGCCTCGCCAGTCCGCCTTGTATTTGCAATCATCACTGTTTTACTGTCAGAGGGCAGCCCGCTGAGAGCCCTTATACTTACTGTGGAAGCGCCGCAGTCTGGAGTGAGAGACAGAAGTGTAGTGGTATGTTCTGAATGCAGATTGTGTGAGGTGTAGATATGGATGTACTTTCATTTGCTGTTATCAGAGGTTGGCATGCAGTGTGTGCGGTTTTGTAGGTTGGCATCATGTGAGTTCTGTTTATAAGTTGGCTGTGTGTACGTGTGTGTGCGCAGTCAAGAGAGGCGGAGAGAAAGGGAGAGCAGCAGGGTTGAGTCATTGAGTCATGTGGCATTCTTGCCTGTTTTCAGACTGTTGTCAGGAAGCAGTGTAGTTCCCAGTAAAATAAAACAAACACCCAAAAAACCCTCTGCTCCCTCCCACCTCCGACCGCCCAAAATCACACAAAGAGGGGATGAGGGAGAAGGAGGAAGAGAGAGGGAGTGAGCAATGCAGGGCATAGAGATAAAATGGAAAGGAATATGAAGATAGTAATGGAAAGATAACTACTAAATTCCTAATTCTTAGCTCAGCTAAGTGGTAATAAACCAGACACTACTTCAACATTGATTCTAAGGCTTGTGATAAGTTTATACTGATACATTTGAAAAATCACTTTCTTCATTGTCATAGAAATATGAAGCTCTTCTTATTTTAATTGTCACTCATCAATCTATTTGATGTTTACAGACAGAAGTAATTACCGCTATCCTTCAGTTTAAACCACAAAATCTGTCAGAAAACTGCAGCTAAAAAGCCAGACATTGCGCTGTGCATAGTAAACACTTGTGATGGATTCAAAAACTCCCAACTGGATTTATTTGTCATATCTGTTTGATCTCCCGGTAATGCCGATATGCATTCAATCTCATTGTCATTTGTCAAAGAAGCCAATTGTCGCATTATTAACAACGGCAAGTTGATATTTAAAATGTGCCAATCTTACCCCAGCTCAATGCAGAATCCATATTAAAATGTCATTCCTATATTTGATTGCGTTTATTTCTGACAGTGAATATTATTATCATCCTCCAGTCGCTTTGATTAAAAACAAATAAGATTCCAATCAATGCGAGGGAGGCATATATGAAAGGAAGTACTGGGATACTAGACACAATGAAGCCCATCAAATGCTCCCACAACCCAAAGAATTACTATGCAAAAAGTTATTGTATAGAATCATTTCTGTTTAGCACACAATACTTCAATAGAATAAAAACTACATCAACATTACACAATATGCTTACAATATTGACACTGAGATTTTTAGTAAAGAATAATTTGATATTTCAATTTCTTCATATCGCCCAGACTTAAAAAATATTCATGCAGGTTATCTTAAGCCTATCCAAATGACAAAATAGCTCACACTAAATCATTTGAAATCCTGTGTTGCCACTGCAATGGGGTAAACAGCCAATGGCCTGTGATTTCCTGGGAATCATTAGCATGGAATAGGTTTGCAAGCCACTGCGACCTCATGACCCGGCTCTATAACTCATGTCACACACTGATGATGTCATTCATCAATGGGGGTCCACCAGAAGCTCAGGCGAGGGGCTGGAGGTTTGGGTGAGCGGAGGGGAAGGGGCAGAGTGGGGGGGGGGGGACATCGGCAAGGGTTGAATGGAACGACCGGGATAATGATCAGGCTGTGGGGTTTGACGGCGGCAGCAAATAGGTGTCAGGAGAGTATGAATGTGATCTATAGCACGCTGGGTCTTAAATGAGTAGAAAGGAGTCAGAGTGGGCGAAAGGTGTGGTGTCAAGTAAGAGAAGTAGATGTGGTTATTGTATATGGTGAAATACCAAGCCGAGGCTCAGGAGGGGTTTAAGGACCATACACAGCAGATGATGGAGCCACCTCAGCTTGTAATGCTCCGCAACCACAGGGGCCATTACATCCAGCACTATCAGAGAGCACAGAGCACATCACACCCTGTAATTTAGCCATCACACACACACGCCGCTCAATTCTCTGCGACTGGCAGAATGTGATCCACCTGCGTCTGCGCCTGTGTTTGTGTTGATGTTTGGCTCTGCTTTTTAGGTCAGATTGAAGGAGTTGGACAACATGTGTGCATCAGGATAGCGCAGGCTCATGCCATTAACAGGCTTTAGCATAATTAACAGAGCTGTTTTCGATCCGGCGCTGCCCAGACAACAAATTGAAGCTGCTCATTTCTGGCTCTAATTATTTATGGACTGGCTGTTTTTACGTTTTGCGGTCAATCCTCTTTTAAGGATATTGGCCTTGGTGTTTGTAACTGAACATATTGAGCGGATCCAAAGCTAGTGGGGAGATTATCAATACCATCTTTGATCTTGCTCCGTGTTTGTGTTTCATCCATTAAATAACCATGTCATACTGTCTCCTGAGGGTAGGGAAGGACATCTCCAGGAAGAAAAACATTAGAACAGATTTAGCACTCCGACTCTGTTTAATGTTTATTCACCAATTCATGTCACGTTTACTCTTTTCATATCATTTTTTTTCTGTGCTCATTGGGTGATTTACTCACATATATTTTTTTTTACAGAGGCAATTAACATTAAGAGGTTACTCAGAGGTCTAAATAGCCGTTCTCCAATTTCACGGCTGCTGCGGCTCTGTAACCACTAGGCCCACCATGTCGGCTTATTTCTCACGTCCCTGTGTGTGTGTGTGTGTGTCACAATTGCCACCACACACCATTTTCTGTAGCTGAGATTTCAGAGCGCCATGCTTTAAGGAAAGCTGCCACAACGTAAAGTGTGGGTGGCCTGCAGTCACAGCCATAAAAAGTGTGTGTGTGTTTGGGAGGAGACTCAGTCAGGAAAGGCAAGAGAGAGTTGAGGACAGATGAAGAGAGGATGAGCAAATGTTGTATGCAGACATTGTGCATGTGTGTGTGCTTGGCGTTGCATAAGTGCAAGTGCATGCAAGTCTTGGGGTTGCAGTGGAGCGATCTATTCTGACACAAGAAGGCAAGGAGAGGGGAATGAGCAAGAGCTGGGAGGGGTATGAGATGAACGAAATAGGATTTTTTTTAGTGTCGTGTCTATGTGGTCAGAGTAAATCTCCTTACTCAGGGGTTTTGTGTGCGAGGGGGGCTTTAACGTCCCCACTCTCCTTGATGAGACATCTTTCTTGTTTGTTCAAACCATTCATTACGTGGTGGCTGCTGGACGAGCTATGCCGCTGGCCGGCGTATTTATCACCGGGCTAAAGCGCGCTTTGGCTGACAGTAGGCGATTGATGACCGGGTCTGGGCTTGAGAGGCTGAGGAAGCCTTAATACAATGTAAATGACCCACTCCCATTTCCAATCTAGGCTGCTCCTCTCCCTACACCTCCATACCACATCATCTTTAGCTGAGTCCCAATTTGTGTATATGTTTGTGCAGTGTGCGTGCACAAAAAAGAGTGGGAGGGAGTGTGTGTCCTGTTATATTTGCGAGCGTGTTTTGATCGTGACCGAGGTCATAGCTAATGTGAAAACGCCTAGGAAGCCCAGGAGTGTAAGGGGGAGGGAAAGAGTCTGTACTCTTATTACACGTTGTTGTCCAGAGCAGACACACACACAGGGATGTAGATATGTATTTCTGTTGCACACTGTGCATTGTACTCAGACACGTACATATTTGCGCACACACAGACACAGCAACTAATAGACTTTGCTCTGTCTTCCCGAGCCAAGGAAATGTCAGCACCTGGCAATCAAAAAATGTATTCCTATGCGAGCATTATCATCTTTCCTTTGTTAATAATTTTAGCATATTAAAAGGGAGTACATACACAAGTACAAATCAGAGTAATCCCTTTCTGCAGCCGGGACTCATTATTTGTCCAATCTCAGCCTTGTTTGTTATTAATTGAGCACATTCCACAAACCATTTTTTTTCATCCCTCCTTTAATTAAAACAGACCGCATTTAGACAGGCAGGGCTACCTGAAAGTAGAAATCACCCTCTCTGCTGATATGAAACCTCACTTACATCAATTATTTCAGCAGTAAATGAGAATACTATTCTTGAGCAACTGTTATCATTTCAAGTTAAAATTGAATTTAATTAACACAGGCCAAGCAGACATTACTAGCATCATAAAATTTGCTTCCTCAATGAGTGTGGAGCTAAAAAAAAAAATGTGCATAAGTCGTCAGGCTAAAGGTGTTTTTTTCTTGAAGGGGAAAGAATGTGTGTTAATGGAGCTTGAAACCATCCGAAAATAGAGGAGGATTTAAGTGTCAGATTTAAAAAGGAATTTTTGTTTTGATTTGCAGGTGTCATGTCTATGAATATTTGTGTGTGTGTAATACTGTTCGCACATGCACACGTGTGTGTGTGTGCAAATGTGTTACTCTGTGTGCATGCATGCTCTCTGTCTGCAGCGGCTGAATGAAACACATAGTGTCTCATTTGTTTCGTTTGCGTGCGCCCCGACTCCTAATCTGGCCCTTAAAGACATCTGTCACCAGCGATCACTGTTGTTTTGTCATGCTTCATAGCAAGCCCAGGGGGAGCAAGGCAGCCCAAGGTCTGCCATTTATATCAGCCCATGTTCTCTAGATTGGACCTGACACAAATAGTATCATTGCAGCCCTGGTCGCAGAATTACATTTTCAGGTAAAAATCTTGGCGAGGATGTGGAGGAGATTTCACAGCATTCTGTTCTTTTAGCATTAGTCTGTATTCAGCTGCTCTCTATGAAAGAGCCACCACCAGGATACATGTCAGACATTCAAGGAAAGATAAATGTATTCACTGCAAATCTGCACCCACTCATTCTGTTGCCTGGTATTATAAAAGGATTCTCAGACGCAGCACACAGTATCTGCGTTAGCCCGGCTTGAAAGTCGTCAGCATGTGCGCGCTCCTGAGTGTGCTCTTCCTCTCTGTGCGCGGTGCATATGGACACTATATGTTTGTGTGTGGGCGGGGTGGGGACAGGGAAGGGGGTTATCACAGTTGACAGTTTTGACAAACTTGTTCGGCCTGCTCTGACAGGTTTAACACTGAATTGTGTATGTGTGTTGATGTGTGGGAGGGACACGTGTGAGCTGTGAATGTCTATACAGTGCAAGGGAGTGGCAGGGTTGGGTGGAGGTCATGAGAAGGTGCAGTCTTGGGTTACACAATACAACAAATACTACATATTGGACACATACAGTCATAAGCAGAAGCCAGGAACTTGGCTCGGATCATGTGTTCTTTCCTGCGCTCCTCTTTACGAGTGTTTAGACACGTGAGTGTTTACGTTCATGCTCATTTTGTGTGTCTCTCCGTTTGCTCCCGCAGCACCCATACCCGTCTGAAGAGCAGAAGAAGCAGCTAGCCCAAGACACAGGCCTCACCATCTTACAAGTAAACAACTGGTGAGTCAAGATTTCCGCTCGTCCTATCTCCACCACCAGCATCGCTCTGCCTTTCATTTTCAAAAGCCTTCGCCTCCCTCTCCCCACCAAGTGTGAAAACCGTTTATGTACAGCCCTCCCCACTGCATATAGACACACACTGCGGCACACGCGCTGATACACACACAGACAACCTTTGTAACATTATTACATGTAAGCTACCAGGATGTTCCGGTGTTATCGGCGAAGTGTTCCGCGGCTAAGTCAGTGGTCTTTGTGGTTTGATGCACATGTATTCAGTGGGATATATTTAAGGGAGAAAGGCAGAGATCATAAGCTACCCCTACAGCCCCCACACCCACCCCACCCCTTCATCCAAAAACCATACCTAGCACCGCCACTGGTGCCCCCACAAAAGGCAAAACTGCCTTCCACCCCCTCCCCATTTTACACAAGCTATATGGTGGATTAAGGTTTTGGTGGCCTGGCCAGCAGGGCCTTTGTAGATGGCTTAGCACATAACTGGGGGTGGTGGATTAAATAAAATGATCACAGAAGCAAAGAAATGATACAGGAATTACTTATCAAAATACTAGCCCAGGTTTTATCTGCAGCTTAATTTTGTTCAGTACATTCTCAGGGTGATGTTCAGATTAATTGAACTGACAGCTTCCTTTCAAATTTCCGGGAAGGTATTTGCACGGATTTCAGGTCTTACACAAACTTAATTATATGGAACCCCATTTTATCATTCTAATTCCATGTAGCGGGGGTTCTATTTACAAATGACAAGTCTGTGCCTTTTATTCACAGCTTTCCTTAATATATTTATCAAAGCGGGTTCATTTACAAAGTGCTCTATCTGTTGGGTACAGGCAGGCCGACATTAACGAAGCTTTTAGGTTTATCAGACTCACAGCCTGACAAGCCACCCGAGGGTCAATTGATTTTTTGGTTCTGTGATACATTTTTTTTCTCATTTTTCCTGGATCACAATGAGAAACATGCCTAGAGAATTAGCCTGGTTTGTCGGCCTTATCTATCAGCCCCCTCCGTCGCCGCCGCCGCCCCCCCCCCCTTCCATCCTGACATACTCTCTCTCTTTCTGTTTCTCTCTCTCTCACCCTTTTCTTTATTCCCTTCTAGCCAAGGGAAGTCAAGCTACTTAAATTGGCCACAGGAACCGCTGTTATCAGACTTTAATGCACCCTACAGTGTGGATAGCATTTCAATTACACCAGTAACCAAAGATTAGCCCCCGCTTGCCTGTTTCATGCCTCGTGCCACCGTTTCGGGACGCCACGCACCTTACCTACAGGAGCAGAAAATTGAGTTGCCTTGCCTGTGTCATGGTGATTAATGCAGAAATAGTCTGCGAACCTGCAAGGAGAGAGAGAGAGAGAGAGAGAGAGAGAGAAATAGACATAGACAGAGATAGATATAGGAAGAGTCCCTGCCTTCTCAGAGGCCATGAAATCCAAGCCTGGCACTGAAATGCCTCAGATCCATTTATAAAGAGGACTGAAAGAATCTCGTGCAGGGTAGCATCCTCATGAACCCTGTCCCACGCGCACATACATATACACATATATGTATGTGTATTAATGTTACACCAGCCGTGTTTACAAAAACACACCAGGAATCAATTTTCACAAATAAAGTCATTAGAGAGGCTTAGACTCTGCTGGTCTATCTCGGGTACATTCAGGGTGCTGTCATTTCGCCTGGCAGTTGCGGCCATATTGTTGGTTATTTTACGGTGACAGAAAGATGAGCGAGAGACAGGATGCTAAAGTTTTCATTCCTCTTCGAGTGCTTAACCAGGCAGGACAGTAAATTACTGTCAAATATCGCTTTTGTTTGGGGCGTGCCCTTGCTTTTCCTTGGTTTCTGGTTGCAGTTGCTCCTGAGAAGGTCCACCCAGGATATGACAGAACTCTGCCATATGAAATTCCTGTTTAAAAAAAAAAAAAAAAAGCTCTTCAAATTCCTGGCTGGCCCCTTGCATTGTTCTGTAGCTCCCTTTGATGCATGGCCGCTGCCACGTTACTGGCCAAAGTGAGGGAGAGAGAGAGAGTGGGAGATAGAGACCGGGAGAGGGAGAGACAGAAGCAGAGGATGAGTGGGGGGAGAGGGAGGGGATGGCCGCCGTCTTCGGTTTCCAGAGCTCTCCCTCGGGGAAAGGATGTGCTGAATCAGGGCTTTGTCCGCCGGCACAATCGCAGCCCAGCGAGGGCACAAGGGTGCTCTGTGTGATAGTCAATAGACAGTGCATCCCGCTCTCTCCCCACTTGCCCCATCAAACCTCCCCAAATCATACCCTCCAACTGACACCTCCCTTTACCTGCAGCTCACCTGAACTAAAAACACACCCCATAGTAGATCCTTTCCAGTTGGTTTGAAACTGTTTATCCAGCAGTAGGAAATCCACCTGGTTGTGTATCTAGTCTATCTCATTAGCTGGCAGTCTCACCTGTTTGTAGCCCAGACCCCATTAGCTGTCTGATGTTAATAAGGAACAAAGGAAAAGGTTAAAGTCCATAATCTCAGTGTTGAGCAGATGAGGAGGCGGACTTGATTATCCAGTTAATAGTATAGTCTGTATGTGCACATTATTACTAATGGGACACTCTGCTCTCTCAGATGTGTGTACAGTGTGTCAGGACACCATTAGTTGACCATTAGGTTGTGTGTTTGCTCTGGCTACATTTGAGACAACTGGCGTCATGCTAACAGAATCGGGGAGTGGTCTGACATGTAATTGCATTTGTTTAAGATTGCAGGAAAAAGGTGAGGGCCGTGTCACGCATTGTATTCTGGGATAGCAAAGTAGGTGAAACGGCAGATTCAGGTGTCTACGCGCTGGAGAAGCGTTCACAGTTTACAGTATCTGGGGGTATATTTGCCTGCCTCAGCAGCTCCTGGTGTCCTGCTATCAGTCTGGGCTAAATGGGGCCTGACCGAATCCTTTCATGTCTCAGCGTCAGACCCAGCACGATGTGCCCTCACTCACTGCCATAAACACACACAGCAGCAACTATCCTGCTGTTATTTACCACTGCAGCAGTGCGCGCACACACACACACACACACA
>JAOWBC010000248.1:8690467-8706762 GCA_028566105.1 Hypoplectrus providencianus | reverse complement strand
TTTTCTGTGCTTTCATTTCTACCACATTGGTGGGCTAGTTGACTGAAGTTGCTGGTTATCTGTCTAACTTTGACCCAGATGGAAATGTCAGGCCTTTTTTTGGCTCCAACCAGGGACTCCCGGCAGTGGCCATCCTATGCCCATGGCTTTCTAAATATACAGCTGGAGTGTGGAGAGGTTGCGGCTGTGTGTGTGTATCACTCTGGTGTGTCTGTGCGCGCAAGCATGAGTGTTTATGTGAGTCTGACTGAGGGAGAGAGAATATCGGGGCGCTGCCAACACAGGCATCATGATCCCTCTCATTTAGGGACCGCTAATTGGCAGTTAATTAGCAGAATTGACTCTGTTGTCAGATCCCAAGTGCCAGCCCCCCTACCAACACCCCCTACCCGCTAAGTTCATTTGATCTGGCTGCTTTCTTGATGCTGTAATAATAATCCCATTTTATCTGTTTTGGAGGGAGAAACACATTTGGAAAAGCATATTTTCATTGTTGGCAGCGTAAAATAGAACAAACTCCCGGCTGGAGTAGGTTTCATTTTGTTTTCCATTTTGTTCCGCAGTTGTTACACATCCAAATATCTGTTTGCGGTGCAATCGAGACGCATGCCGTACTTACAGGATAAGCCATGGTACTCTTGAACAGCTGATGCTAATGTGCGCCACTGTGTTTATGTGTGCACTCGCAGCATACGTGCGAGTACATGAGCACATGCCGCTGTTGAAACGCTCAGTGTGATTAACAGGGCCCACTCCCACTTTATCAGGCACTGGGGGCACATTGGGTCAAATAGCATGGCATGGACACCCACCGTGGCAATGGAGCAGCCTAGTGCCCACCTCTGTGCGAGTCTCGAGTTATGAAAAACAGGTGGTGCTTTACAAAAAAAAAAAATTGGCGCTGTTGGGCGATCATGCTCAAAAATGAATGCTTTTTTACTTGTTTTCCCATTACATGCTCAAGACTCTCCAAGGCTGTGGAATTCTCCCAGCTAAGACGGCATGCAAGGAGAACGAAGCCAGACGAGGCAAGATAGAGAGGCAAAGAGCTGAAAGAGGCATTACAGGGAAAGCATTAGAGAGAGAGAGAGAGAGAGAGAGAGAGATGGGAGGAGGGAGGTCTTTGTACTTCTCTGCTCCTTTTGGCTCTTTTATTCCTCAACGGCTTGGTTTTATTGGTGGGTCGTTTAATAACAAGGGCTCTGCGTTTGAAATGAAGTCGAGCTGCGTTTGCGTGGGCGAGCCTCCTTTTTTTATTTTAAGATGGTAATTTCTGTACTCGGGGTGAGAACTGGAGAGAGATCGGGAGAGAGAGAGAAAGAGAATACACATGAGGGAGAGAGGGGAGAGAGAGAGAGAAACTCGGAGGGTGAGAATGTGGGAGAGGGAGAATTCAAGGAGAATACAAGGGAGGAAAGTAGGTTAATTTATTTCATTTGCAGGAAGAAAAAGAACTTAAAAAGAAAAAAAAAAAAAGGTTGGTGATAGTGAGAAAGAAAGTGTAGGATGCTGTTTTCATGAACAAGCAGCTTAATGCACACGGGCAGCCACAGTAAGCCTGCCAGAATCTCCCTGTGCCTGAGGCCATCTGTGAGCAGAATAGCAATTTTATTACTTTGTCATTAAACCAATTTCACAGCAGTATTGTTTGTTAATGAGCAGCCGCAAACGAGCGAAGATGTCACGTACTAGAAAAGCAGCAAGATTTGTGACCCCGCTTCTCCTCTGTCTCGTTCTACCAACCTGTACCTCATTCTTATTCTTCTGCTCTGTCTGCCATCGTCTTCTTTCTTAACATCCTTACTGTCATCCTTACTCTCTCTGCCATCCTCCCATCTTGCTCATCCCTCCCATCCTCCCCCTGTTATAGAGGTCCCTGGCCCATAAAAGGGGAAACTGCTGAAAGATAAAATGCAAAGTCTATACAGTCAAGTCTCTGTTTATGAGCTTCCATTTGCCTTTAGAGCTCATTGGGACGAATGGTTTCTCCATGGGCTTTCAGGGCGTGCAGCTGGAAAGCCTGGGATATTGGCCTGTTATTTAGCTCTAAAGCCTAACATGGGTGCCAACATCGGGTGCCAACAGTGGGACTAGGCGTCTGAATAGGTGCATAAGTCCTTTGGATTGTATGCTGGATGATGTCATGCATTTTTTGTGATTTTACAAAGTTGTTTAGAGTACCAGGCTTCATCGCTCTTTTTTTTCAAATACATTTGATTTGTGTTGAAGTGGTGCTTTTAAAGGAGCAGTTCACCCAAATGTACCTCTTACCTGTAGTGCTATTATTTGTATCTACAGCACTACATGCACCATTTGGATTGACCTGTAACATAAGGTTGCTCAAGTGAGCTTGCAGCATTGAACTAGGGTGATGTGTCCCTTTAAAGAAAACTCTAACTTCAGCTCAGCCTGGTCATTGTTTGGAATGGTCTGTTTTCACAAAGAAAGCTGTGCGCCTCAGCTGCTGTGTTGCTATATGTGTCTTTATGGCTGGTCCCTCCGCCAAGTGACCTCCAGAGTAAAAACATAAACAAAGATTCTTTCTTTTTGTGGCATGTGGCGAGAGAGAGGCAGTCACACAGACAGAGAAAGAGAGAGAGACTTAAACTGAAGCCCCAGAGGATCAGACAACCTGACAGAGTAGATTTGGAATAATTAGTTTTATCTGCTGAGGGGGGACAGCCAGAGGAGCTGTGTGTTAGCCACAGGGTGCTGCTGTGTGTGTGTGTCTATGTGGTGATGTGTTCCAGGTTGCAGAGTGTTGTGTATGCGTTTGGGTGTATGTGGTTTGAGGGAGGGGTGAGGGCGTGGGGGAGCTAAAAAGGGATAAAGGTGACCAGGTGTAACAGAATGGCCTTGAGGGTTGTGTGTGTGTGTTTGTGTGTGTGTTGGAGCCAGGGAGGACAGGAGCTCCTTCTTTGGCTGAGCTCTTTAAACTCTGTGAACCTCCACAAGGTATTTTCTCTCTGTCCAGGCATGCTCGTTCTCTTTCTCTTTACCTCCCTCGTTCACACTTCACATTCCCTCTATCCCTGTGTTTGGATATACAGTAACAGCATGTAAATAAGCATCTATCTTTGCTCTGTTTGTGCAGTGTCACATTCAAAATAACCTCCACTGACCTCCCTCCCCCTCCTTTAAGACACAATGAGAGAAGCATTGTTAAGGATGTCATTACAACCCTCTCACTTCCATATCCAAAAACACCATGTATTATTCTTACCTGTGAGTGTGTGTTTTCTGAAGCTGTGATTCATGGCCTGGTGCCCTATGTGGCTCTGAGGTGCAGGCCAATAAGCCCATCATGGAAGACCCTATAAATCAATATAGCCCTTTTGTTTGTTTAAGCCATGCTCTACCCTAGTTCAGGCCTGTTATGGATGAGATATCAGTGGAGTCAGTGCCAAGCAAAAAAAAGGGGGAGGGAGAGAAGGGAGGGAGTCACACGGCCTCTCCAGAAAAACAATCCAATCTTAATTGGACCGTGGCCCAAAATCTTGGAGTTATCAAACCCGGTAATTAGCAATTTGGGAGAGGTGAGAAATAAACGGTGCATCTTTCCCGCTACGTTCTCCCCGTGCACGCACAAACACACGTGCAGCTTTTGATGAAGTTATCAGAGGTAGCTGGAGGAATTAGCCACCATTAGCCAACACTATTACATGCATAACAAGATGCAGAGATACAGAGGAAGAGCTGGATAAAGGAAAAGGGGGGAGAACAATGAGGAGTACATTACCCTAATCTAGGGTTTCTCTCTTCCCAGCCTTATGAATATTTATTCCTCCCATTACCGACGATGATGTTTCAATTGGGAGACTTAGTGAGCATGTGCGGTGGGGAGGGAGGGTGGCGGAAATATCTTTTCCCCAGTGGGGGTGGAGGGCGTCTGCCTGTAGCCCCCCCAAGACATATCTGCTTTATCATCTTCTTGTTATAATGAGACATACTGCAGTTTTCTCACAGGTACAGTGAGAAATGGCAAGTCTACAAAATTATCCACTGCCATTTGTTAGAAAGTTACACCTTCTCTGAAATAAAAGCAGATTCAGCACAAAAATCATCTCTGGTTAAGGGTGTTTTTTTTAATCTTCACATTCAAAATA
The DNA here is from genome assembly GCA_028566105.1 of Hypoplectrus providencianus. Taxonomy (NCBI): domain Eukaryota; kingdom Metazoa; phylum Chordata; class Actinopteri; order Perciformes; family Serranidae; genus Hypoplectrus; species Hypoplectrus providencianus. The sequence continues at coordinate 8,702,656 of JAOWBC010000248.1, read as the reverse complement.
AAACATCTTTAAAAATAGAACCATGAGGAAGAGGAAGAATCATTCCTGACAGTTCACACGCCTACATTCCCAGAACATATTTTGCAGTTTGGTCTGAATTGAATGTGGCTTTTGTGAGACCGAGAGATTGTTGTATTTGTTTCAGGCTGTCACATATGAAGGAGGCCAGTCAAAGCTGCACACAGTCAGTGGTAGAGCTGATCTGAGAGGCAGAGGGCTCGCTTCAGGCCACCCGGCACATCAGAGTCCCTGTGGTCCGCTCCACAGTGTCAGTCTCGCTTCTGCCAGCAGTCCCCCTTCCACAAACAACAGCTATTTATATCACTTGCCGGCTGCTGGGCTTTTTAGACCCTAAACTCTGCCTCTAAACCGTGCTTGCACATGTGTGTTTGTGTGCATGTGTTCACACTTATGTGTGTCAAAGCGATTATGTGCAATTGAAACTGAAGATTAATTATTCAATAGGGAAGTCAGAGGCAAGCTGACAACATTTGACCGAAGACACTCGTGGTCACTAATATGTGCAAACACACTCACTCAGGCACATCATGGAAATGTGCTTGGTGGAAACAGTCACTCACACGCCAGAGACACAATGATGAGAAGATGATGACATCCCAGTGGGAGGGAGAATCCCTTTTCAAACACACACACACGAACGCACACACCAATCCTGTACTCCCCCAGCAGTCTGGCTCTTAAAGACTGTAAATGCAACAGCACCCAAATCCAGGCATTAGCGAATCCCAGCAGTCTATCCACTAGGTTTAGGTGTCACTTTTTAATTGCTCAAACCGCTGTACTTTTTCACTGCCCTAAATTCATGGTTAATAGTACAGCAGTGCGAGGAGGAAAGAGTGAGCGACAGGAGGAGAGAGAGAGACATGTGCATGTGTATATATGTTTGGAGGGCGGGTGTTGAAATGGGGGCAACCTCCCATTGGCTCTGCTTTTGCTAATGCATTTGAGAATCAGTAGTTAATGTCTGCAAGTGTGTGTGTACATGCATGTACCAAAGCATGTATGTGTGTTGGGCGTAAGTGTTGAAGCCCCTCTTGGCAGGCCCCCTCTTCTTCTCTGTGAGCTGAACCCATTATAGTCTTATAAAGGAGGGAGAAGAGGAGACGTTTGATATGAAGCAAAGGAAATAGATTGGCCTTATTTCCTGCCTGGCTGCTGCGGCGCAGACACTTGTGTTGCCTAGACGATGCAGGCAATTGACACTCAATTTTGTTTGAAATATCACGCCTCTATCATGCCATTATCAGCTTCCCCTGGTAATCCACAAAGCCGCCCTGTTTGATATCTGACAATAAGGGGGAGTCACAGAGTCATGGAATCTCTCACTCGATTACCAGGCAGAGAGAGGAAAAAAGGGCTGAGAATGAAAGGGAGCAGAAGACGACAGAGCGAGAGACAAAGAGAGGGTGAAAGAAATAGAGATGGAAAGATAGTGCAGGGAGGCTAAAAAAAAAAAAGTCACGCATTTGTATGATAGCAATGAGAAGTGGATGGAAAAGGAGATTATACCTGCCGCCCCGCAGAGACTTAGAAAGGAGCCCAACAGGCCTGGCATTGTGGGGAAAAGAGAAATCTGGGCAATAGGGGTGGCACTCTTCACAAGTGAGAAAATGGGGCGATCTTGTGAGCACACCCTCTCATCTCAGGAGGGCTGATGGGTAGGCTGGGGTAATGATAGTGCTGGATTTCTTTCTATTCTCCCCCGCATCTGTGTGTGTGCGTGTCTGGTGTGTGTATGCCAGCCTGCCAGCACGTCTCTATTCTATTTCTTGCTGGCCCTGCATGAAAGCAGGAAGCCCTCACCCACCCAAAAGGTGAGAAGCTGGCTTCCAGCGCTGAGGAACTCTGTCACTCGCTATGTGCTGGAACCTTTGACGGCGGCTTAATATCGACATATGCTGAATGTTTTCAGATGCTCTTCAAACAACGCACAACACAGCTGTTGGTCCCTCAGCTCCCAGGCAGACACAGAATACCTTTTGTGCACCTATGCACGTTAATAAGGTGTTGTCTTAAGGGAGGGAGTCCAAGAGTAAGAGGAGCGGGGCCTCGCTAACAAGGGAGATGTGGATCAACTCTTTCCTTAATCCCCTCTGTCTGGTGGTGATATTCAAAAACAACAGCATTAGTAAAAACATTCCAGGGCAGAGGTGCCAGCCTCTGAGGAAAAGAGAGGTTAATGACGGGAAATATTAGGGGACTGTCTGGGAGAGAGAAAGAAAGAAGAGATGATTCCTCCCTCCCTCCTCACATCAGAAAACTGGTAGAGCTAGGGCAGGTTAGCCATGTTGGGTTGCTACAATAAGGTCTCTTTCATACAGGTGTGTTGACGCCTGGGGCAGGCTTGGCCTCGGTCCATTCCATTCACCCTGGCTGATTTGAACAATAACTATCATATCTCTTAAAAGAGAAGGGAGGGTGAAGCGTCAAGACGGAGATGCCTGAGAGCTGTGTCGGGGCCAAGAAAAACCCCCACTGCCGTTGTCAGAGCTTGTTGATGTTGTAGGGGAGGAAAAAACGGGCAAGTTTTTTTTAACCCCCCCCTCCTCCCTTTCTCTCCCTCCATAACCACCACATTTTTTTTCCTCCACTTCTGTGCTGGATTCAGTGTTTTTGTGCCGTAGGACAGAGTGTGGTGAGGAGACAGAGGAACAAAGTGCTGCTGTGTGGAGCAGCAGCTGCTGCTTGCCGGATCAAAGGGGCAACAAGCGTGGTCTTCCTGGCCCAACGCTGCTCTGGAGGTGTTTGACGGACAGTCAGCAGCTGGGGCCGCACAGCCCGCCATGCAGGGGTCAGGCTGCTGGACTGCAAGGCCCAGGGGTGACATGCCCTCACTGGACAGGGGGAAGAGGGGAGAAGGTGTTAGATGGGAGGGTAAATAGAGGGAGAGACGTCTATGTTTGTTTCCTTTGTTGTTTGTGTTGCTCTTGTAGTTTAGACAGTCGCATCTGGGATTATTACTGTACATGGATATATGTATTTACTTATTTTTCTGCCAGTTTCACTTATGTATCATATTGCATAGGCAATAGCATGATTTTAAGGGTAAAACCATTACTAGAATAGCATTGCACATCGCTGCAGTATTCCAGCTCTTTGGTGCTGACAGAAAATCCGAGCGAGAAAAGAGAGACAGACAGGGAGCGAGCATGCCGCAGTGTTATTGATTTATTTTAATTAGCTGCTCGTTAAATCGTGTCAGTTTGCAACACAAATATATAATTCTTTGTCTGATTTTCCACTCGAGTCTTAATGACTCGTACTCCCCGGGTTTCAGAGAGGAATGACTTCTGCAGCAAGACTGACAGAGCAATGCAAATGTTACTCATATTGGACTGGGGGGAGGGAGGGGGGGTGATGCCACAAAAGGGCAATGAGTGGAGTAATAAAAAGGGAAAGAAAAACAGGTCAGTGAGAGTCCATGGAGGAGAGGTGAAACAGTCCCCCTTTGAGAGGCAGACAAAAGAGTGTGGAGGGGGGTATGGAGGCACAGTGGATGAGAGAGAGAGAGAGAGGGAGAGAGAGACAGAGGTAAAACTATGTAAACACAGTGGCTGCCCTAAACGTGGGCCCTCTCTGACGTTCCTAAAAAATGATCCTGCCTTGCTCCGCTTCACATCTGCACTAAATCAAACACGGGAGTGAGGTAATGTTCGCCCGGCTTATGTCTCTTGACTCCTGTTTTAACTTAAAGAAGGGAAGAAGGGATAGAAAAAGGGAAACTCTGTCTCTGATAGGATGAGCTTGGGGAAGCTTTCCGTGTATCTCTTTGTCCTTTATCTCCATTCTGGAGGAGTGGAGCCTGTGAAAAGCTCCTTTGTGATAGTTTATGATAAATCCGCAGATATTGTAGGTTCACTGTGGTGGCAAGCTATGTGTAAACTGTTACAGTGGGGCCTGTTAGGAACATGTGAGCTGATTCAATCAGTGTTGTTGACGCTACAGTAGATCAGCGTTGGAGGTTCAGTAGCCCCAGACTGCCCCACCGTCTGACTGGACCATAATTAGTGTTTGCTTATACTAAACACACCCTCCTCATGAGGTTAATTTGCATGCACTTCCTGGTCAAAGGACACAGAGCGTTTCACTCCTTTCTGTCTGTCTTTCTCTGTTTTGAGAAGGGGGGGGGGGGGATCAAACTAAAGCCTTCCTCCTTTGATTCCAGTGAGTTGTGACTCAATCGCTGGGGGTTTGGAATCTTTATTTCTGTCTGAAGCACAAGTATGGAAGCAATGAGCTCTAATAGGAACCAGAGGACAGTCATGTTTGCAAGCAGTGATCAGGGATTGAGTTCAGCACGTTCTCGTTCAGATTGTGTTGCATCTAATCTTCCTGCAAAGACAGACAGACAAGGGGCCCAGGAATTTGACTGACAAACGGAAACTTGCCCCCATGTCCCTGGCATATGAGCTCTCAAAATGGGCATGTGCAGGTCAGCCGTGAAGGCAATAAACTGTCAACGACGGCTGCGTCACAATTTTGCTCTTTGCACACTGTACAAGGCTACATTTGGAGCAGTAGGCAATCATTTTTTTTGGAGAAGACATGTTTAGCATTTCTCTGTTTCCCTCTCCTGTCTTGCTCTGGCCCCGGCTCTGGCTCTGGCCCTGGCTCGGTTTCCTTCTTTCATCACAAACTCGTCAAACGAGTGACCCTACTCCTGATTGGCCGACTTCCCTTCCGATCTCCACCGCAATTGGCCAGCCAAGCAGCAAGGCTCTCTCGTCTCCCTCCCACCCTTTCACTCTCTCTCTCTCTCTCTCTCTCTCTCTCTCTCGCTCTCTCTTGGCCATGCTCCAGGGTAGGGTGGTTTGGCATGACGATTTCTCAGAGAAGGAATGCTGACAACAGGAGCGAGTTACCAGGTGTGGCTGCAAGTCAGTTAACCAGAAACAAGGCCTTTCTGACAGATTGAGATGAGGAAGCAAGAAAAAAAAATAGAATAAATACAAGCCCTGAGTCAGTCAGACAGACAGCTGTGATTTCATCTTTAAACTTCCTGTAACCTTCCATAGTATTTGTCAGCTTTCTTTTATGACGATAATGCAGATCGTTTGTTGCATTGAAGGGTCATAACGCTGAAGGACTCTCACCATTTGACATGCCTGTATTGTATTGAGTAATCACTATTAAGTCTTTTATTTTCTCTCTGACCACCCTTTACCCTCATTCCCTGCACTCACACACACACTGGGTATAGCATAACACTGTATGCTCGCCAGGGTATTTAACACCTACGCAGACACTCTCTGAAGCTCCCCCCCTGTGTGTGTGAGCAGATATTAGTAACCAGGGATGCTGTGTTGATCCAGCCTAGTGGAGACCCCGTGTCAAGTGGACTCCTGCTGCCATGGCTCCATCATTCATATCTGCCTCGGACATATTTTCCTGTGCGACCTGCACAGCCACAACACTCAGAGCGCTAGTAAACTTAGCACTCTTTTAGGCAGGTTTATGGCTCTTCCAGTGGACACATTGTATCAGCGCTTGTTTGTACACATCTGTCGCTCACGCCATTTCAGGGTATGTCAGCGGGTAGTGCTACTGTTGGCCAATTGGCAGTAGCGTGTGAAGAATTTGCCGACATGCACATACACACATATTGAGTGACATGGGCATACATATTCACATGCATGCTCCAACGCATTCTTAGCACTGCAAGAGCAGTTTTTGATATGCAACTTGAAAACGTGTTTACGGCTTATTGGCCAGGAGAGAAAGAGAGAGTTGCCCACGTAAAACAGCGGTGGACCTCTGCCCCCACCAGCCTGCTTTCTCCTGGGGTAATGTACACATTCTGCGCTGTATCCCAAGGAATGACCTCCACGCGACCCCCTAACCTTGCCTTTAATTATTTGTTTGAAGACAGCATGGAGTTCCCATGCTGAGAGGTACTGTGTGTGCATGTGTGTGTGTTGGTGTTTCTGTGCTCTAACATTGAGCAGAGGCAGGCCATAATAAGCTAGACCACCAGATGTAGATAATAAAACACGGGCTTTGGGTTGGAGGTTTTTTCGCTAGTGTCCCCTAGGAGCCTCCTGTGTTCTGGTTAGCCTACAGACACACTGGCGGTGGTTGTGGTCATGTCCATGGTGTTGATGTGTAGATTTACAGCGCTCGCATATGTTTTAGCGAGTGGTTGGGAATTCTGAGTCCCTGCGGTCAACCTCTGTGTCTCTCTCAGGGCCTTGGGTCCTCACATCCGTCCATCTATCCGTCCATCCCGGTTTGACTGGCCTTCATCCCTGGAGGATTCCTGGTGGTGTTGTTCTAAGCACACACCATTAGCAGCTCACGGGTCGAGGGAAAACAGTGTTATCAGGCCTGGCTCTGATAATCTCAATTGGCTTTACTCAGACTGATAAAAGGTGCTCTAAGGCCACGAGAGGGGCCCTCGGTCACCCCCCACTCCCTCTAGTGCACCGCGTTGCCTCATGGTTACTGTGGAAACTTGTTTAGCGTACAAAAACAGAACCTTTGTGTGTGTGTGTGGGTGAGTGTGTGATATGGTGGTAGTTAGCCAATAGGGAATGTTGACAATAAGCAGGTCCATCTCAAAAGCAGCTTGAAGGGAAAATATTTGAATTTCCATATGTTGATGTGCAAAACAATGGGCTGTTTTCTGTTTAAAGAAATATTAGAGCCTGAACAGTTTATCAGATGGCCAATATTATAGGCTGATATAAGCCATGGCGGTACTGATATGTATGTTTCCCGATGTGCACCATAATGAAAGCTTTTTTTTTTACGGAGCACAGTCGTCAGGTTCAGTCAGGAGCTTTCTAAAAACACCCCATTTTGGTTTTAAAATGACATTTCAATGAGATCAAAAACACTGATGCCTAAACACTTTCCTGTATACTTTAAGTCAAACATTTCTGGTAAGCAGTTGGGAAAACACAGAACACTGTTTTTAAAGGATCATCTAGAATTGTAAAAATCCTAAAACAGCACTTTGATCTTACAGCATACTTTCAAGTACATAGAGTATTTCCTCTGCAGTCACTGGAAACAGTACGGGCAAATTTAGCACCTGGGAAGAACATTCCTAATATTGTGTGTTTATGGTTCTGTCCCAGAATAGGTACGAATGCACATGGTTGTGATTTTGAGCCCCTTGTAGTGTCTCTCAGGGAGAAAGCCGGACTTATATTTTGGCAGGCCTTGCACTCTGAGCTTAAAGAAGGGAGTGTGATACCAGGAATGTCTTTTCTGTTTACTTGCTCAGCTGGTTTTGATGCTGGAAGCGTCTTTCCCTCATAAGCACTGCAGGCATTTCTGACAGCATAGCTATCTAAGAATGCTGTGTCCCCTTTGTTCTATCAAAAAATACTTTCACAGTTAATAAACCTTAATCCTCATTCCTCCCTTAAATCACAAATCATGCATTACAATCATATAATTTCCAATCCAGCTCTCGTTGGCGCACCCCACCTCCTTCCCTCCTCTTTCGTTCTCTCTCTTTCTCATATGGATGCGTTTCATCTTTTTCTCTCAGGGGCCCGCGGCACCCCTGCGTACCTGCACTCTGGATGCCCCCTGGCAAATGAGCACCGCGTCTCTCTTTTCCCAACCGTGCATTTTGTACGTTTAACCATGTCACTTTGAGCCGGGCAGATTACAGGCGTTTAAGTTCATTGGAGAAGGTAAGGGCAGGTATCAGGGCTTCATGGGGGATTAGGAGCCCAAATTGGTTCCAGCTCTCCCTTCCTTCTAATGACCAGTCCTTTACCGTACTGATGGTGCCGTGGCCCGTACGTTAGAAGAGGGCTGGGGGGGGGCTTTTTTTTTTTCCTCCTCTGCCTTTTTGGAACAAGCAATGGACTCCATGCTGGACAGCTCCAACGTGATTTGAAACCCCTCTTTAATATCAACCACATGGTGGTACCTGTAGTGCTAGGTCCACGCTACATTTTTAGTATGTAAAAGTGAATGAGGCAGGGAGGGAAGGATGTAAAAGAGGAATAAAGAGAGAAAGGTGGAGAGTTTGCTTGGCCTGAATGGCCAGCTTGCCACAGCCCAAGGCATCCCCATTCTAAGTTAAAAAGGTTGCCCCTGGCTGGCAGTCACCTCCAGATGACCTCCAGCTCTACACTGGAAAAGCCACAGGAGCTAGGCCGGCTGGGGAGGCTTTGTGGAGCTGCACTTATTCGCTGCTGTGGTGGTGATAAAACTTCAGACAGCCTAATTGATGGGCTCGCTGACATAACAATACCTTGTGAAAGCACGGAGTGGCCCATGCCTGGTCCTCATTTCTAGACAGCTGGAAGGGGAGCAGAACCCCCTACAATGCAGCCAGAGTGGGGGTCCCACAGAGGGGAAGGGTGGAGGTGGGGGTGAAATGGTGGGGAGTAATGAAAGGAGCCATTTGTATCCTGCACTTTGCTAACTTAAGGCTTACTTTGAATTCCAGCGGGTGATAACACCAGAAGTAACGTTGTTTGGGAGAAGGAACTGTAGACAGGACACTGTACACGACGTATAAAGTTGCTGCGAGCAAATGGCTGCAGGAAAGACAGAGATGTGCCACGGTGAGGGTTCTTCTGTGCCCAAGCTGCACTTAATACTTGAGGAATGTCTCCCTGGTGCCCATAGCAACCAAACGTAATCAAAAGCTTTATTAAAAGAGGGGGGAATAGATCATAAGGAACATTAAAAGTATCCCTCGCTGGGTTCCCAAGTCAGCACACAATTGCCCTTTTGTTTGTTGCTGTTTTGTTGTGAGCGCCTCTCTCAAGGACTCGGTGGCTAATGTTGCCATTAAGTCATGCAAAACTGTTTTGTCTTTGTGGTGGCTTGTGATGAATCTCTCTGTGTGTGAATGCAGGGTGATTTAACGTTTGTTTTTCTCCTCTCTGTTTTTTCTCTTCTCTCTGCCAGGTTCATTAACGCCAGGAGAAGAATAGTACAGCCCATGATTGACCAGTCAAATCGAGCAGGTAAAAAAAAAAAAAAAAAAAAAAAAAAAGAATATCCCAGCTGACGTACAGCAGCAGAGTGCTGCTTCTCTCTCTCTCTTTACCCGGCATGAAGACACCCTTTCCAAATCCTTTACTGGCATGCACATCCATGCCTGGAGCCCAGACTTTTTAAAGGGCCACCCTACACCCCCCTTCCCAAAAAACTCCCTCCTTCCTCTCCCTCCCATCATCCTCTCTTCTATTTTCTGTATGAGATGCGTTCAGCAGTGGTGCAGGCCGTTTGCTGATTGACTCTAATTGGAGATTTCCCAGTCTAAGTGGTGAGAGAGGTATATTAGCACTCTCTCTGTGAATTACTAATTGGACACAAGAGGAGTGCCAGAAATGCTAGCAGCAATTTATGAGTTATCTCCTTTTTTTAGGCTGTTTTGGCTTTTTTTTTTTTCAGTCCAGGGTTAGAGGGGGATTCCCCTCACAATTTCTGCTGCGTTTTTATTTTATTCCCCTAAGAATCACTGGTCTGAATTTTGATATTAAATGGGACATTCAAATATCATGATCACTATATAGCTACTTAGTCAAATTTTTATCCTAGTAGCATCAGTTAATGTGTTTTCAGTCATGAAAACTACCCTAAGGACTGATTTATAATACGATGCCTTGATTAAATCAGATGTGATGTTTTGGGAGAGATTATGTAAAGCTTCATATTGTTAATTGATAACACATTTCTTTCCCGCATCTATTGTGGTCAGATTACTAAAAAAAAAAAAAAACTAAGTAGTAAATACGCTACTCCATGATCCCGTGGAGTGATTCAGTCACCCTAAGCTTCATTGACTTTGGCATTAACCAAGAAGAAGCCAAGTAATTTGTCTGAGGGAGGGAAAAGCTGTTTTTGTTGATTAGCAAGCTCCCCGTCTTAAAAACGGTCCCCACACACCGGGGTGGAGATTGTTCAAAACGAACACGAGCCGTGATTAAAATGAGATACACTTGCAAACGTGGGTGACTCTTTGTAAAATTAATGCACTCTTGTGTGGAATATTTGTCAGCATCGTGCGACCAATTATGCCAATCAACAATCTCTACATAAACAGCATGACTAACAGCCCTAATCTAAACGAATTAAAGATTATCCAAGATAATACTGTTACAGTGCTGGAATGCACCGTTTTCTGCAGAGAGCATTAGTTCATTAGGGCTAATAGTAGGCAAATAAGATGCAACCAGCAAATTGATTGCGGCTGTGTCTTCTGTATCGTAACAGATTATCAGGTTAATCTTTCGAAATATTCAATAGCGTTCAATTGTCTGTCTAGGAGTACTGTCTGGGCGAACAGCCTGCCAGGGTAGAAATTCTTCTCATCCTGTCAAACTGCATGCTTTTCTTCTAAGAGAACAATGTATCTCCTGTGAGTGTGGTTTTGAATGACACTGGTGTGTGTGCACGCGCCAGTGTGTGTGTGTGTGTGCTTGCATGCGAGGACCTACTGTATGCGTGTTTGCATGCCACGCGTCAGTCACTGCGGTCCACAAACATGAGCACAATGTCTTACAGTATGTTTGGGCTGGAGCTGGGACAATTGCTGATTGTCTGGTGTGTTTTCTCTTCTTCTCCCCTCCCCCCCTCCCTTTTTCATGTCCACGTTTTGACTACAATCAGGTTTTCTTCTTGATCCTTCAGTGAGCCAAGGAGCAGCATACAGTCCAGAGGGCCAGCCAATGGGCAGCTTCGTGCTGGACGGTCAGCAACACATGGGGATCCGACCAGCCGGTAAGCCCGTCCGGCTCGCTTCCTTCGTCCCTCTTCCCCTCCGTCATGCCTGCTCTACCAGACACCAGTTTCACCCTCAGTTATCGCACAGCTGATCAACACTGATCCTCTTGTCTGCAGCATGAGATTTAGTCACCTCAGCACGGAGCAGGTCCCTGAGTCAGCCACGCAAACCTAATACTAACAAGTGCTGCACAACCACACTAACTACAAAAGTCCCCAGACTGTCAGCTGCTTGTCTTGTTTTTTCCTCGAATCTAACACATCTGGGAAAACCCCTTGCAAATGATCATAACAAAGGGAATTGTGGGATGCCATGCAAGATGAAAACACTTCCTCCACTTCTTTACATCTTTCACTTCCCCTTCCCTAATCATTTTCCAATCTCATCTCCTTTATCAGTGGTTCTCCTCTGACCTTTCTGTGATTCAAACTCCTGCTGACCCTTTTTCTGGCGTTATTCTTCTCTTTCTAGGGCCTATGAGTGGAATGGGGATGAATATGGGCATGGATGGGCAATGGCACTACATGTAACCTCCATCTTGTAAAGCAAAACGCAAAGAAAAAGGGGGAAGTAAGTACTGGGCTCGTTTCCTTCTTGTTGTTTTTAACACTTTGGGACCGTGGGTTTTATGTTCTTCACCCACAATTCACTTCATCCTAGCCATTCTCGAGCAAGCTCCCACCCCTAACTCCCTAAGCATCAACAGCTATGAGCCAGCATGCATGGCTGTTTCAGTAAGAGGTGCAAGGGAGGGGGGCTTGAGCCAAGGATGAATTAAAGACTTGGGAAAAAGGGGGAATCGTCCTGGGACAGAGAGGACCCGTCGACTTGTGGCGCCAGACAACAGGAACAACAACAGAAGAAGGAGGGGAAGAAACAACCTGGCATGGCGTGCACAAATTTATTTATCACAACAGCACCATCGCTCTCCCCATCCCGGACAGCCAATGCAAATGTTGGACATTTAGGGAAAAAATAACATCTCCTGGGGAAGGGGCTGACGGGGAGAAATTAAGCAGGCTCCAGTGAAGCGATAAAGAAGGAGAAGTGAAACTGTCCTCCGAGTGACATAAATCTGTCTGGGGAAGGATTGATGCCCAAATTATCTTATATGCAAAGACGGGAACACCGCAGTACATTACGGTCCCTGAGCGAGATATACGGGCCGTGGGTGACACGGCCGATCCTTCACTGGGGGTTTGGTTTGAGCTGTGTAAAGGGAGGAATGAGTGTGAGGGGGGGCTGTGTGTTTTGATTATTTTTTACTGGAGGGAGACGATTTAAGGGGGGGCGGGGGCCAGTGACTAGCCTGACCTGAGACTCACAGACAAGAACAGGGAGACATTGAGATAAATTTATAAGGTTGTAGACACAAGCATGACTGCATCTAAAAGGAGGGGGATCTCTTTCACACATACAGATGCAGTCTCTCTGTGGCGCTGTCTTCCTGTCCCTCTCTCTCTCTC
>JAOWBC010000248.1:8650673-8678810 GCA_028566105.1 Hypoplectrus providencianus | reverse complement strand
GAGGGTGGGGGTACGGGCTGTGACATAAGGCTATTTGGGTGTGGGACCACAGGGAACCTGGGCTTTCATATCTCCCCTGCACAATGAAAGCCCTGTGTGCCACTGTCTCACAAGTCCAACTTTGTTTCTCAACAAGGAGTGTAAACTGTTGTCAATATTCAGATAGCCTTCATCTGCCAATAATGACAGGCAGCCGGCTTCCTATCTTATCTGCGGGCCAGGTAGCGCCGTACCTGGGGGGAATAACTGCTGCGATAAAGAGTGTCTGGGCCAATAGAAAGGCTCTTGTCTGTCTGTGAGGAGTTAATGGAGAACGCCACTGGAGACAGGAAGTCCTCAGAAAGTGAAAAGCACTTTATTGCGCTACCTGAATGGCCTGGCATAGGGTTTCTCCCAAACCCAATGGGAAAACCACATTACAGGTCCTTACACAGGGTCATTACAACAGGGCAATGGAGTTCAAGTGATCCATTGCATTTGAATGACAACATCACATCGCTCCATTCATTCTTCCCTCTTGTGTGACCTGACGATGATCCCTGTGGGACTGGGAAGTTGTCAGTGGAGTGACGTGCTGACGTTACAGTAGAGAGTGTGCAACATTCGGTTCAGTCCAGTATTTCCTCAAAGTGTGAGTGAATATTCACACGTCTTGCCTCGTGCATTCTGAGTCAAGACAGTTGTGGTGACTGTTGCTTTCTTGCAGCAACAGGTTCATGGACCCATAACCCACAGTACACCGCAACATGACATCATCAAGCCTCTAAAAATGAACTGCAACATCGATCCCTCGCAGGCTGACCTCCCATAAGTCAAATATAGACGATGTGGGACATGTGTTTGGATGGAAGTGTATATTTACCTGTCACCAGGAACTCAAGGACATGGCAGCAGCGAGGTTGTATCCAGCCCAAGAGGGGAGTGTTTTGGGGGTGAAAATGAGTTGTAAAAGTGATAAATGGCCCACATTTCTCTAGCTGAGGAGCACTGGAGCTGGCACCGTGCTTTCAGCCAAACAGTTAATTGCTCAGCACAGTGAAGGCCCAACAAAATACTCGTAAAGCATCAGAAAAAAAAAAAGAAAAAAGTTAAGTCCGATCTTCCTCTCCTCTCCCTCCCTGCTTCTTGCTTTTTCTCTCGACTCCTCTGGCTGCTTCTATCCCTGCCCTTCACAATTTCCCAGCACGCAAAAATATTATGTTGCTAGTGGCAACAATTGAATAAAATAACCAATCACATCTGCTCTTTCAAATACTTCCAAAATTAAGTCTGTACATAATGGGGGAGTCGTCTCATCTGTGCATCAGGACCTGAAGCCAGGATTCATTGCGGTGTGATAAATGATTGTGAAGCTTGTTTTGACAAATGCAATGGTACTTCTGAATGAGTGCAGTGTGCAGGGCCAGATCAACTGGATTACAGCCTCTGATTATGCCCGGGATTCAAGCTTTGCTCTCAGCACCAATCAAAACCTGTGGTCGATGCATCCCATAATAGCTACGCTTGTCTCCATGGTCACCGCCGCCTGTGTACAGTAGCCCCACCTCCTCCTAAGTGCACTTATTTCATAATAACAAGCTTGCGACAGCTCTCATCAGGCAATCTTGCTCACAAATAGAGGACAAAAGAAAGGGTGAACCGGGGTTTGTTTTGACTCAATCACATTTTGTCTCCAGCCTCTTGCAACTAACCTTTTTCCCCGTCCGTCTACCTCATATTTTCCTACTGCACCGCTCTAATCTTTTAGAATGTCACTAGCGCTCATTCGTCTACGGCTGCCTCTTCCTCCTCTACCTCTCCTCTACCCTGCTGTTCCTCTCCCTCCCCGCCCATCCCCACGCTGGCCTGTACCTGTACTCGTGGATGTTGCCGGGCCTCCTCTGGACCCCTTGCTGAGAACAGGAGATGACACAGTTTCTGGGTCACTTCTGTCACAGTCCAAATGCCACTCAGGGGGGCTGACCTTTCCGGTGGCCGATGCAGGAGCAGGGCCGCTTCCATGCATGCTGTCACCCCTGTGGTTCCAACCACAAATGCACGCTCCCTCCATTACGCTGACAGACCTTTTTTTTTTTCTTTCTCTAAACTCCCTGCACTACTCTGTGGTATTCACCTCCTCCTTTTCATCCATGACAATACATGTTAAAACAACGGGGACGTATCAAAACGGACAACCAAAAATAGCCACTGTAAAATGGGGCTGATGTTGACATCTGTGCTAAACTGAGGAGCGTCACAGGCCACAGACACATGGTGTATCAGGTCTCACTGGAAGGAACTCTAAATATGCTTCCTGGATTTATCTGAAGGCGTGGGTTACATGGCGACTGCCACTGTTTTTACAAATGGGAGTTTGGCTCTAAATGGAATACCTCAATTAGCAGGAAGCCCAGTCAACACCTTTCTATTTAACGCGGTGTACCATCTGAGATATCTAGGTTTCCACCGCCATGCTGTTCCTTTTAACACAAAGTGACTTGAGTTGCTCAGTTAGGGCTGTCAGAAATAGAATATTTCAACAACCAGGCCCTGGGTGCATGTGATCCCATGTCACATCATTGTCAGGATGGATTTTTGCAGGGTGTGCAGAGCTCTAAATTTTCTGTTTTTTTGAAGCTCTCGGCCTGTCTGTGCGTGTCCTGCACTACCACTGACTCATACATCACTGAAACTAAACTAGCCCACCACATCTCCCCTCACCCCTCAGAGTGGATTAATGTGTCATAGTTTCCCTCAAACATACCATCTGCCCTCCATCCTGTCAATCAAACATCCACTGCTTCGCCATTCAAAATCCCCCAGACCATTTTTCTCATGATCCATTGTTGTTTTTAAATAACAGCCTCTGATTAGCAGGCAGAGCTTTCCTAAAAATAAAAATGAAATCTCTTCGTATCTGCTTCAGCTCGGGGCAGAGAGGCTGCTCTTTTCCCAGTGCTGTTATTCAAGCCCTCTTAAAAAAATCCTTTTTTAATTTCAAACTGGCTGCTCTGACTCTTCCAGGAGAACTTTTATTTATTTCCACCCTGTGATGTCTTGCTGGCTGAGGGAGGCTGAGAGGATCCCTACTAAAAGCACTATGCTGCCTGGGGCAGAAACAGGCCAAAGCTCTCTCCACATAAATAACACAGGAGCGTGGAGGAAGTCCGTTTGGTGGTCTGCTGGAGGGATAGAACCTACCCTTCAGTCTGTCTCTGGTTCGGTCCTGCTCTCTCATTCACTGTGTCTCAGTGGTCTATCTAGCAGCTTGGCTGAGGAGGCATAAAACAGCAGGATCTGGAGGAGATTGGGCCAAGATGTACATCTGAGTGGATAGTGGACTTCCAATAGCCTGCAGGCCCAGGCCAGACAGAGTGGATGCTGTGAACTGCATCAGACTAATCTGACACATGGGAGTCCCAGATTTAAGAAATGCAACTAATATTACAATGCTGAAGAAAACGTGTAACTAAATAGTTCTGCATGTCTCCTGGTAAAAAAATAAAATAAAAGGGAAAACATGATTAATAATATGCTTTCTGTTTTTTCTCCTTCACACAAAATGGATTGCCATTGATCATCATAAATAACTTTGTCAAAACACATTTTTTAAAATGATAAAATACTGTATGTGGAGTCTTGTTACTGGATGCTGCTTGAGGATCACATTTCTCCACAACACTGGTGTTCCTGGCCCCGGGAAACGACCTCTCCAAACTGGCCTTATTTGGAGAGCACTCGAGTGCCCCATTGTTGTGACAAGAACAATGACTCTAAAAAAGAGGTGGGGGACAAGGGCAAGGAAAACACAAAATAAAGATGTCTGGCTCTAAAAAATCATCCAATGGAAGTTTTTTTTTTCTATATTTGCACACACATCATGGAAATACTGTCAGCTGACGCCGGTGTCGGCCCACGCCTTTGAAGTGGATTTAAAAAAAGCTGTATTTGGTTTGCATTGTGTGCAGAACCTAATTTATAGGAGTTGACCCTGGCTCCTCTTTTGTGCGACAGCCATCTTGGAAAACAATGGCAGGAAGGCTTGAAACTTGAGAGGAACTGAATCTGCTGTTTTCCAATTTTTTTTCTGTTCTTACTCAATAGAGAATTTTCCCTCCCTGAGTAAAATAGCTCTGTTTTTGTGTCCAACAGGAGCCATAAACTGATGTCTAAGCATTCCATGGCCAGGCAATAGGGCCGAGTTTAACTGGACACATGGGGACAGTTGTTTTGTACCACATGGAGCAGGGGGGGGCCTGACAGAGGAAGCCATGGCCGCCTGGTGACCTCGCGGTGACCCACTGGCCTCCTCATGGAGGGATCAAGGCCTAGATGGGAGCTGGCTGAGGGTTAGAGGTTTAAGGGTAACAAATCAAGCAACACTTTAGTGGTATTTAACCCCCACATACCATATCTCTCTAACTGCGTGAGTGGTGCATGACTGCGCAGAACAAACATAGAAGCGCTTATTTTTATTCTATATGGGGGAGTTCTCCTCAGTAACAGAACTGGAAGAGGCTTGGGTTTAGGAAGACAAGGAGAACATTTCATCCACCTGAGGTCTGCTTTGATTCATCTCTCTGCAGGCGAGCGCTGACGGACAGCTACCAAGTCTCTATACTGAAGGATGTATGTACGAGGAAATTCTTTTTTTACTCACTTTTAATGCAACAGTAAGGAGCACAATACAAACCTCTTCATATAGGATGCATTCTCTGAGGTGGTGGCAGGTTCTTCACCCTTTCACTTTCTTCCTCTTATCGTTTTGTGTGCCATAAAGAAGAGGACAGGACAGGGACCCCCTATAGGCAGAGCATATCTGCCTCTAAAAGCATCACTCAATTTAATGTTCACTTCTGGTTCTCCTAGCCCAGCTGTGTTTCTTCCATTGGTATCATAAAAAGGTACTGAGGTTGTAAAGAAGTGCAACAGACACAGTTTAACATGGAAATCAGGTGTTTCTACTGTATGTATTTGTGGGAATTCGCATAGCTGAAGTCAATAAACATCTTAAGTTAATGATGTTAATATTAATGGAAAGAACATATTTAAAATCACTTATAAAAAGTTATTTATTAATTAATAATCAATACAAGCAAAATATTACTGTACAAAAAGGGAAATGGGACTGACTGTATATAAAAAAAAATCAGCACTGTATTCAATTGCATTTTAATGGCCTCACTATAACTTGTGTGGAGAACACTGTAACATCAGGCCACTTGGGTTTGTATGAATGAGTATGAGTTTACTGATACATATTCAGTAGGCCAACAAATAGGCTTGTGAACTATGATCAGTGCTGAGATGATAAGTGATCCAATCAGCCAGCTGATAGAAAAACAGGAAATGTATAGACGGCAGAAAGTTAATTGCCATCATATCTTGTGTGTGATTTTTATGTTTTGTAGACTAAACAACTAATATACAAAACAATATCAAACATCTGAGTTAATTAACAAAGGAATGGCAGCACTGACAATAAGCAGCATTTCCAATAGTTTTAACTCAACATACAGAAACAGAAACCCCGAAACACCTGTTGTTATGGTTGGTAGATGGTAGATTTGTAAAAGAAATAATGACAAAATGTAAACATCTATTTATAATTGAGATAACTCAAAAATACAGAAGCAGAAATTGTTGATAAAAATAACAAGAATGCTGAAATTTAGCTGGCATGCGAGTCCATGCTTCAACCCACTGTGGTCAAAAGAAAAGAAGAAAAAGAACTCCTCAATAGATTTTATAAGTGAAGTGAAAGGGTCACAGTGAGGCCATCTTTAATCAGAAATGATCCTGTTTACCCCCCTGGAGAGCCACTGAGAGGGCACTGAGTGACGCAGGTGAGAGACAGGCGTCCACCCAGCCCCCGGACCGCACCTCTCTTATCTGCCTATGGAGTGGAGGAGGAAGGAGTGACAAAGGCCAGGGCTTTGGGTGTGATAAGGAAAGGCCTTATGTCCTGCTTTGGCCCTGGCTCTCACCCTGGCTGTCCGCTGCAAGAGGCCATCCAGGGGCCAGGAGCTGACCACAATCAGGAAAGCCTCCAAGACGGTGTTTTTCGCACACAGGTATGAATCTGACCCTGTGCTGTCAGATATACAGAAAGATGGTGTGTGTTTACATGTGGTAGCTTTGGGGCGGTGAAAGAGAGGAAGGGAGAGACAGACAGAGACAGAGGGTCAGGTGGAGTTCAGGGTAGATTTTTTTTTTGCCCGTCGTCTCACACTGCAGGAAAGCCAAATTGCTTCCGGATCCGAAGTATTCTCCCCCTTTTCCAACACTTCCCGCCTCCTCGTCTTCCTCTCTCCTTCCTCCCATCTTATTTTTTCGCACTCTTTGTCTTTACTCTGGCTCTTGTTGCAGCCGGTCCTGCTGGGCGGCATGGCACAGGGTGACAATGTCTGTCGGGAAGCAGTCTTTGAGCAGGATACCTCTGTCTCTCTGGCAGTCCAGCTCCGCTATGAAACCGTACCAGTAGATCACAAGGCCTGGACCAAACCTGCAGTGCAAAACAAAAGAAACAAAGTCAGCCTTTTGTTAGTACATCATTGCTGTCATGTCTCAGAGTTCTGAAGTAGCTATGAATGAGTTTTCTGCAAAAATGCTTGCAGCTGTTGATTTTGGATTTGGAAGGCAAAACAAAAAAGCAGGAATAAGTGAGTGAAGAGATAGAAAGATGGGACACAAGCGGGATTGATATATGAGAGATAAGGTCGCTTAGGTATTTTCCTTTGATCACCATCCAGGAAACTTGCGCTGAATCAAACGCAAAAGCCGCCAGGAAGATTAAGATCTTTCTGACAGGGTGATACACACTTGATCACATTACAATGGCAGTGAAATAACAATAATCTGAGAAATAACAAAGCTCCGCACACCAAGGCCTCCGGATCCTGTCATCGGAAGCCTTTGGCACACAGCAGAGCACACAGAGTTCAACACAAAGTCTGAGACTTAAACACACTGCATCTGGCGGCTAATGTTAGCCAATCCAACAGTGTCCAGCTGTTTCATTCACATTCACTTTGAAAGCCAGAGCAACTTTGCCTCAGTTGGCGAGCACTGCGGTTCCTAAAAGCTATAAATAATGACTTGCCAAGCAACTGTGAAGGCAAGTTCAGACTATTTGAATATAAGACTTTTTTTTTCTCCTTCTATCTTTTGTTCTCTCCCTCTCATCTTTTTGCTGCTATTGTGTTTTATAGACACTGTAGCTACTGTACACCTGAAGGTCTGCTGAAAGGTGCAGAAACAATTAAAATAGAAGAGCTTCTCACTGGGAATGTGCAACGTTATTTCACTACTTCTCCTCACAAAGGCAATAAATCATCTTTCCAGCTATTTATTATGCCCCAAAGAGCCACCGGTGGCCCCTCTCTGCCTCATATAGATCATACGTACACTTTGAACATTAGCTGCCATGCATAAAGACATGTCACAGTTGAACTCTGAACAGAGAGCACCTCAGCCCCACATACAGGACCAGATTCAAGGCGGCTGACAGTGTTCTGGTCTCAGACACTTTATCCTCAGACAGTTAACAATGTTGCTGGGCCTCTGGAGACCCAGACAGGAAGCTAGCCAAAGGGCCACAGAGAGCAACAGAAGTTCAGCTCCAAGGTAAAGTGTATAAAACCTTGAACCTGTGATCAATCATTTCATACAAAATACAGACGCAAACACTCAATGATGTTATTTTAATTATAATTACAGAAATCTTTAGTCTTTTTTTATGGTTATAATTTACGAGCTTATTATTACGTTGATGTGTGACTCTACAACTTTGACAAGGTATTCAAAACCACATAAATTATACGTACGAGAGCAAGAATCAGTTGTCGTGACATTGCCAACTATGCATGTGTGCTGCTGACTGAGCCTTGGGGCAGAGCATGTTCTACATACAGCACTTGTATGGCGACAGACACATGCACGAAAAAAATATGTGACTCTACACGTACACTCCGCTCCCTCCGAGAGGCCCTCGCAGCAGTGCATGCTTCTGCGCCCCGTCCCCGGATTCTACATTTTACAGTGTGTGATTTACGGTGCTGTATCTATGAGCAAACAGGCCAAAGCTAACAGCCCTGGAGAAAGCCCACAGATGCACGCTGAAAGTTCACCGCAATGTCACACACATAGCTCAGCCTCTCAGCGCTGCACAAAGCTCGAGCCCCCCGAACTCTCATCGTTTCCGTGGTCCGCCGCTGCACATGGCCGCCAACTCTTAATATGGAAATGTTATGGAAACAAAACCTAAACATTTACATTAGATGACTTTGGAAAAGGGGTTATGCTCTTCTTTTTTATTCAGCCGCCGCGCCGTATGTATTTCCTGCGCTCTGGATGGGGAGGCGAGGCTGAAAAAGGGGAGAAAAAGGGAGACTGGTCTGCGCCGAGCGGAGAGAGGCAACCTTCTGGAAAGGTTAAAACTGTACATCAACAGATAAGGCAGCGGTGTACGATACATCATGTCCCGGGTCTGTCAAGGGAGGCCGAGCACAAATTGAAACAAGCAAAATTATAAACACAGGGGAGCCATGTCACCAAGGCCTTTCCATACCGTAAAGAAAATAAATGGACTTTGAATCCTGCTCAGAATGAATACAAGTCAATACTACAGGGAGCTCGAGGTAAAAATCTGAGACTGGGAATACAAACAATAACAGTGAGGGGGGAAGGGAATGGTCAGGAGGCCAAGCCTGAGCCTGGTGGCTACAGTAGAAGAAGAAAAAGTTCCAAGCAGCATCAACACCCTGTAAAGAGCAATTATAAATATACAGTATATAATGCCATATAGACTTTACAGTCACTCTGAAGTTTGTGTGTTATAACCTCTGAGGAAGTGACTGGAAGTTCAGTATGAATTTGTCTGCAAATTATGGTTTATTATGTGGGCTGGCTCGTCTTAACCTGGCGTGTGCTTATTACACACACCACCTCGAAGTCAGCCATCTTCCAATAAACACCTAACTATGTAACGACTTGGTGAAATTGTTTGTGAAACGTAGCTAATTTCAGCGAGGGGGCCATTTGACGAGGCGGGCGTGGATTGCGGCTGCCAGCCACGCTTTCGTTAGTGTTAATGAGCGGGTGGTGGTCGCATTTAAAGCAGGTGCCAAGCAGCTTACTACGGCAGCTTAATGAGAGCAGCGCACTCAGGAACAAAAACCCTCGAATGGAGGAGAGGGAGTGCTATTAGTGTCTGCCTGAACACACACACGGAGCCATGCAGCCGGGCCTCACACTGAGCACTGAATTCAATCTCTGAATCTTATATGCACAACAACATACATACACAAAGTGCACAACATATATGCTGACAGTGGGAGTTTTATATTAAGCGATTGACTGATACTGAAAGCACAGAACTGATGCATATTTAGTTATTTCTTATTATTTATTATAATAAGAAATAATTATATTATATATCTTTTTAATTTCATTCATGTTTATTTTCTCAGTTTTCATCTTTGGTTGAAAATATAAAACATTGAATGTACAATCATAATCCAAATTGATGTTAAATACTCTCTAATTATGTTAAAGAAACAGGCTCCTCAGTATCTTTGTTTGGTGCATAATCTGCATGAAAAAGGTCTATTTTTCATCCAAGGAATTGCTTCTAAAATGCAGCTAATTTTTGGTTATCTTCCAGGCTAAAAAAATCCTGAATCCCTACACAGAGCCCAACAGTAAAATACAAACTGTACCCTTCAAAAAATCTGCAAACCGGCCTTCTTGATTTTATTTATGTCCTCCTCATTTTCTGAGAAGTCTGAGGTGGCTGGAGGTCACACAGCTGGCCCCCCCACCTCCAAAAGAAAACGTTAACATTTCTACCGAACAAACAGATCACGTCTAATTCGATCTGCCACATTTGGTGAGAAAAAGCTTTGCTAAAAACTGGGGGCCGCGCACGTCTGCCAAAACACATTACACGACATGACGAATTATCAATAAAATCAAGATGAATTTACGCTCAACTTTAAAACACCGCCACTTCATTTTACATAGCGCGCAGACCCATTTTAAACAAACGCCCCAGCAATGATTTAGACAGCGTAAGCCTCTACCTGAGCATGAACTTTACGTCTCGGAGGTTTCCCCACAAAGACCTCTTTGTTTTCAGCGTCCATACATCAGGTCACAAGGTAGACCCACTGAAGCACTGCCAAACATTAGCTTTAGGCAGTCTTTTCTCTGCTCTCTGAAATGCAGGTATGGAACCTGCTCAGCTTCTTTTAGGACAGAAAGCATTGGGAGTGACTGGGGTGAGAGGTGCAGGGGAATAAAAGTCTCTGTGTTGGACACAGAGGGGCTATGTACAAAGCAAAGGACAGAGATTAAAATGTGTGCATTAGTGACAAATGGCAGCTGCCTATAGGAGGTTATTTACAGGGTCAGATAATGGTTGCGTGATGTGTTGTGGAGTTTTAGAGGTGAGCAGTGACCCAGGGCCTGCATGCCAGGTGATATGGCCCTGCAGCTGATCCCTGTACACGTGTATTTTAATGGTCTCACAGTAGCAAGTCAGCCAGCCTTATTATGAAGACACCCTGATAACACAAGCTTCCATGCACACAAATAGGATATTTAAAGGCTGGCTCTGCCCAGAGGGGCATCCACGAACAGGGAGGTAAATAATCCCTTTTGCTACAAACTATACATCCTCCTGTCCATAAATAACAGGAGCTGAATGCAAGAGTTAACCTCCCACAGACAAGTTATTAAAATGACTAGAGCTAAGAATAGCAACACCTTCTTTCCCTCTCCCCCACCCCCTTACTGGGCGAGGAAAAGTTCAATCCTGCTCAGGTATGTAAAACACAAATACAAGGCACACGATCGTATGTTAAATGAGTCGCCCAAGCCTACACAAGCATCGTAATTAAGGCGGAATAGAGGGCAATAAAAAATAAAACATCTTCCGCCAGGTGTAATTCTCCCCGACATTTTTATGTTTTCTGTCGATGGGGTATGGAAATGGAACGTGGCTCGGATGTGGTTCGTCTTTATCACCGTTGGAGGCAGAGAGGGTGTTTTACGTGTGTGTATGTATGTTTGTGTAGTGTAGTGTTAGGTTTAACATAGAGGTGTGGAGGCGTAATGTGTGAGTATGAAGGGTGTGGGAGGTCAGGTCGAGTCAGTGTGCTGCGAGTTGTGTGTCGCACTAGGAGATAATTTACGCTCACTGATGCGTGATACCAACACCAGAGCAGAGACCGGAGGATTCCTGGGCTTTATCTGGTCGCCATAGCAACCACTGCAACCTCTGAGGCAGGACGTGCCCTCGGTGCTCTGACCCACCACAGAAATTAGTCCACACTACATTTAGCTCAATAACACTGTGATACACTTTACTGTGAGACACCGCCTCTCATGTTTCAAATTATTTCATTAATTCAGAGGTATTTTGATTTTAATATTTTCAAATATTTAACTTAGCTACATTTTAGGGGCAAATATTTCTTTACTTTTTACTCCTCTTCATTTAACTGACAGCTGAAATTATTCATTTCTTTTCAGGTCAATATCAAAATTGAATTAAAAGTGATTTTAAAAGATAACACATGTTAATAAATTCCAACTGATAAAAGCAAATGAAGAAGTTAAAATTAGCTCCACCCGGACGACAGTAAAATGCTGCTTACATAAATGCATCAAAATAATAACACAAAAATAGATTTGGAATATGTGAACACTCTGAGTGGATCCATTCTGTATAATGAGTATTTTTATTTTCAATACTTTAAGTACATTGTGATGCTGGTACGAATGATAGTATTGAATGTGTGACTTTTATTTGTAGTGGAGTAATTTCACAGCGTGGTATTAAAATAAAAGGTAAAAATGATAATAATAATAACATGGATTTCATGACAATGTCCCTTTCCTTAAAGTTAATGAAATTTTGAAACTAAAATAGTCCCAAAATAGTCCAAATAATAATAATAATAATACACCAATACACACCAGACTCTCCAAGCCACGCCCACTCCTCACTCTGCAATCTCCCAATCCAACTCACCTGTTTACTAATCAAGTCATCACCTGTGTCCACTTCCCCTCTGCCTACTAAAGCCCCAGTCACTCTCCACTCTCTGTCTGTTCTCATCTATGGAGAAAGAAAGACTCCAGTGCACAGACTGTTTTCCCCACATGTCAAGAAACCTGCTCCTGTTGATCCAGGTTGTGCCCTATTGTTTGGATTCCCTCCTTTGTTCTCCAGAGACTAAGTTGGACTTTTAGTTAAACCCTTTTTATCTTCAGGGCTCTCTTGGATTCATTCCGTTCATTTGTGCTGCCTCTGTTATCCTTTTTGAGAATAAACCTACGTTTTTGGAATCACCTGTGTATCCTGAGTCTGTGTGCCCTAAAAAATAATAATAATAGCACATTGAATTAATGTTTAAAAAAAATCTTCAACACCACTTGTTGAAAATAATATAATCTCCACATCTGACATTATCAAAAGCAACATTAACTCTAAAAAAGAAAAAAAAAAGACATGAAACAACAGGGAAGATAAATCAGATGTGTTTGTATGTGTTCAGTGACATTTTCTATACCAGCAATGTGTGCATTCTGTTCAAAACAAAAAAAAAGCAATCATGACATGACACAGCACAGCACAGCACAGCGCTTTAAGACATTGCCAGCTTCTATATCGTACTCTCATTACATTGGTGATTCAGATGTGTCACCTGACTGCACTGCAACAGTTGTTCTATGTGCTTTGAGAAGGATTCCCATAATTTCATGAACCTGCACCACTGGCTAACATGGCTGTTAACTTTGGAGAACAACTAAATCCACTAAATTGTGGATAAAACAATGTTATTGTTGCTTTGCACTTATCTTTTTGTCCGGATGGATAAATAATGTTAATATTTATTTTAATTACTTTATGAATACACCGTGAACAGTCTTTATCTGCCACTGACGAATTATCACTTTCTCTGACCTCAGTCTCCCTCACGACCTATCAACTCAGCCACCTTCTCACATTAACCTAAATCTTATCTCCTCACACACACAGTCTGACAGGCTCTATATCAATCAGCTGATTGATAACCTAGCTAACACATGATTATGTGAGTGAGCCCATGAGCTAATACGCATCAGTCTTATTTCTATTTTGATAGCACGGCAGCGGGACACGGAGCGCTCCGCCTCACAGCGCCATTTGGTCCTGGTTAGGCTCCGTTTGTACAATATCATGCTTCCCAAACATCCTGCAGCCAAAGGGAGGAGTCTCAATCAGTGTTTGGAACTCGTTAAGTCCCTTAACTGAGCATGTCGCCGACCGCATTAGCACCACATATCTGAGGGACAAGTGTGCGTTGTGTGTGCAATGTGCTCTGGTCCCCTCTAAGATCTACGGCGTCACGGTCCAACGCGCTTTGACACACTCTGGTCTGCTTTGGATGTGGAGCGAAACCAAACAAGGTGTGGTCTGGCTCTGGCTTTGTCTGTTTAGTGTTCAGAAGTTGGTCCAAACAGTATTGAGGACAGTGCAGACGACCAAACAGCCTACTGATGACAGCTCTATGATGACACCAGACCAGGCTGGATTTAAGGAACAACTTCATGGAAAAATGTTCCTCCCTAACAAACAGTATCCCGTTTAAATCCAGCCTTTGTAATATGAATATAATAATCTCTGTCTCTGTGGTATTCCCCGGGTGTGTAAGGGTTAATATTCAGTTGGTCAGAGCTCACCTGATCTTTTCTCAGATATCGACTCCCCATCCTCCATAATGACCCTCTACATCATGAAAATGGCTTGATCTCTTCAGTTATGACACACTGAGTGGGGATTCATTAACACTTGATGCTGATATTATTAAATCCTATTATTGCAACGGCTGCAAATGGTGTCTCGTTTGCCAGTGCTGTACTGAAATCATGAGTAGGCAGTCATTTGTGTCAGTGAGTCCGGATGCATGTAAGTACATTTTAAATATACGATGACCATCATCATATATCCAATATGGGAAGTAAAAATAACAAAACATAGTATCTGAAGCTTTTAGTGTTTTCAGGTGAGGCTTATTAGTCTCCAAAGGCAAACACTGGCCACCGTGCTAATTTGGAGATCTATTCAGAGAGTCCCTCTGGCCTTTGATGAGTCCCCATGTCTATAAGTTCTGCTTGGAGACAGGAAGCTCCCCGTGGTGGCAGGCGAGCAGGCTGGGGGCTGGGAGCTTGTGCAGACGGAGAGGACTGCAGCGTCAAGGGGATACATGCTCCTTTAACCTGTTATTGTGAACTCCCAGCAGCCCTGGCCGATAATTGCCACCTGTCTCTGGGGAAACACAGTCAAAGCCAGGCAGAGGGACGGCCATTTTGTGTCTGCCGCTGCTCCTTGCCCCACGCAGCCCTGGTCCTAATCCTGCCCTTAACCCTGGCGGCTAATGTGTTTTCAATTTAGGATGATCCCCCACTACAGCCCGGCCCTAATCAACAACAGTTTGTACTGTAACCCTATCTGGCCCTGCGAGGGCAGCGTCAGCCTGGCCGGGCGCCTGCAAACCTGGTGTGTCCAGCAGAGGAACAGCGTTATGTGTGTATGAATGGATGATATCATGTTTATACGTGAGGTCATGGGATGTGTGTCGGTTGCTTGGTTGTTTGTTTCAACGGCATAACAAGATGTGGAGGACAAACATATAAACACACAGGTAATGCAATGAAAAGTCAATGTTCCATATTCCGAGATTTAAATAAAAAAAAGACAATATTCTGATTTCGTCAATTTTGTGATAGAAAAATGTAATGGCTTTGCAATCTTAATATTCAGCAATGTGTTAATAAAGTGAAAAATTCACTTTGCAACATTTTATGTTATTCCTAATTTTTCCCCTAATTTTGCAAAAACTTGCATTTCCATACTTAAAAAGCCAGAACATCCACTGGGTCAATCTCTCTGTTTGGTTTAGAAATAATATTATTATATTATATCCTCAAGGTTGAAATATTTGAACTGGGGTGTATTAGGTACAACAGTGTATAACAGTGTGTACAGTAGATGACGGTCAGCAATAGCAAGGTTATTGATTTTTGAAATTGACGGTTTTTGAAATTGGTAAATTAAGAACATTTAAATATGCACCTTTAAAATAAATCATTTAAAACATGGCAAAAGCACCTCACACAACCCCTCTTTAAAAAAATCCATTAAAACTATCCCTTTAAATTCTCCTGCCACTCCAGTGAGGGCTGAATCAAAAGTTAGGCATGGAAAGGCAGGTGTGAATGTTTGTTGTGCTGGGCCTCCTGGCCTCTGCATCCACGAGTAGAACCCTGCCCCAAAATTAGAGTGAGGCCTCTAATGTCTCCCTGGGAGAAAAAGAGGCCTGGCTTTCGTCCAAGTCAGCACCTTTGGAAGTGCAGTCGTGTTACCACCACTAAATCAACATGTCAGCGCCCGGCCCAGTGAACTTCTTCACCCAGACTCCACCGCTTACAGCTACCCCACACACCTAATGAATTGGTGTGAATGCCCATCTGTCTGCTACAATGAAAAGGAGAAAGGAGATACGAGTTGAAAAAAAAAACTATAGAAAAATTATATTTCTGTTTCAGCTGTTGCATAGACATTTGCAGTCATGTGGTTATCATCACCAGCACACCGTGGAACTTCATTAGTCAGGTTGCCAGAATAGAAGAATTGCTGTGAAGAAGCAGGTTAAAGGTATTCTCACCATCAACCTTGGCCTCTGAGTCCAAAATGGAACTGTCCCAGTTTGGGGGGCAAGTTTGGAGCCGGTCGCGGGCTAAGGGCCACAGAAAGCCGTGTGCTTACTCGGCAGTCTGTTTACATTCCTGAGGGTAATTTTAGCCCCTAGGGGGGGAACAGAGCAGGGGGGCCGACATGTCGTTGGGGCTTGTCAGTGGTCGACGGGCCAGCCGGCGCAGTGGCGGCACCTGGACATGTGGGTGGTACATAAAAACACGCACAGACCTCCAGCGGACAAATCGCTGGAACTGTGTTCTGTGTTTGTGTCAATCGATGCTTTACCCAGTTTAGTTATGGGAAACTTTAAAAGAGCAAACTAGCATCTTCTACATCACGTCAATGGCATCTCTGTCTGCGACCGGACAACTCAACAGACACACGCTCGTAGGAGGCCCAGTGGAAAACCACAGATGTGAGGGTGTAGCCGTGCTAACAGGCCCACCGCAGAGCTGCATTAGCCTTTGGACAACACAGGATATCCCCAGTGTTTTTGCTGATGATCTGGGGTGCAAATCTAATTTCATTGTAGTTTTTAAAAATTTGCTATGCAAACAAAAAAATAATCCTGGTTCAGGAATCGCTGAGGGCTTCTGTGCGCGTGTTGGGATTTGTCTTTTTATTACTCCCAGCCCAGAGTGTCCCTTCAAAGGGCAAGAAAGCAAAATGTCCATGTGCGTTTGCGGTACGCGTGTGTGTGTGTGTGTGAGTGGGTACACGTGTAAGAGAGAAGGAGGGAGAGAGAAAGAGAAAGGGAGGGAGAGACTCTGAGCTTATCGAAACTAATTAGGCGAGGGATGAGGATGGAAGTTAAATACTGGGCTACATGTAATGAAAGAAGCAGAGTGGGGGACATCTAGGGGTCAGGCCCACACCAAACAGTGGTCCTCAGGCAATCTGGTATTGATTTTCACTCGTTTGGGGATGAAGGTGGACGGGGGGGGGGAGGGAGCCATGGAGAGAAGGAGAGGGAGACGGAGGAGAGGCGGCAGTACTGGAGTCTAAAGGTCTTGTGAGTTGTCAACTTGACAGTTTAACCCCTTTTGGAGGAGAACAAACAAACAGAGGGATCTCCTGGGCTGACAGCGTTGATCTGTCATAGCGACGACACTGCAAAGCCCCACACAATGCCCACACAGGAGAGGAGAGGGAGGGAGGGAGGGAGGACGGCTTGATACAGATATGCACAGGCACATTCCTTAAGCCCAACAAGATAGGACTGGGCTCTGCTTAAGGTCTGGCCACCCTGATCTGTGAATATATGAATAGGAGGAAAAAGTTAAATGAATGGAATTTTTATTTGCATTCATCAGTTTAAGAAGAAATAAAGACTAAATATGGATACAGTCTATGCCTGACAATTCTTATTATTAGTGTTTGAAACTGTGGTAAATGTGCGACAATTTAAATTCTAAAACAAAAATTGGTCAAAATGAGCTTTCAATCTTCATTTAAACATCCAAAGCAGGATCAGTGAAATCAGAAATTTGACCATATAGTTTTAATGTTGCACATTCTGGGAAAAGATGACGGGATTATCACACTCTAGAGTTTGAATATGTGAATGACAGTGTTCAGGGCAATTAACCAATCATCTGTTGATCTCTGTTAGACTCCAAAGTCTAACAATGGCACACCTGTTAAGTAGGTGGGAAATAAAAGGTTGGAATCTAAAATTAAATTGACCTTAAAATCAAAAGTCTAATTGAATGATGGATTTGAATAATCCTGACTCGGCTAGGATGCACATAAATGCAAAAGTGAACCAAAGTGGGCCATTTTGGCCTTGTCAAAAACAAAAGGAGTATGGCTGACTGTCCACAACCACACAGACACACAGATGTCAGCGCTCCTCTCTTGTCACTCAATCTGTGAAGCCGTCACCCCAAGCACCGTCCCCTCTCATGTCCTTAAACACTTGAAGACCCCTTTCACTTTTCCCCTCAGACTGCCTCATCGCTTTGTCACATTGCCAAGGGGGACTCCATTAGCCTGGCCATACACAGAACCCCCGAACTCTCACTTATACTTAACACACACACTCACCCAAACATACACACACACACACACACACACACACACACACACACACACAAAGGGAGGCTGATCCGGCTGTCCACATCAAATTAGAGTGGCCCCTATTGTCCCTATTACGGCCTGGGAATGCTCCATCATGACGGATGCTACGGGGTCCCTCACTTGTCAGGAGTTGTCAGACAGATAGGGAGTCTGGATACACACAGCTGACAGGTAATCTTAATGTCTTCAATTAGCCCAATTAGGCCTGTCATAAACAATTCGATAAGTGCTCGACCAACACAAACAGATAGACGCACGCACAAGCACACACGGACGCACACACTGCCGCGCCGGGGTCTGCAGGGTATTAATGAGAAGGGTAATGGGTATATCAGCGGACGCTTGACTTGTCTTTTGTTTCAAGGAGGGGTGTGTCCCCATCCCTTGCTCTCAGCTGTGCACTGCTGGCTGCTACCTGGTCAGTTCAAATTGTACTATCTCCTTTCATTAGCGCATCGCTGGCTGAGAATCTGAAAGGCCGTGACAAAATTCATTTGAGACGAGTGGGAGCAGATTGCCTGAAGCAGGTGCTATAAGGGAGATAAAACAAAAAGCAGCACCTTTGAGAAGCTCTGTGTGTGCACGCATACGTGTGTTTTCCATCCGTGTGTGTGTGAGAAAGGATTTTTCCTGGTCTTCACATTCTGTTCTTTTCCCTGCTATGGTAAATGGGTAATGACACAAAAGTGCTTTTGAAAAAAAAAAGGAAAGAAAGAACAGGGACCCGAGTGGAATCGGCCCAGTGCACACTTGGAGCGTTTACAAAGCTGTGGTGAAATCTAAATATTGTTTCTAGCGTGACTAAACAGGCCAACACCTTTCTGCGGAGAGGATGTGCGATAGCTAACATTGTTTGATTTGGTCTCTCCTTTATAATATCTTATCGCAGAACAACGGTGACACCCACACTACATCCCCTCCTTTTGTCCTCTAACCGTTTCTTTAAATTCATCTATTTGCATTCACTATCAATTTCTTTATTTTCCAGGTACGTGGGACACGTTTCAGAAACCGTGAAGCACAAGCTAATGTTTGAAACAGAGATTCCACAGTTTGCAAACACAAGACCTGAGCAAAGTTAGCATCAATATTTGAACAAGGACTTCACATCAACACTGCCTTGATGTTATGTACAGAGGCCCTGAAATACCCCATGTTAGGCAACAATGCTGACACTTTCAATGCAGCGCTCACACACCAGTCTCTGGGCATTCAGGCCAGTGTTGTACAAAGGCAAGAAAAAAAGAACAATCAACCCTGAAGATTTGAGTTAAAACTGAGGCAATATGCTGAATGGGGAAATCCCAAGGCACATTTTCATTCAAGGAGTCAAACTGGGACGAGAAGACAACCCAACTGCTATCAGCGAGATCCGTGATGGACATCTAACTCTACTTCTGATCTTTACCTCAAGTGACGGCTGGAATGCCATCTGAGGAAAAAAAAAAAAAAGGAAAGAAAGAAAGAGAAAAGCCGTCACCGGGAAGTTGTAATAGGAAATTGCTCTTGGCAACTATTTGTTCAAGCACCAGATTTTTTTTCATCTTTATGCCAACCCAGCGAGCCCCCATTGGAAAACAGGGCAGGTCCCCCTAATGAGTAATCTATTTCAAAGCAGTCGTGTCTGGGCATGACAGTTTACTGAGAGGCTTGAAGAACTGGTAATTACCAGTGTTACGGGGCAATTAATGCATATTACACTGCGGCACTCATGGCGGTGACTGTCAGCTCCCCAATAAAAATGAGTACTCTTCAGCTAAAGGGTGACATTAATTGGGCCCTTAATGACTATGCAGAGGAACCAAGCCAAATAGGAACAAAACAGGGGACTCGCTCTGACTCCAGCAGAGGGCTGGAAATTGGACTAAAAATGAGATTAATTGCTGTTTAGAAAAAAAAGAAGGGAAAAAATGTGGCGAGGGGAAGGGGGAGAAAGAGGTTGGAATTATAGGGTGCAGAGAGCAAGGGCTGCTCATACAAATGACAATTCAATTAATTATTTTATACAGTATTTTCTATACCTTTAGGAGCGCAGACAGGCCTAAGGCCTATTTCAAGGCTTTGTCTTGATATGTTGCTCACTGCATAAACACGTTTCCAAGGTGCCCACGCACAGCGTCATGGTGTATAAGTGAAAAGAGGCTTTCCAACGTAACGAATATATATATATATGTATATGTAGTTATGATACATGTAAATGAGATCAGGTAGTTCCATAATGTGCAATACAGAAAATTCACTTTAAGAAGGAAGTATTGAGAGTTTCTGGGTTACACACTTTCCTATGAAGCCTGAGGCCTTAAGTGTGTCTTCCACTTAAAACAGTCCATAAAAACATTAAGCAGAGCTTTCATTAAAAGTAAGTCTGCCAAATTGCAGGCCTTCCACCCCCAGGAATGTTTGTTTAGAGGAAGATCAAGGATGTGGTGAAGACATGAAGTAATTCTGATTAATGTTGCTAAAGCTAGGCACGTACTGAACACCACCTGAATATGCAAGCCCCAAATCATAAAAATATCAGCATGCAAAACATGCCGTCATTTGCATACATTTTTGATTCTGGATTTCCTTGCTATTTAAATATGCAGTTAGAAATAGTCCAGCACTGCCTCTTGCGCTGTCACGCTGCACACTCACACTGTCATTGGTCCTGATAGAACTCTTCCGCTTCAAAGGGAGCTTTGCAATGGAGAAGAGAATGAGCAAATATTTGAATTGCAAAAACACATCATCTTGCGAGGGGGAGAAAATTCAAGACAACTTTTTAGAGTTAAAGACACCCCCAACCCCCAGCAAGCTCACCCTCTGCACACAGCACAAAAAAAGTCAACATATTCAGAGCGTAAGCACTCTCCTCACTAATTTACCGTATCCAAATTTGCGTAATGGGATATGACACATTTTAGAGGGGATTGCGGAAATAAACTTTAATTTGAGGAGAGAACCATAAAATGTTAAAGCTGCCCCTGTATTTAACTGAAATCCACCACACAAATCCAGGTTCTCAGACAACCTGACATGGATTTGATTATAGACTGAAGTGTAATTAACAACTCAAGTTATCCTCTGGTAGGTTGGAGTGAGTAGAATCACCACTGCAGCTATTTCAGCATAACTAAAGAGACCTTTACTGGAGGAATACCTTTCCCCTCAGGATTCGGCACAGACATTTACATGCAATCACTCCTGGAGAATCTCTGACAGCTTCCAACTTTTGCAGAAGTTAAAGTGAAAAAAAGTGCAATGAATAATCCTCATGACAAATCAATAATATGACTCATAGCATATTTGAAGAAAGAGCTCCCCCAATCTGAAGCCAGGATAAATAGAACATTTAAGCCAAAAGTTACAAGTCTAGCCACGAAGGCCACGAACAACATTAAGAGCAATAAATACCCATCTTCAGACATCTGAAAAAATACCCCTGCAAAGAGGGAAAACTGTGTTTATGATAGTAAATTTATTTACCACAGGCCGAGAACCACCTTGAATTTTAAATCGGGGGGGAAAATGTGAGTGTCCCAAACACATACTCAGAAAATGTCTAGGACACATGGAGAATTACTGTGAGTGGCAAAATAAACAGTGGAAAGACAGGCAATCAGCTACCGGTGGAAAACAAATTCAAGGCCAGATATTTTTCACCAGCATCAGAAGCTTTAAATGTAACACAAATAGTTTGTGGATTCCACATAATAATTACAGGATCAAATGAAGTTGACACTGTTACCGTAATTCTAAATTATATCAAAACATTTTCCTTAAATATGAGTCAACCTGTAATAAGAGTCTCAAGAGGATAAATTCTTGTCATCTCTGAACAAACAGTGTTATCCAGAGCTCCTCAACACACCGTCCACATCTCACCTCCCGGCAGTCCAACCCTCCTGTGGCCTCTCTCTCATTGTGACTTGCCTACGTGTAGACAACTTGGAGACAGGTCAGAGCAGAAATCAAACCCGAATGATGGATAGCTTTACTGCACAATGACCTCTGTCACTAAGTTCTTGCCCTAAATCAATGCTAGCGATAAGGGCCGTGCGCCAGCGCTCACCTTGGTATGTTCACCAGCAGACCTTATCTGTGGCAGGAGGAAGTATGAGTAATAACTAAAGACAAGCCACGACAAAACCACTAACCCCACCTTGTCAAACATAATTTACAATGTATATTCCTCAGGCCCCCCTCTGCTGCTCTTAAAACAGTAATTATGAGAACCAAAGAGATTTGGGACTGTGTGTTTGAAAGATTAACCTGCTGTAGGATGGTGGGAGAGCTTTTCACATATCTTTGGTCAAAGTGAGGTTCATATCAGGGCTGTCAATGAATAATCTTTATTCAGATATAGTTTTACCTTGCCAAAAAAAATTAAAGATATTAATATAAAAAAAACTCACTACTAATAAAAATAACTACTACTCCCTCTCAATATATAGTCAAATATATATTTGTCTGTGGTGAGGACATCTGATTGATGTATCCTATTTATCATACACTGGAATGCACATACATGTTCATTTACAAAATTAGGAATATGTTCCTTTAATTTCAGCACTGTCTGGAGTGTGTGCGGAGCAGCCGAACTTTTAGTGATGCAGCAGAGGAGAGGTTGGAGGTTGAAGTTGAAAGGAGGGCTGACAGGAAGTAGAAGCAAAGACTTTATGAAGATTACAGCATTGGGAACTCTTGGACCTTTTAGTACTTTTTCATTTGAATGTGTGTGTGACAAAGTGTGTGTGTGTGACATCGAGAGAGACAGAGAGCGGAGCGAGAGAGAGCGAGCATGCTTCCAGGCAGTCGCATCAAAGAGGAGAGAAAGACCAAACATGACATGAAACGTTGCAATTAGCTGACCCCTTTCTCCCAGAGTCACAGTTTGAGAAGCCCTGCCTTTAAAACCCTGATTAAAATATGTTTGCTTTCTCATTCAAAATGACATTTGACAAGGTTAGTAATATTTCAACTAACTGCAAAAACATTCTTGTGGCCGTAATCCTTTTTTTTCCATCACTTTTCGGGGGGTGCAGGTAACCTCGGAGTGAGTTTCCCATGAACTCAGCAGTACAATTTGAAAACAAAACGGCTGCGGGAGAAAAAAAAGGAAGAGCAGTTCAAAGTTTTACTGAAGCGTGTTTTGTTTCACCCGGGCAGCTGAAGCTAAATGTTTTGCGATCATTATTCAGAGAATTTATCCCCTTTCTAATTCAAACCACAGCGAATATTTAAAACAGAGCCAGTAGTCTGTTTCTCTAACCACGAGCTCCATCCTAAGCAGGACTCAGGGGGGCTGAGGACTGTCAGCAGCTCAGGGGATAGAGTTCCTCAAACTGTTAAACCCCCTCATCACCAAATTAGGAGATGTGTAGTGTGTCGTCAAACGGCCTCGAACGGAAAAGTGATATAAAAAGTAAAGTAAGATGTAATTTAATAGCGCATGACAGTATATGTACGTGATATTTTTTGCAGTCAAAAAACTTTGTTTTTAAATTGAAATTGAGCCCAAGGCTTCAAAGAGTCAGCAAACTTAAATAAACAAATGGTGTCTGGGACTGTCTTTGTCAGTGTGCAACCCTGACAAAAACAGGCTGAAGATAAGCCATGAATAAGGGGAAAAGGATCAGAACTGGTCAGGCCAAAACTCTGTCTAAAGTTAATAGTTTTCACATCCATTCCAGTGGCAGGAGAAGAGAATGTGAAGTGTCGGGCCGGACAGTGAGCCAGGCCAGGCTTAACTGCAGCTGTGCTCAAATTGAAGTGGCACTTTCTATCAGAGGCCTTTCGCCAGACAGCTCTATTCTGCCCTTTCACTTGTAACCTCCATGACACACAGACGCCCATTACGAAAAATAAGAGTGGTCATTTTAAAGCACGCAGCCGTCATCGAAGAGACAGATTCCGGGTTTAACATGGGGGGGAAGATTCATGGTGCGAACGTGCCAGCTGATGGAGATATCACTCAAAATGAGAAATAGATTTCTCAGACATATCCGTGGCGGCCGTTCAAAGGGGGCGTCTCAAAGCTCCAAACTCTGCGCCGAGTTTATATTTCACTTGTTCAGAAATGTATGCCGCTGTTATCTCGCATCAGTCCAAAAAGGAAAAGGATTGGGTATCGGCCGTTTCAACTTCCCGCCTATGATGAAACGTTACATCGACAGCAGACGGAGCAGGAATTTGGATCCTTTCGTTACCCCGTTAACTCCTTATGCCCTTGTCACAAAGGTTTGGTTTATGATGCTCATTTAGAATAAATAATTGAGAAGAAAAAAAACATATTAGCATTATTAACACAAGGGAGTGGAAAGAATACATTAGCAGCCATATTGAGTGCACATTTATTCTCAGAAGTTTTTGCAGGGTTCAGTGGCAAATGCAGTTTTTTTCCTTATCATTTATAGACCTGACAGAGCTTGCGGAGACAAATCTGTTGACCTGATAGATCTTGTACATTAACCCTCAGAATTGATGAGCAAAATCAGAAGGTCAGCACTTGGACACAGGCTCCTCATGTGTCTTTGATTACACACTCCCACTAAGGGATAGGCAGGCAGAGATGTTTAAGCTATCAGGCAATCAGACCGCCGCGAGACGTGAAACTCAAACCAGAGACGGGAGAGTGAGAGGGCTGCCTGGGAACAAAGATGGTGGGGGATGAGGGTCCTGACGAAGCTCTTTAACAAATGCCAGGCCGGTGAGGAAAGGACTCAGATGTGCTTGTATCTCTTTCAGTGTTTCTGGCAACAAAGCGGAGAAGTGAATTAACACTGAAATATAAAGCAAAAGGTTCACAAAAACAAATACCCATTCATCTGGTATTTAAATTCGGTTACTAACGGTACATCAATCAAAATGACTGCCATCAGGCACAATCAGATATAGGTCTTACATAGTGAAACAAACAAGCGTTATTTTTGAGAGATGGATGAGGTCAAATGGTGAATGGAAAAAAAATGTCAAATCCCTACTTTACTAAATGTTGAATGATGGGCGCAGAATTAAGACCAGCATTGCTGCTTTTGACGTCATTTATTGTGGAACGGGAACGGAGGCTGATTGGCGAGGCTGGCTTTAACAGATTTGTTTAAAATGTTTCACTTGTTCTCTAAAATAATATAATTTTATTCACTGCCTTCTCCCAGAAGAGTTCAGTAAAAATCGACAAATCTTGCCCTCTTGTTTCAAGATACCAAATGCTTTGTAATACCTGCAGGTATAAATAATCAGAAGTCTTATTCTGCAGTCAATACACACAGAGGTCAAACTGAGCCAGGATAGAACTCAATGCTGAAAACTACAGTATCAAAATGGGATTACATTTCTGCAAGTAATATTTGTTCCAGATCACTATTGTTACTTTTAAAAATTTAATCAGTACTTGTTGGGAATTACAATGCCAAGAAAAGACTTAAATGCACAAAGAGGATAAACACGAATGTGAAATCAATGGGATAGGAAAGAAAATAAGCATGGGTGGTGAGAAAGAAAAAAACAAGGTTATGTGAGGGACAGTGGGCCTATAAAAAGAAGCCCACTGTCTAGATTATCTATAAGGAACCACTTATCACAAGCGACCAGCTCCACACAGTGACTGATGGGCCTCCGCGGACCATGAGTACCAGCACATTATCTGGTACACACAGAGCTGCTCTTTAAACACAAAGGCAGAAATATGAAGCATTGTTTCCTTAGCTGTCATTTGGTAAAAAATATTATATTTATTTTTGGTCTAAAATGGAAAGAGTGTTTACTGTTTTTGTGCTTAGAAAAACACAAGACAATGCTGACGGATGTATAAATTACATCAAAGATAAAGTGGCTGAATGAAACCCTTAATTTGTAGCATGCAAAACATCACTGATTCAAACACAAGCAGCTCTTAAAAGGTTCAGTCCCATTTTGAAGTATATTAATAAAACTAAGCACGGCTAACCTAAAACATACATAGAGTAATACGACCGAACAAAATCAATAAATCAGAGAAGGAGTCATACCTTAATCCCCCCAACAGCTTGCCATGTCATGAAATCGCACATCCAGAACTAAAATATGCATTCCTCCTGCATCCATGTGAGCCATGGAAAAAAAAAAAGCCCTTTTATCGATACTAAATGCCATTCCTTAAAACAAAATGTCAGGGCCATGTCGGCTGATAAAACAACAAAAGACCAGATTGTTTCCATTCAATTAGGAGGTTTTTTTTCACCAGTAAAGAATATGTTCTTTTTTTCCGGACCACTGGACTCATGGTCTAGTGCTCCTTTCAGGCCTTGGGAGGACACTGAGGGACTCGTCTGATGACTCCTGGCTTCCCTCGTCCCCCTCTACAGCGATGTTGGGACACATTTAAGCCCTTTAGCTGGGCAGTGTTAAGATGCTTTGCAAGCGGCTGTGTATGTGCCTGAAATGAAATACATAATAAAAAGGCCTCTTGAACCAAAAGTTCTTTAAAGCATTAAACAATTATGTTGTAGCTGTATGTCAATAGAGCTTAAATGTTTAAACAATCCTCCTAAATTACTCTCAGCCTTAGATTCTGCAGAATAATCAGCAAAATACTAGAGCACAACCTTAATATGATAAAAACAAATTCCTACAATTATCTTCCTATTTCCTTTGTTATCTTTCTGTAACTTTCCACAGATGTGGAGAAATCCAGCAGCATTTAGGCCTGCGTTTGATGCACAGCATGCACCGTGTTTCCCTACAAAATCTATTTGTCTGGGCTATCTCTGTGTCGAGAAAATATCACTGCAAGTTTTACATCATATTTAATCTAATCTTGGCCTGAACGTCTTTTAGAGGCGGGCAGCTATTGAAACTCTCCTGTTAGATTGAGTTTTAAAAAAGACCCATTCTAATCCTTGCCCACCACTCTCTGGGACTTTGACAGATGCTGCTGACTTTTTCCTGGAATGAAACCCAGGAGGTCACTGTAGAGGAAAAAGAAGACGGGGAAAAGGCAGCGAGACTGAGAAAAGAGAAAAATGAGGGTGTGTGTGTGTGTGTGTGTGTGTGTGTGTGTGTGTGTGTGTTTGTGTGGGGGGGGGGCTTGCGTCTCTGTAAGTCTGATGACATACATCGTGAAAGCTGACAAAAAATGTACGTTAATCTTTTAAAAAAGTTCCATGGAAAAACAGGAATTCATGGAGTAGACATGCTCGCACCTCATTTCACTCGAGGCTCTCTTCTCCATCTCAGTGTCACAGGCAAGCAGAAAGACAGGAGGAGGGATATGTGTATCGCTGGGGTGCCGCTTTCGGTCCCGCTCCTCGTTTATACACACAGCGGCCGTGTCAAAGCTGCTCTCACACTCAATGGTAAATGACAAATTTGGATAATGCACACACACAACCCAACAAAAATAAATAGGAGACATGGAGGCTTAAGCAGAGCTAAATCCTGAGGCTGCTGGAGACCTGAGAGTGCGGATTACACCCCAGACGCCTTAAACAATGCACCCAAATGTGCATCCTTAAAAGCATGAAATCCTTGAAGCATCAGAGCCGACTTGTCATTTGCCATTAATATTCCAAGTTGCTTGTGCTTTGGGGGCCAGCGTTGCACTTCTGTGTGCCGATGTGCCCTAAAACAAACACTTGCAAAGCCCTGAAGGAACCACCATTGTGGAGAGCTATTTTTCTAGCTGTGGAATATTCTACGAGAGGATGTCATAACAAAGGAAACAATAAAAGAGGCCACGTTCCTGCACTGCATGGGGTATCCATAACTATAAATAGGAGGAAGGCGAAGTCAGAGGCGCCTGCGCTTTCCCGGGAAAACTGATATTTGTGCTTTCAAAAAAACAACAACATGAAATTAAGCTCCATCCAGAATTTCCCATGCATATTCAGTGAAATGTAGTACAAAAACTAATGTCTCGAAAAGTCTACAACCATCAATCCAGGTAATTCTGAAAAAATAAATAAATAAATAAATTACTATAAAAGGCTTATAAGAAATAAATACTGTTGGATAGCATGTGTGTAGGTTTAAACTGCAAAGAGGTCCTCCACATTTTGCACCAATTTATAGTGGAAAAAATTCTTAATTGTGTAAATTTGGCCAGAAGACAATTCATAATATAATAAAATATAATGCTTTATGTATACACAAAGAATTATAATCTATTTTTCATAGGTCACTTATCTCCAGTATTATCAACTTCTCTAATTTATTGTTTTACTCTTCTTGATGTCTTTTACGACTTTTGGCAAAGTAACTTTTATATATACTTGCATGTGCCACCTGTTCACCTTTTTTCAATGTATTTAGAATCTTCAATAGTCTAATAGCTCACGTGTTTCAGAAAGATCTCAGCTCATGTTCCGAAC
>JAOWBC010000248.1:8626397-8642331 GCA_028566105.1 Hypoplectrus providencianus | reverse complement strand
CTCAGAATTTAAACTTAAACAATACGTACATTGGATAATTTATGTAAACAGATCTAGAAAAAAAGAAATTACTGTTTGTATGGTTTTGCTTACAGCCAATCACTATTTTGATACAGTGC
Source organism: Hypoplectrus providencianus (assembly GCA_028566105.1). Lineage (NCBI taxonomy): Eukaryota > Metazoa > Chordata > Actinopteri > Perciformes > Serranidae > Hypoplectrus > Hypoplectrus providencianus. The sequence continues at coordinate 8,642,212 of JAOWBC010000248.1, read as the reverse complement.
ATGCTAAACCCACAACAGCCCAGGGAGCCGAAAAAAAGTATTACATTGGTATTAGTACCACTTTAAGGGCACTGGTATATGCTTATATGAGTAAAATAGTATGTATATAAACATGTACTGTAAGTGGTTAAAATATTAGAAACTACCACAACATATAAGAACTTTTGAAAACATGTAATCCCATCAATGCCGTCAGCATGACATTCATGTTCATGTCAACAGAAAGTGGCCTTTTTCATTTTATTTTGAAAAAGAAAAACCAACAGCAACCTGAGAAGCTCCAACATTAAACCCAACAAAACATTAAGGCCTACCTTAAAAGCTTTTTTTCTATAAATATTCATTGTACAAGGATATTTGATAACAGCTCCATGCTGTTAGCAAATCAATAACAGATAACATCCACTGCATCAGTCATGTCCAGGTCCTCCTTTACTAAGCCAACAAAAAAAGCTACTCTGCAATAACCAGACTGACTTTAGTAATGTGGTGAGAAGGACGAGAGATGGCTTACCTAGAAAGGAAAGGTTCCTCTCCTTCAGTTTGTCACAGAGCAGCACCTCGTGCTCCTGGCCAATGGCGCTGGGAAAGGAGTCAAGGATTCCAACATGTAGCAACAACAGAATTTCACATCTGTTTAAATAATGAAATGTTTCATGTCCATTTTTTACTTGAATTTAAAAGAATATTCCACTATATGCAATTTTTTTTATGCATGGCGCTGTTGGTATTTTCGCACCTTTAATCTATCAGAAAAGAGAAACAATACTCGCAAAAACCCTGACATTTTATGCATATAATTACTCTGGAGCCACATCGACACTGTCGGTTACTGTAGGCACAGCATCAGTGCACATATGCGAGGTGATGTAAGCTAAGCTGTGCATGTGTATGCTAGACATCAGTTAAAGTTAAGAGTCTGCTTTTCTCCACTATTGGCTTACTATGCAAAGTGAAAGCCACTTCTCTTTTTGCCAATGTACAGAGAGCGAGCCCAATCAGAGTCTGCAGGTCATCCTTAATCTGCTTTCACAACAAATCTCCAAAGTGCATTACCTAAATGAGGAAGAAACAAATGCCAATTTGGCAAAATGCATAGCGCGCCTGCACTGGCTGCTCCGCTCATTCCTCTAAAATCTTTGAAGAAAAATGCTTTTAGGATAAATGCCATTTTGCATCAGGATGCAAGCTGCTTGATGTCGCACAAAGGAAACCTGCATTTACAAAGGCTGGATATCATATTCTGTATGCAAAACTTGTTTTTCTCCAGAGGAAAAAAAAAAAAAAGTTCCATCTCCATTAAACTACCCTCAACAAACACTAATCTCTCAGAATGGATTCTAATTAATACATTTACATCACAAATGCATTAAAAGCTACTCCTACTCATGTGAGGATGGAGCTCTTTCAAATCAAATAGCAGCGGGGCTGTTGTAATGAACTCCCTTTGGCGGAGTAAGTGACTCTAAGTTGACACTGACGAGAGGACAGGCAAAGAAAGGTAAAAAGGGGGGACGTGGAAGGAGGGCAGGCTGGGACAGGGTTGACTGGCTATGAACAGAACAACGCAGTCTCACCACCACACACGAAAGCTTGGAGAGACACAATAACATACAGATGTACCCATGTATACCCATTCAAATAAGTCTCCTCCCCCAGGAAATAGTTGGTCTGCTACCCAGCTGCTTGCCCCTAAATAGCCTGGACTCCATTCTGCCCCTTTAGTCAAGGCCAAGCCCCTGCTAGATAAGGAGGGGTATTTGTAGTTGGGCAAAGAAAGGGAAGGAACACCAGAAATAAAGAGGAGCGCAACTGAGTAACTAGTAAATTAAAACTAATGTGCGATGAAAATTAATAGCTCATGTTGGACAGATGTGCCCAGAACTCTCCATGGTGCTGAAATAATTATCAGAATTAAAAATAACCAATTCCTAAAAAAAAAAAAAAAAAAAAAAAAAGAAGCGTGGCAAATTAATTTTTTGGGAATTAATATAAAATAACAAATCATCTGGGTTAAATAAAATCCCAAACAAAAGAACACATTGGCTGCCACAAGGCTTATGAATGATCTTTTTCTCTTGTATCATAGAACATTGGGTCTGATCCACTGTGTGCACATGGAGATGCATTTAGATCAGCCAATGCTATCCTCCTCCTTTTCCCTCCATCGCCTTCCAGCCGCTGCACCGGTGATAGTGGGATGGCAGGCAGGATGAAACACTTCCTCTGTGAAGCAGAACTTTTATGTCAGGTGAAGCCAGACACATCTCATCCCCTTCAATAGCTCCTCGTCAATTTCAGGCTTAAAATTTTATGGGATAGGATACTGTTTGATGCAGTCTACCAGCGGTCCATAACAGCAGTCATTTATTGTGCACTGAAAAGAGGGGGAAGAAATATTATGGCGTGTGAAAAAAAAAGGGTGGGTGGGTGGAAAGGAGGTGAAGGGAGAGGAAGCCCCGTACAGTGCTGGGAAAGGAGAAAACACAGGAGATGCTGGCAGATTGGCAGGCATGACCGCCGGCTCTCACGTGACCTCATCAGCAAACATGAGCGGCTGATGCCGTCTGTCAGCCAGGTGGTACAATAACACTTAAGAAACTCACTATACCTAAACTGGAGGTTTGTAACATGGAAAATATATATATATATTTAAATTGGAATAATTTAAAATATACATATGTAATTCCATGACACAGAAAGTCTAATTTATTAAAATATTTCAGGGTTAAATGAATGGAAACATCTACTTACCTGGTAGACATTTTTGGCCAAAATTGGGTCAGGAATTAAGGAAGGTTCCTTTAGCATGCTGTTGAGGACCGATTTAGAGGCTGAGGACAAGACAGGAAGACAGGGGAGGGAGAAAATAATTATAAAAAACATATAAATATTAGTATGCAAATGAAATCAAACATTACAGCTTGTCTAAGCTACAAATATTTAAAAAATATTCTAATTGCTAAACTGAATTGAGAGCAAACAACGATAACATACAGACAAAAGACAGTCTTGACACGCTGTAATTCACCATGCCACTGTTAGTGCAGTATTTCCACACTAGTCCATTAGATGGCTGCTTGGTGTCTATACAGATTTTCTATAGATAAATGTTTCAGTCCACGGCACAGGAGCCCCATGTAGTTTATCTATGTTATGAATGCTGACTATTCTGCATCTCTCATCCCCATTCTTGCTCTACTAACATTATAAATCAGAAAGGAAAGCCTGCTGGATTGATTCGCTGGTAATGCAACAGCAAAAAATTCCTTAAATCATTTCTTAAAAAGATTTGGATTAAATGGATTGTATCATTGTGTGACGGAATGGTTGAGGCACGCCATTTTAGTGATACATGGTCCTGACAGACTTGCAGCATTGCAGACAATACAAGGAATGTTTCCATTCACATTTCAGGCATGGATGGTGCCTGTACCAACACTGCACAGAGATCTCCAAGCTCATCTAATAAACTGTGTGTGCATAGTATAGAACTGTTAACAAAAAGACAGCTTTTCGGATATTTTTAAAAACTGATAAAAAAAAAAAAAAAAGGGAGTTTAAAAAATCTGCAAACGTAAAAAGGATCAATTGGAGAAGACTCAGGTGCACATTTACAAACGCTGACCGGATCATTTAGTGTCTTTTTAATTAATTTTACTAATAGAAATGCATTTAAAGGAACATTTAAAAACCCAAAACACCTCTCCTCTCCCCATTGCATTCCTGTCATTGGCTCTATTCCTTGAGAAAACTATCACAGCGAGGACAAACTGTGCTGTGATCACTCATCTACCTTATGATGAAATAAAGAGGGAGGAGGATGGAAGGAGAACAAAGCTCATTCAGCACTCCCTCCTCTCTTTCTGTTTCTCCTTCTTTGTCTCCATCTTTCTCTGCCGCCTCTTTTTTTTTTCTTTGCTACCTCCTCTCTGTTTCAGTCTCTCCCGGCCAGGGTACTCCCCCAGCCCACCCCATAACCTCACACTCCCTCTTAGAGCTGCAAGGCACAGGGCTGTGCTTTATTTCTTTGCTCATTTTTCTCAGAGATTGGTACCTTCACACGCAGATCCATACCATGCTCCTGTGCAGCGCGGGCGGCGGTGAAGAAAGAGGGTTATATTTTCCCCTTGAGTTAGGACACCTCATGACAAATGATAATGGATAATCAATAAAGCGGGAAATATGAGGCAGCAAACTTTATGAAGCCAGGAGACATATTACTCCCCAACAACACTGGTTTCCCTTAACAAAGTCACTACTCGACTGTGCCTAATAATCTGAAGGAAAATCAAAGGACCCGCAACCACATCAGCAATATTGGCAACTTATTCCACTTTAATGGCATTTTGATTGATTTTTTCCCTCTTCCTAATGGTCGTTTTATAGATTTGACGCTGCTTCTGCAAAACAGTAGTGTGTAATAAACCTCCCCGAAGGCAAACGGCAGCCATTAAAGCTCTTGTCTTACTAGCGCTCATAATTGGGGGTTGACCACCGCCACATTTTGGTCTCTCACATAACACACACAAACACCAGCTTTCCCCTCTCTCTCCTAGTCTCTCCCAAGCCCTTGATATTTTTGGTAGATGGCCATAATAAGTGATAGGATCCCTTCCTCCTGCTCTTTTTGAGCGATGGGGTTAAAAATAGCCATAAAGAGGTGACCTTGGCGCTGACATTGTGGAATTTCAGCCAAGCATTGACCTGATGAAAATGGAAGGCCAGCCCGCTAATAAATCAGGATGCTTTTAAAATGAGTTTACCCTAATGCTCATTCATCACGGGCTGTAATGCCATTTGCAGGCCCAGGATTCGCTGCTGTGCACAAACACAGCAGTAAATAACAACAGGGCCCTTGCATCCCTCGCATCGTTGCAGCCTCCAACATCAGCATACATTTATTAAAGATGCCCCCGCCTTGCACGGCAGCACTCCTCTATGACACCCTGAGCTCCTCTCCCATCCACACACACACACGCAAACACACACGCCATTCTCTTTAAATACACACACTCAAGGCACACACAGACGCACACATAAAATACGTGCAGGGAAAATAAAAAGCATAATCTGAAGAACACCAGACACAGAGAACAAAGCCCTGCAGCACGACTTTGCACCTTGTAAACATTCGCCAAATTTACTGTAATTGTCCCATGTTGGTATAAATTCTGACTAAGGCACCATATCACACCGTCAACATCTGAACAGAAAGAACAGAGAAGAAGAGAATAATAGATGTGAAACGCTACTACGCCTCCATTGGGATTTGCTAAAGAAAACAACCAGTGTAAACAAATCACGAGCCTGTTTTCATATGCAACTCCAAAACAAGATAAACTATATAAAGCAAGGTAACAGCAACATAACCTTGGCTTGATTTCTTATTACGTTCTTGTGTCATTTGTAACTACTCTTCCTTTCTCCACGAGGGTGAAAAAGTCATTATCTCAAACACAAAAAAATGTTGAGAAACCTCATTAGATAGCAACATTTGTTGAGGGAGGACCATAATAAACAATAACGGATGACGATTGTTATTGCCCCTGACACTGATGAGCTCCTCTGCAAGTTTGTTTATTAATTAAAAAACCCACTTTTTTTTCCACGGGTGGGGGGTGCTTATCCATTTCCTCTATGTGCCCACACATCCCCCCCCCCCGCACACACACACACACTCCCCATGCACAAGCCATTGAGCTGTGGAGGGGCACTCGTTCATCAAACTTCATGGAGCAAGGGAGAGACAGGTCCTGATAATGTGCGCCGCTAAAGCTGATTTTCCATGATGAATCTCGGAGCATATAAATTGGCTAATATCTGAAAACATTTACAGATACTAGAGGAATTGACTACTTGTGGTACATGATGGATGAGGCTCTGCGACGCTGGCCGACAGCTCTGCAAATCTCTGCGGCTGCCTAAAGCCCTCATTTGATTTTCCAATTTACTCCTTTTAAATTTATCCTCCCGTATTGAAAAAAAAAACAGAAGATGGGAAAGGGAGAGAGAGATAGAGAGAGAGTAGGAGATGAGAGGAAAAAAATGTGTTTTTTTTTAAGTATCTGTGGTGGTGGTGTGTAGGTGCTAGTTGATGATATGAGGTGGTATCTCCTGTGCAGGAAGAGCCCAGTCCCTGAAGAGGTTACTGGGGCAGAACTGATCTGCTTCCACCTGATTCTCCCTGATAGCGGTGAGATGAGACTCAACATTTCAGTGTGTATGTGTGTGTGTGGCTGTAGTAATAGTAGATCTGGAGAGGCTCTGCTATGGAGGGAGGCTTCCCAGGTCAGGCCATTAGACTGTGGCAGAGGCTGACTGGAGCTTCTCTGCTGAAAAGGAGTAATTAGTATACTTGTCAAGTGAAGTGCCACGCTGCTGCTTACCTCCCTTGCACCCACCCCTTCCATGCATACACACACACGCACAGAAACACTCATCCTGCCTTTGCCTCCTTACTCCCTCCCTTACTGCTAATGAAGTGCCCTTGCTCTCATTATTTGAAAAAAAAAAAGAAAAGAAAAGGCTGCATATACACAGCAGCTCCACCACAGTAGAGAGGTGAAAGACAGAAGAGAGGAGCACTTGAAGACAAGAGAGGAGGAACCATAACAATCACAGCAGATACCAAAGTTGAGATTTTACGGGATAGAACATAATACAATGTTCAGTTATCAACACGTCTGATCTGGAAAACACTAAAGCTATTATGAATTCTGTCAAGGAAACCAAAGGATCATAGTAGACGCTAACATTCTCACAGTGTTAACATCAAACACGGGACATTTATAACCTTGCGTACAAGGCTTCTGTAAAGGAATGTGACAATAAATCTTAAAGGCGGTCGAATCACATAGTTACAAAACATGGAGCAGCAATCTAATCTGGAGCTGGGCCTTGGGAAAATGGAAAAGGTCAAATAGCTAGCAAAATTGCCTTCTCAAAAAAAGTATGTCTAAATGTAGAGGCACATCAACTCCTGTCAAAGGAGGAATAGAGAGAAAGATGAACAGATAGAAGGAGGGGGGAAGAAGGAGCAGAAGCTCCCCCAATGTGAAGCAATATAAGGTAGAACCTCGCAGCAGAGAGTTGGGACGACAACACAGTAACTGTATCATTCACAGAATTAATCAGTGGGCTGAGGCATACTGTGTACACATGATGTAGGTTCAGTCCACTATGTTAAAATGTAAAAAAAAAAAATGTAACATTTCGGAAATATCATTTTGTTGTAGTAACAACAGAAAACAGAGGATACCGTTTGTGTTATTACGTTTATTACTAAATTAATTCCATTTCAGTGACATTAGTTTAGTTATCACAAAGTTTTTCCAATTTTGCATCATTTTAAAATGAAAAAATTATAAAATAATCATAAGAATTGAATGAAAATCATACTACTTCTTATCGCCATTATTATCAATAACTTTTGAAAATATATAATTTAATTTTTCATTTTATAAATATGATTTCAATATATTTTTTAAATAATTCTAATGTACATTTTTAGAGGAAGCTTGAATGCAAAAAAATGAATAAATAAATAAAAGCAAATCAATGACCTCAAAATCTGCCATTGTGCTGTTATTGCCATCATTTATGTGACTTATAAACTGAATTGACAAATTTATGTCACCTATTTGGGACATTAGTCCACACCCCTGAGAGGAATTCTGGCATTTACATCGAAGCTGCTCAGCTGATTCAGAATACTGTTCTTTTCCACTAAAAATCAAGTGTAGCTTCCCTTAAAATGTGACCCTAAAATAGTGAATATAAACAGTACAAAAGTGCACATGTGACCTTTCCTCCCCTCCTGCCCAGTCCGTTTTCATGAGACAAGGAGCATTATGGATGTTGATATTATATTCAATACGTGATAAAACAGCTTTGAATGTATTGATTTATTTACAAGCGCCACCAGATACTCTTTCATACGACTTGACTGATGCTCTCTCCAATACTTCTGCTGCAAGGGGGGGGTGATGTGATGTTGAGGTGTGATGGTGGTGTGTGCAGCTAGTAGGGAGGGAGGGGAGAGCAGGCGGTGGAGGTGGAGGTGGAGGTGGCGGTGGTGGGGGTCAACAACAAGCGAGCAAAACAAAACAAGGAAGGGACAGAAAACAATTTAAAACTGTGTATTGATCCAGCACTAGTGATTGTACATATATTCCACAGTCCCAAAGGCCCCATTCCTGTGTCTCTTAAATGCAAAGGGACAGAGAAGGGGAATAAAAAAAACGATGGTGCAAGGCAAAGGCGAGCCACTCACCCAGTTGGGGGTAATGTCCCTTATATAGAAGTCTATTGATCTTTGCAATGTGCCTGCCCGCCCTCCCTCTGGAATCCGACAAAAACACACAAATACACACACATGCACTGTGGAGCGCGGTCTGGTGCTGGAGGGGGGCATGACTGATATACCTGACAATAGCACTGAACCAACCTGTTAGCTAATTGCCAGCAAAGACAATTATCCTTGCATTGTTTAATAATGGAAACACATTACTGGAGTCTAATATACACACAGGGAGATTGGACGATTTGACCGCGTAGTCCATGTGGACAGCCATTCATTTGCAAAGGCCAATCGGGTCACGAGGAGATTGCAGAGGAGCTCTGTCAAAACAGAAGTCACCCTCACAGCAAATGACTTCACAGCTGGCAACAGTGGGAAGGTGCAGAATAATGACATCATCATTTGGAAATGTGTCATTAATGATGAGACTTTAAAAAGTAATAGAAATAAACTCAGTCGTCACCCACTGCCTTGTGGGCTCCCATTTTTGGACCTTTCCATTTTGGTTAGAAGTAACCATATTCAACTTTTTTTTAGCATGGAGCTAATGCCAGCATTATTTTCCACTGGTGAAAAACATGCCTAAAGCCACGACAACAAAATATACTGGAAAAACTGATCCTCCTTTATGCTAGCAAAATGTTTAATAATGGGTTTATACCTTGGTTGCACTACCTAACTCATGTTGTGCTGTTTCTTATTAATAAATGGCACAAACTTTATAGTCCAAGCAGCCCACCCCTAAATTAGGCATAACCTTAAGTATAATATAATAAATATTGGTGCGTTAGATAATAAATTCACCCCCATACAGTTATTTTGCTGTAAAGTTGGGCGATTTAAAGAAATGCCTTACTCTTGGAGCCAGTCTCATGTGGCCATCTGAGGAATTGGACTTTGTGGTACTTATATGTTGCCTATATTTTTCATCCTGGTTGCTGCTTGTATTCAAATAGGAAGAAGGAGTCCAACTATTTTACCAGAAAAAACAGTAGATATTAATCTGATCTAAATCGTTGTGTACTGTTACAGCATGTGGGTTTGATTTGGCTGACTTGAATCTATGATTATCCTGTAAAAGACATTTAGCTTGTGTGAAATCACTTTCTACACGCAGAAGAACCAGGACCATGATATTCCTCGCCAACATGCAAACGCCGAGATACTGCGTGGTTACAACACTGTTTTGAGATTAAACAATGATCATCCCGGAAGTTTCATCTGCTGCAAATCTATTTTGAGCAATAATAAAAGCATGTTTCCACTGTATGGAGATGGAGGGATGCAGTGCGCTATTATGTGAGGCGGAGTGCTTCGGCTGGATGAATGCCCTGTTCTACAAGCTGCTCAGACTAGTATTTTGACAGGCAGTGGATAACGGTGGGTCCAAAGCAATCACATCTCTGACTTTGACAAATGGCTGTGCTGTGGCGAAGTTGAAAATAACACAGATCCACTTTAATCTCTTTCTTGATTAAATTGGAATCACGTCTTTTTGACATCATGCGATTCACTCTCCAAGCACTGACTACAGCACAGACACAGACAATCTTCTTAGGGTCATATTAGGAGTTCCGGAGAAAAGGTTTTTGCATGAATTAAAAAATGTCACATAAAAAAGGTGTAACTGTAAATAATTCCAGCATTTTTACCAAAAAAATATTATATGCTAGGTCTAGAGAGGAACATAAAAACAAAGACACTAAACAGAATGTACATAGACGATTATTCACACAATTTCTGGACAATCTCTTAGACGTGTATAACAAAAATATTTGCATCTGGAATTTTGTTCTCCCGCAGCGTGTCCATCAGCACTAGCTAGGAAAGGTTTGCTTTTTCTGCCACACTTTTCCTCAACTCTATTTCCTCAGAGGACCCAAGTAGGGAAGGGAATGAGGGAAGAGGAAGGTAGATGGATGCATTGGGGGATGAAGGAGGGTGAGGAAAGAAATCAGGGGTGTTATAAATAACACTGATGAGGTGAGCTAGAATTGATCCACACTGCAGTTGAGAGGTGGGTGGTCCTGCTAGTGCTTAATTGCCAGTCATGTGCCCTGGGATGCAGCTAGTACTAAATGTGGTCTGTCTCTCATTAGGGCTTGGACAGGCTGAAAATACAGCAGCTAGAACTGGAATTGGGACTGAAACAGAAAGGGATTCAAAAGACAAAGTGCTACAATTAAGACTGATGGGGGGAATGATAGAATGGACAGAGTGGGAAATGGAAAAGTGTTACTCACGCATTTCACCCTCCAGGCCCTGAAGGAATCTGTCCAGGATGATACGAGCCATCATTGCAGGAGACAGATCCACCTTTACATAGATTGAACAACAAAAAAGGGAGAATTTGCCTTAATAAAAAACAGGCAACAGCGTCAATAGGGAGTTAATGCTACTTCAAAACATAGGTATAGTGGAAATGTTATTCCTCTCTGGAGAATTGCTCCATTTTCAAACCTTCAGACTAAATCCCACGTATCCAGCTGGAAGTGCGAACATTTTTTAAAGAGCCGAAGAATTACGAGACTGAAATTACATGACCGGTCTACCTTTCGGTTGATGTCACATAGATAATAATGATTGTAATGGCTCTAAATGATATTATTGCGTTTCAAAACCTTGACCTAACTTTCAACAATCCCCGTGCAAATTGGTCTTTGAAAGCGTTGCTCTGCAATAACCTTTCCCACAGGAACAGGAGTTCGCCAATTACACAGCCAAGCAGCTGAATTGCCTTTGCCTCTGTCAAACGGACAAGCGTAGTCTCTCATCTTGTATGAGAAAGCAGCACATACTATGCCCCAGCAAGACACAATGGAGAGCTTTAATCATAGGATGATGGCAAAGGCAAAACTTCAGGAACCAACAGGACACACCTGAGGGACTGAGGGAATGTAGTCCTTATTAGGAAAGATAAAACCTATGGCTGCAGCACTCTTTGAAGACACCTTGAGAGGTGTGCGGCGCTTTTAGAGTGAGTGCAGGCAGATGCCCTGACAGGTTAGAGAGCACAAATGACTGACACTGAAGGTGTATATCTTTTCTCATTCTTCTAAGCACTCTTCCTTCCCACACAATTTAAAAAAAAACCTGATGAGAAAAAGTGTTAGAATATGCACCATTTTTTTTATTATTCAATTCAATTCCATAAAATGTTGTAGGAGCATGTTAAAAGGCATAACTATTTGGAATGTATTTTCAAAAACACGTTGTCTGCAAGAGTAAGACACATTAAGTCATTCACTGCTAAACCTCACAACCTCTATCAGCATAGGGGGAATTAAAACGTTGCTTGAAGACAAGCCATTCCTAGCCGGCTCGTTATGAAACACAACGTTCTTGCAGCTAAAGATCATTTTTTCTCTTGTTAGCATAATTGGGGACCAAAAGTGAATTTGCCCTCAGCCTGTAGTGAGAATGGTGCGTTTCATCTTTTCTCTGATGCTTCCTGGTAACGCTGGGAGCAGAGAGGCTTCTGTCTAAACAATGTCTTTTTACCCGCAGTAGTATTTGTTAACATCTCCATAATATTGCACTAAGAAGGCAGCTTGTAAGAAGGCCAAATATGTCTATAATAATTAAGGGGTGAGCACGGAGTTTATATCTTCATTAAGACCTCTGATAGCATTTTAAGCTTAGCATTTGTAGCTTGCAGCTACTGTGCAGCAGCTCGCTTTCGTCTCACCAACCCTTCTTATTTTCTCTCCTTTCCTTCTTTCCACTCAATCCTTTCCTCTTTGCGCTCATTGCCCTGCTCTCCATTCACACCTTTGGATAACGAGAGAACATCAGATTCCTGGTAACCTGCATCAGGGCTGACACATGAAAAATGGCAACATTACCAACGCTTGCCCAGCCTGAATAAGGACCACCTGATTAGTTCAGGTACTTGCATCTCCCTAATTTTCATATTAATCATGAGTCTATCTCCATTCTCAAGTCAGGGCGCAGCACTTCATGAGTTTAACATGTGACTAAGATCCACAGAAGCCTGAATTCCTGCAGAAGACAATTATTATTGTTCAGTTTATAAGCCCCCAAAGCTAATGGGTGTCCGCACCTGTTCTAAACCCTGTATGTTTAAGTAACCTTTACATAAAGCGTATGAAGCATGCAAAGAAACAGCAAATGTTGAGCTTAGAAGCCCCATTCATGGAAGACTTCTAGGGGCAAAAAAAGAAATCCATGAATAGTTTTCATCAGTGTTAATCATTTCCCTCTGTTGGAGATATATTGTCTCATAAAGGGATGAAACTACATCAATTAGCGGTCTGGGAGACCATGAGTGCTTGGTTTAAATGTTAAGTAGCATATTAAAATGACAGTTAAATGGTTCATAGACAGTTATCTCTGAGCTGAATTTAATCCTTTGGAGGAAAAAAAAAATCATGTGTCAATTAAATGGAGAATGAATAATGGCAGTTAGCTTTGAGGTGCCACTGATGCATGTGAACTACTCTGATTTTAGATTAAGAAACCCTCAAGTCCCGTTGCCTGGTGTAAGCACCAATAAAAATTTAAATGTGCATTTAAATGTTTTAAAAGGTTACACAGCCTATTCTAACAATCAAAATAGGAGGAAACTGCAAGACTAACAATGTGATCAAATGACAAAAAAATAAGTGAGTCTCATGCTTTAAAAAAAATCGCCTGATAATCTAAAAGCATTTCATAAATGATCTAATTCAGTTGCTTCTGTTGCACTTTATTTACAGAGGAGATACTGTTGATGCTGGTTGATTCTAATGGAAATATTAATTTACTGACTAGGTACAAAACGTTCAAAACACTACTGGGCACTGAGTGAATTCATTTCACCACTGTAAATTGCAGAAACTTGGCCATGTGGATAATTTAAGTGCTAAAAGCATGCAGCTATTTTTTTATTCAAACACCCACCACCCTCTATTTGAGTTTTGTACCAAGCTCACATAATTATATGTATGAATACCATTTGCCACGACATCAACAGAGTACAAATCCTACACTGACCCCGTAAAGTAAACAAGTGATGAAGCAATAAAGAGAAGAATTAACCGCTGACCCAGCCCTCACCTGTCCGCAGTTTGCGGCAACTCTGCGTGAAGTGCAATTTGGAAAATTACATAATAAAACACAAAAAGTATTTTCACATCTGCTTAATGGAGGCGAGAACTAATTACATTAAATAATTGATAATGGAGCAGACCAATTTACCAATTTTGATAATGGCTAACAGACAAGGGAGAAAATCAAAACTGCAGCCAATGTCTATCTATCCATTCATTTAGAGGAAAAGTAGGCATACATTTAGTTTTTCTTTTTGAAGAAAAAAGAGAGAGAGGGAAAAAAAAAAAAACAAATGTTATGCCATTACCTCATTGGCCAACTCCAGCAGGACAGGAGCAGTGGGATGTGCCTTGGCTTCACTCAGATACCTTCATTATAACAAAGAACAACAACAGCAGTGAAAAAAACAAAACAAAACATGGCCCACAAAGGCAGACAGAAGGGTAGAGGGGACTAGACCAGGCTAGCCAAGACATGCTAATGTCCCTGATGACTTTGCCCTAGGTGGCATATGGCAGGCTCAGTGCGGTTAAAACAGCACTGCTTGAAGGGCTTCAAATTTCCTCGAAGCCAGATGACAGTGATAGTTAGTTAACCCCTGCCGCCCAAAAAGCCTTTTTCCCTCGCCAGCTAAAACTGCAGCTCCCCTCTGATCTTACCCAGATCTTCTCTGAGGTTTGTTGTTGTAAGTGGATTAGAAGTGCATTATCCTGGCTTGTATTCCCCAGAACAATGGCCTAATATGCTAGATAAAGGCTAATTGCAATATGCAAAGGGGTTTCCCCCCCTGCAGCCTGATTTTCCTTTTTTTTTTCTTATAATTTATCCGTATTCATTGAATTACAGATAATCATCCCATCATAAGCCTGTGTAAGGCAAATGTCCAATGGCTGCTTATTTATTTATTTTCCTGCTTTCAATTTGACATGGAGAACAGAGCTTTAGCTTAGCAGGTGCAAGTGGAGGTCTGGAATGAATCCTGAGGGTGGTGATTTGTTTGGAGGAGATTATATCTGTCATGGTGGCCCACCTACTCTCCGACTTTGGCAAGTCCCTTCCTCAGTCACAGAGCGGGGAAGACAAAGAGAGCACACAAGAGCGGGAGACAGATCAAAAAAAAAAAAAAAGAAGAAGAAGGAAAAATAGTGATAGCTGTGAGAAGAAGATAAAGAGAGAGTGCTCGAGAAAAGGAAAAAAGGACAATAAAGTAAAACAATACAGAGTAATACAGTACCTTTGGTAGTGGCTTTCAATGACATCTGGTGCATGGTGTCTGAAGAATGTTTTTTTGGTTCGTTTCTGTCACGGAGAGTACAATGATTTTGTTAACAATAATAATTTTTTTAATAATAACACAAATAATAACATTCAGATAACATGGCTGGCTAATTGTGTCCTTTTTACATTGGTATCTATTAGTATTAGCTTGTAAGCTTTCTATTTGGGATATATAAAAGAGAAAATTATGCTTGGAGCGATTTAGAAATGGTGTCAGTTATTAATTATTCTTTGTTGAAATAGTATCAATTGATGAATACCGAACATTCTGTAATGGTGTTTATTTAGCTAATTGTTTAAGGGTTAATTATTCTTTATTTTATTTTTTTCATTCGATTTAATGTATATTAATGTACAATAATTTTTAATACTTTTCCTAAAAAAATTTGTTTATTTCAAGACATTTTCATGATTTCCATCATTTAAGTACAAAAGCTTTACTTTATTCCTGTCTACCTAAAAAAAAAAATAGCAGACTTATTCATCTGCGGCTACTCTTTCAAGCTCTATTGTATATGAACGAGTGCAAGAGATCTTGGGTCACAGTAATTTAATTTCAATAACTTTGCTGGGGGTCAAAGTGTGCCGAGGCAACCTTGTTCAAACCCCCATCCGACTCTAGCCCCCTCACTCAAACCTTGTATTCATTTCCCCTTTTTCGATCAAACAATGACCCTATTCCGCATTCCACACCCTGACATTTCCATGCAATTCAATTGAAATCTTTGGCGAGAAGGAGGAGGACAGCGGATAAAAGAGGAAGAGCATTGGTTAAAAAACAACTTATTTAAAAACTACTACACACCGAAAATGTAATTCCGCAGAGACAGGCAGTGTGACTGACACCTGTCAGGGGGATGATAAATGACTCCATTTTCTGCCTGTGCTGCCTTCTGCCACTGGCGGCAGCGGCCATTTATCATCATCCGCTGTCAGCCGTGGAAAGCAGCAGTGACAGTGCGAGTCAGCAAACATTTAGCACACGCAGCCGCACTACACGGGGAAATTATTATTGTCAGAATAATAATGGTTTAGCATAATTTATTACAGGTCCACCAAATAAGCAGGGGCTAGATGTTATTAGACAGATGGATGGGAAGGCTTGGCAGACATCCACTGAGGCTCAGGCAGGCAAGGGCCCTCAACGTGAACGTGAGGAGGAGGTGGAGGAGGAGGGGGGGAG
>JAOWBC010000248.1:8616071-8626351 GCA_028566105.1 Hypoplectrus providencianus | reverse complement strand
CTCCAAACCAATCAGAGAGCTGGCAGTTCAATTACAAAGAAATAAAGGGACATTCATCATTCAATTAGGCACCTGTCAGGGCTCACAAAGGAAGAAAACTTCTAACCTGGTACTCCAGGGAGAAGATGCTCAGAAGAGTGGACTGCGAGTGACTGGAACAAATAAAAGAAGGACAAAGTTAATTACCAGAGTGCATTGCACATAGACAAAGGGAGAGGGGGAGCTTCAAAGCTGGGGCCAGCTGCCCTGTAATCTAAAAGAACATGAAAACAAGTGTGGCAAAGTTGTTCCAGATGAACACCTCTGACAAAGGATTCCTGCCACGATGGCGTGGGGGTGGGAGAAAGGGGGAGGATGTGTGTGGTATGAGAGATGAGAAAAATATACCCTATTTTTTCTTTCACTCATTCACACACACCATCTTCCTCCATCCTCTATCTCTCCGTTCAGGGTGCGGAAATTCTTCTTAATTGTTATTTCTGCTGTTGTAGGCAACTGGCAATATTGAGGAAAAATTCATGCAAATAATTGATAGGATTCAAGCCCAGGCTCAGAGCAAAAACCCAGCATTCACTGGCAATTACACTCCCCGGCTTGGTAGATGTGTCTTTGCAAAGGGGTTGACCGCTGTGAGAGTGTGTATTTGTTTGTGTGAGTGGTGTAGCAATACACAGATAGGAGAAAGTTTTCCTGCTTCACTGTCAGAGCTGGCATATGGGCCGTTCTGGAGCCCTCCCACTGCAACTGATGGGCTTTGAAAATGGAAACTTTCACTGCAGGAAGCTTGGACTCCCAGGAGTCGGTCAATTCCATGGGTTGCCATAAGTTACATTCATCTCCAGCTCGACTCAATGTCAAACACCTGGCAGAGAAGCAAACCTGGAAAACAGGCAGCTCCAACAGGGACTCACAGCCGCCTTCAAAACTCCTCCCCAGCCCCCACAGCATCCTTTGGGTTGAAGATATTTAAAGCGGTGACAGATATTATTCTAATTGGATGAAACATATTTCCCCCCTGCATATCAATGAAAAAACACACCAATGCAGTGAATGTATGCACACACGGACGTGCACAAACTGGTCTGTGATGGTCTCCAGTGGTTTTGTGTCTCCATATACTGCTCTCACTACGCCTGATTGTTAAATTTAATGGACTTTTCGTTACAAGTCACCTGAGAACGGTATGTAAATTCTGACGAGAAGCAGAAGCTTCCAATCTGCATTGAAACATTGAGTCTGCATAGGCCTTCAGCATCAATCACTATAAGCCATCAAATAACCATGTGACATGTAAACAAAGCCAAAGGAATGTGGAACATTGATTTCTGTCTGTGACCATCTCTTAATAAAAGCAGTACAACCACTGGAATAGTTTAGCAGTTTATAATGACTTACCACCAAAGACGTCATATGGGGTTGTCCAGATGCCACTTTTAAAGAATTTTACTGCTCCGGCTGGGGAACAGCTAATTCTCAGCTATTTAAACTCTCCGGGGCTCGACCCATCACATAGATGAGTCTCGTCAACCGCAAAGTCAAAAAAAGTGACTGAACAAATGTTTAAAGAAAAGGAGAAGATGGGAAACTCTTAGAAAACACTGCCAACTCAGCATTCATTTACAATGATGCTTCGGGACGAAGGGGCCACTGCAATTAAGTGGGCCATTAAATGGTCAACTGTCAACATGTGGACACTTAAGAGAGGAAAAAAAATTCTTCCACACTTCAACCTTGCACCTGAGCATTTCAACAACATTACAGCCTTATTGTTGGCATGGGACCATCACAATCCCCCTGTTGGAACAGACATCTGTTAGGTTTTAAATGGATTACTCTCTATAATGAGTATGATTACTGCCTAATTGCTAAATCTATACCCTGTTAACTTTAAAGGGACATAAACTGCTCTAAATATCTGGGAAAACATATCTGTTTCAAAAACACTAAGAATTTAGGTGGACTTTTGTTTTTTCTTTCTTACCTCACTCAGTTTTTGCCGACAACAAAACTGAATGAAAGCCTCACAAACGCTGAAAATAACTGCAGGACCAAAACCCTATATGGTAAGTTAAAAAAAAAAAAGATAAAAAACATTAAGACATGAGGGCAGATACCTGGATCCCAACCAAGAGTCGATGGCATTTTATAGACTATGTCAAGTTTTACACTGCGCTCATATTGTATAATGCCATTTTTTTTTCCATTTAACAGACATTAATAGTAAGTTATAGCAGACTTTACATTAATGTATATCCAATCTGTGCTCTCCTGGGCACAGTATGCTCACTTCATGCTAAAATATGGAGCTAAGTGCAGTCTTACAATGGGGATCTGATCTGCCTGCTGCATAGTAGCTGTAATACGTCCACCTCCTTGCATCATAATACCAGCATTTGTGGGCCAATGTCAGTGGTTATAAAAATATAAGAGTGATACAAAATATGTGAAGCATGATGAATCTCTCTCCACCTTTTATTAGTTTTATAAAGCTAATGAGCAGCATTTTATTCACATTTGTGCACATGATGGGCACAGCAGTAGGTTAAGGTATCATACATTAATGCTGTGAAAGCTACACACGGTGGCACCAAGAGGGCCGAGGGTTTGAATCTGACTCGAAGCCCGTCTGTGTGGAGTTTGCATGTTCTCCCCGTGTCAGAGTGGGTTCTCCCTCTCTCTGGCCAAATAAACACGCAGTATAGGTTAAATTGGTGGCTCTATATTGCCTGTAGGTGTGAACGAGCGAGTGAATGGATTTACGTCTTTTGTGTTCCTGGTGGAACATTTTGTAGTTTTGAAGCTTTTATTGTTGATTGTCCACAGCAGAAAGCGCTGCCTTTAATGCATCTTTAGGATGTCCATGTGAATAACTGAGTTCATCAATCTCTGTCTTACTTACTTAGCCAACTTCAGTGTATATGAAGAATTAGAGAGTGTCAAACCAGTGTTTTGTTTTTTTTCCCAATGATTTAAAAGTATTAAACCAAACAATAAGCATATTAAATTACATTTCAGAAAGAGTCTGAGATGCTGCAGCTCATCTTTACGTTGACCTTTATGAGAGCAGAAAAAAAATAAAAATCCTTCCCTCTTGGATATAATTTGGAACATGGGGAAACAGAAGGTTGGGAGACAGAAGAGTGGTTAGGGAATCATTCACTCTCAACCTAATTACCCTCCCTTACAACATAAGACAGAGCATTAATATGCACTGGCACCCAAAATAGTAAAGCAGCAGATTAAATTAAAAACAATTAGGGACTTTCACTTTGTCACTGAGCTGGTATGCCTGTCTGGTCAGTGCTTTAGGCTCTATTAAGTTAGGCTATCCACTGGTTATGTATCTGACAAATCCATGTTTGAGTGTTGAATTGCCTTAACTCCTCGTGCATTCATAGTGTATCAGTGTCTGCAGCTTACAGGGGGAAGCAGCGGCGAAAAAGCCTAGAAATTCCAATCAACCTAATTAATAGGAGATGAGGGAAATTCAAGCTATCAATTATATTCAAAATCTTCCTATTTACAAATAATTAATTATAAACAATAGCTGTAATTTAGGTAATGAAAGCCACCTGGCTAATGGCATTGGTATCATATGCTGCGACAGTACTTAGCATTTGGTGGATCTGCATGCAGAGTGTTGCATGGTGCGACTCTTCAGGGCATGGAACTGGCTAATTAAGGCACAGCACATATTTTTACTAATGGCAGTGAAGCTATTTTGAAAAAGGGACTGACATGGATAGAATGATTCACTCTTAAAAAATGTAGGGAAATGTTGCTTCGTTTTAATACCTTGTTCTATTGTTATCTACACCTTCATCACTTTAATTATTAGCTTACACTTCCCTCGCATAGTTAGGATTTATATCTCATCTGTTTCTCATTTCATTCATGCAAAAGTGCTGACAATAATATATTGCACATTTACTTTTCCTATAGATCAATATTTTATAAAGTGAGAAAACAGCTGAATGTGGGTTAAACACTCTGGATATGCAAATGCTGCTAATTACACATGCTGATAGGCAAAATGCCAACATCTGTTTCTCAGTGAAGACTACCGTCATCAGCAGCAAAACAAATGTGTACCAAAAAAAAAAAATCTTTATGCGTTAATGTATAAATGTGATATATTTTGACAAGAGATAGAAACAAACACAAATCTCAGTGCCACGCAGCGTCAAACAAATACTTGCACAATGAGCGCACGTGTTTACAGTTTAAATTAGTTTTACTTTTTTTCCACTGAAAAACAACTGTAAAGCCTTCTTCCTGTTACAGTCTGTGCAAAAACGGGATAGATTGCGTTTACTGTGGTTACAGAAACGAGTCATGTTAATTATGTATGATATTTATTTGCAAGTTAGCATTTAAAGTTTGATAACTCACTATATTTCCAAGCTTTTATTTCAACAACTGACAAAAGACGAACCAAAAGCCTGACTCAGAGTATATTCCACCACAATTACAGATAGTAGGCCCCCTCCAACTCTTCCACACAGCCCATACAGAGCGAGGAGCCTTAGGGGGACTGTGGACAGAAACGGCTTTAGCAGAAGCACAACAGGGCATCTCATTGCCTACACTTGTCCGAATAGAGGAAAATATGACCCCTACACACTTTATTACAATCTTTAAAATTTCTGTCTGATGAGTTGCCCTGAGATGTCAGAACTGTTATATAATGGTGGCAAAAGGAGCGGGAAAGATCCCACCATCACCACCCTAATTGTGATTCCTCCTGAAAGCTCGGGATCCTTATGACTCTGTGTGTGACAAAACATGTTAGAACTATTATGGTGCCTTGCCATTGGTATAGTGTAATTATTGTCATCGCAGTTTCTGCAAATTCTCATGGAAATTGAAAATGAGGTCCATGTTATCTGTCAAGTAGCAAGCGTCCACTGGTCTGGCAAAGAAACACATTACACTGACCAATTGCCTACTCCCCCAAGCGTGGCTGGAGAACTTGTACCATTCTGGGCAATTTGTTTCATTCTTCTTTTTGCAATTGATCCCAGTATGCAAAGAGAACCTGACCTGGGGCAAGAGACTCTGCCATGGCCGCCCAGCTGAACTGTGGTGCTCTCTGCTGTAGGTGTGTGAGCATTAGGCTTTGGGGTTGAGGTTAATCACAATAATCCTCTGTAAATAATTTGCCTCTACCTATCGTAAAGTCTAGACTGGTCTCCCCTCAAAATATCTATATGGGTCATTTGTACAGGCAGCAAATGCCAGGTGTACGTTACTTTGAGTTTTTACATAATTGACACAATTTACGTTTTTTCCATTACTTGCTTTTTTTGTTGTCTTTTTACTTTACTTTTCTTTTACATATACTTTATAAATTGTCTTTTATAATCCCTAATAAGGATGTTTTTTGCTTTAAACCTAGGTCACTGGTTTCAAAGCATAATTTTATCAAAACTGTTTACTTTTTTCCCCAAATGCAAATTGTACATGTATGTACAATTTTTTGAACGTTCTGCAATATCATGTGTCACTTTTTGACAAATGCTCATATGTGTCATTATGGATGGTATTATATAATTGGCTCCAACTAATATCAACATCATATTTTGCCCTGCATTCCAACAACACCAGTTTTTATCCTGCTAGATAGTCCCCCCTTATAATCGCTTACTTAAACAACATGCTGCTTACCTCAGTGTTTTTAGCCCAATGAGCCGAAAAGGCTTTACAATCTATACAGTGTGCTTGGACAACGTCCCTAAGATATGAAGAGGAAGTAGTCATTCCTGCGCTTCCTAATCAAGTAATTGATTGCATCTATTATTCATGAACTCCTTTGCCTGACATGGAGTTGTAAACTCAGCACAGCTTCTCTTCTTTCTCCATCGCTCCTCTCTGCTTACACTTCATTCATCCCTTCACCCTTCCAAAGCTCATCTAACCACATAAAGCTGTGGAATTAGTTTGCCAGCCTCTCAGCCTTCAAGGGTTGTACCCCTAAGCCCCAACTGCCAGTTTGTGTTTCGTTCAATATGGGCGACCAGAAAGTGTGAGGCCGTGTGCCGGAGGCCGTCGGGGGCTGCTCCCACAGGCTCTGCACTAGATCTGTCTCTGGGTAATGTCATTGCCACTTTCAGGCTACAAAAAGCTGTGGAACTCTACCTTCACAAGAGTTATAACATAGCAACTGAGTTGATACCACTGAGACAAAAGTGGACAGTTATATGTAGAAACAACCCAAATGGGACCTTTAGCACAAGCACTGTTATAAGTTCTCTATATTTACACCTCCAGCAGTATGACTCTGAGATCCCCTATCATCTTATTAAAATACGTGCTTAATGTAGATCATTTAGCAGTTATTTTTGTGACTTTTAAGTTAAGAGGGGCTGGGCAAATTATCTTCAAAATAATTTTAAAATGGTCATTTTCTCAGAGGCATAACTTTTCAAAAATTTACAAAAAAGGCTTTAAAATGTGACCATTTCATATGGTCAATTATTGGCTATTAATTATCATTATTAATATTTAGATAGACGATTTTGGCCATATTACTCAGCCTCATCAGCAATGTATTGGGGCTCTATTGGTCATATGCAACTGTAGAGTCCTAAAACAATTAACATAAAAAATATATCTGTATATGGATTCCAGATTGCTGATAAATAGGAATAATAAACATGGACCTTTGCAAATAATCTGTCAAGTCCTTTGTTGAGTTTTAAACGATGAAGTTGTGCTTAATGTTCAAAGAGCTTGCCAGTTTAATGCATCGTGCCTGTTATCAAATCCTTAGCTTTACCCAGCATGGTAAAAAGAGATAAACACTACAGCCACAATAAATAATCAATGAGCAAGTCCCTAAGCTCCGTCCTGATCCGAGATATTACCATCAAAAACAAAGTGTCTGTAGCCAAGAAATCACCATATCAATGGCACATGCCACAACAACCCTGTCCCACGCTTTCCTTCCAAAGATCATGCTAGATAAACCCCAAATAACAGAGAAATTAACAAATGCTTGACATTTGCTCAACATCCATTATTCTGACACTTCTTCAGAATTTCAAAAGGCTGAACGCATGCTTAATCAACATTCATATTCCCAGTGCGAGCCCCAGCACCATATTGCAGCCCGCCTCAGTGCTGATGAAAACGGCACATTAGGGCCCGATTCGAAAAACGTTCAGGGACTCCTCACCAGGGAGCTGTGTGTATGTGTGTGTGTGTGTGTGTTTGTGTGTGCATTAGAGAGGTAGTGGCTGTGTTTAGAGGGGAGGGATGCTTCACACTTTACTTTTTAAACATTTTCCAAAACAGAGGCATCTGCCCCTTTCTGCACACCCTCCTACTCTCATGACTGTGAAAGCCATATGAAGAGTGAGGTGAATGGCATTTTAAATAGGGGGGGTAATCATTACATCCAAATTCATTCATAATACAGCACAGAAGGACACAGAGGACTCTCACATTCCCTCCCTCTTTTTCTCGCCCTTCTTACACAGACTCTCTCTGGGGACAAAGGGTGGAGAGACTGGGGTCCCCCTCTAGACCCAAGGGAAGCCAGGCAAGGCCTCAGAGAGCAGCCCATCATTTCCAATTCTAATATGTGGCAAGAGAAGGACCTGATGGGACTGATGTCACATTTTTCCCCGCACCGACCTGCGATGAGCCCTTCCACCCCCCCTCGCTGCCTAGCCGCGGTCCAGATAGTAGGCAGGACACCACGGCTGGCTAAGAGGAGGGCAAGGAAGAGAGGGCAAGAATGGGGGTTGATATTTGCATGTCCCTCCATTGTGAGTGGGGGTAAAAAGTGACAGCACCGTGTCCAATTCTTTTCCCCCCAGAGCAGCTCGGGCCCGGCAAGAGAGGCCAGGCTGACAGATGACTCCCAACATCTGTGTTATGCAGCCGTTACAGATGAGGG
This sequence comes from Hypoplectrus providencianus, assembly GCA_028566105.1. Lineage (NCBI taxonomy): Eukaryota > Metazoa > Chordata > Actinopteri > Perciformes > Serranidae > Hypoplectrus > Hypoplectrus providencianus. The sequence goes on along the minus strand of JAOWBC010000248.1, from coordinate 8,618,448 downwards.
AGTCCACATCGCAATCTCTCTCTTTCTGTCTGTCTATGGGACACTCCCTCTCTCCTCCCACCATCTATAGTCATAGCACAACAGAAAGACTGACAGACCTTCCGTGGAAATTACCTTGAAATGGCCTTTAATGATAATTTTATTCAAAGTTTAAATTTCCCTCCCCAATTAAAGGCAATGATTACAAAATGCAGCATACAGACATGTGACAATAATGGCTTTTCATACTGATCTACAACTCAAATCTAAAGATACAATAAAAAAAACTGTGCAGACTCAAATATCATATTTTTCACCATATACCACAACTTTGATATTGTAGAGCTGCAAATTGGAGCTTTGAGAAAATATTTAAACAATAAAACTTGATCAATAATGTGGATAAAATTATTAATTTAGTAAACCCAGTTAAATTTTATATCAGGATGTATAAAAAAAATCAGATAAATATCAGATTAACTATTTAATTTTTCAATATTAAAAAGATATGTTATACACAATAATTTATTGCATAAATAGTCACAAACATTTACAGACAAGACCTCAGTATTTGGTTTTATTCACAATTTGATAAAAATATTAATTTTGTCAACAAAATGTATTAAAATGATAACATGGTGCCATGACATCATCAACACATAATTTCACTTAAAGTTGGTAACAGATAATAACTAATTAAAAACCACCCCAAATTCAAATTAAATATCCAGTGCCTATTTCCTTTATTGATTTCACAGATAAAAAGCATGTTTTAAAATATACAAAATAATATATTTTAAATTATGAAATTATCACTTTACAACATTACATCCTGTGTAATACCAGCATGGCTTGTTCCCCTGAGAAAACTACCCCAGCCTCTGCTGTGACACTGGTAGACAACACATGAATTTACAGTTAATTCAACAATGCTTGCATCATTTGGAAAGGGACCCCGTCCGATGTGAAATGATTTGATATCCAGATACCTGTCTTTTCTATCTGTCTGAGTATTATAGTCGAGAGAGATGGAGTGCAAGCTTGTCCACAACAACCAACCCCCCCCCACCCCTCCTCCTGCCAGCTCTAGCCTGGCCAATATTTACGCAGTGGCAGGGCTCCCACACAGTCCGAGGGGACAGGAGGGGTGTGGGGCGGGGGTGGCTGACTGCCGTGCCTGAGCGCATGCTAAGAGATGATGGATGGCCTAGTCGATATGTTATGTCTTAAGAGCCTGATTTCCTGCCAGTCCAATCACTAACCCTCCAGAGCCCAGCTCAGCTGATTGGACAACCAGAATAATTTTGCAGGCTGTGAAAACACTGCTGCCGTGCCTGTCTGTCAGGCCCAGTGACGAGACTCAGGGATTTTAAAGAGCAAGGGCCTCCCCAAGATTGGTTATGGTGAACGAAATAATAACAATAACCAGCAAGACTAAACAAAAGAGCCAGCACCTCTGGGAGAGAGAAAGATCGTGCAGAATTATTGGAATGAAAACGGTCCAATGTTTTCCTTTAATTATTACACCCACCAGTACCACTTTTTGAAAAACTGGCATTTGGACTGTTTGTTAAGGGGGTTTGGCTAAGGAAACCAAAAGGGGAAAGGAAACGCAAAATAAACATGAGAAGGACCTCCTAGTGTTGGTGCCTAAACATACAGGATATTGGATGAACTTTATACGCATGACATATTCTGTAAAATGCTGACAGTGAGAACAAAGGCAAGCCCAAGCTCCGCTGTGTCCCCTTTGGGGACCTGATACCTTCTTCTAGATTGGTGATTAGGGCACAATGAAAGTAGGAAGCTCCAAATACATACGACTTTGTAAGTGACCTCGGCAGGATCAGCCACGGTGTCCTGGTGGCCTTGGGGGATTACACATGTTACGTTCAATAAAGTGAGGGCCCTCAGTGTCAAGGAGAAAGGCAAACACAACCATTAACCTCTCTCTTCGATTTCTGGATGTGCAGGCGCTGCATGGTAAAACACTGGCTAATGCTGTGGTAGAGGCCTATACAGAAATCTGTGTTGAATTCATTAGTGATCATAAGTGGTGAACTAAACTGGGTAATAAATATCGAACAATTAGAGATTTAAAAAGAGAGAGAAAAGAGAGATACAGGAATAAATTATGCTGTCAGGAAAGTTTATCGACAAATGGTTAAGTCGTCACTGAATTGTGCTGTGATGTATATAAATAATCATCTAAATACATTATATTTTGGACATTATTCATTGATTCAGAATGTTCAACCCTGATTCCAAAAAGGCGGGATGCAGAATGCAATTGGAACTTGTAATTAATTTGTAACCTACATTTAATTGAATACTTGAAAAAGAAAAGACACACACACACACACAAACACACACAGGTAAGACACACACAGGTAACACA
>JAOWBC010000248.1:8602147-8615106 GCA_028566105.1 Hypoplectrus providencianus | reverse complement strand
ACCTTTAGAACTTCTGTCATACATACACAGCTAAAACAGCTGCACACAATATGTTTGCACATGTAATACATTTCAGAAAATAAACCCAATGTATAAAAAGCAGCACTTACTTTGGAAATCTTTCCTTCAGCATCTTCAGACACTGGCGGGTGGGTCTCAGTTGATCAATCCATTTCGCAATTTCTTTATATTCAGCTCGGGATAGCTTCATCTTTAGATTTGTAAGGATGTGACTGTAAATTTCAGTACAAACATAGAGGGCGAGCTTTATTAAGAAATGCTGCTCTCGCTGTCTAATCATGAGACGTAAACAACGTGAGGTGATTGGCAGCTGTCAAAAACAGCTGTACCTGAAGTGATCTAAACTTAGCTTTAATGTTGCGATCCCCGCGAGACACGAAACTCATATCACAAAACCCAAATCTTTAAAAGATTACTGGATGACTACTATATGCATCACATTCTCTAACGTGATTCTATGGCTATACATACCATACAAAATGATTGTTTACCATATATTCCAGCTGCCTGTTTACACTTCCCGATAGCAGCTTCCCGCTAGGAAGTTGAAGAGATGACTCTTGTGTGATCTACGCGTTGGTTGGACAGTTCTTCCTCACGGCTGAGTATACCGGTTGGTGATTGGTAATTCGGAACAGGAAGGCGGAGTCTAGCTATGACACGATACCGCTAACTCCCCGCACCTCCGGAGCATCACTAGACTATTTAAATAGAAGCGATATAAGAAGTATGAGAAGTAGTCTCACCTGAAACGCTCGCTGACTGTTCTCAAGTCCGACAGAACAAAGACAAAATGAAAATGATGAAACGGTACGGACAAGGGAGGTTGTATTTAAGAGAGGGAGGGAGGGAGAGCGACTGAGAAATACAGGCACAGAGACGGAGTGGAGGGAACGCCTTTGTGAATGTGTATGTGAAGTACAGTATAAATACACCTTTTTGTTCCAAGCATTTAACAATTTGAACGACACTAGTTCTGTGACTGCATACGTTTGTTTTTACTGACGACAAAGGTTACAAAATAGGCTGCCTGCCGCATACTTCGATAAATGCCTAAAGTCATTTCATATTCAGTAGGTATATAATGCAACATAAAACATAGCCTTACGCATACATTTCAAAATTAATATGCTTATTTTAATACTTTTAATAATTACATATTACAATAAACAACTAGCACATGGATATAGCGGATATATGTTCCCCTGACTTCCATTAAGCTTAACAAAGCTTCAGTGGCTGAGGGTCTTGTCAATTTCTTAAAATTGGAATTCACTTTTTATTATTATTTTTTTATATAAAACTAAACAAAAAAAGCTCTCTTTTACAAAGTGTTTTCCTTAGTAATTATTTAATATAGTACATCTCAAAACATAAAACATCTGAAACGGCTGTCAACCTGATTAATTTCCATGTAGGTGCACAGTCTAGGTTTTCTTTAAAGGAGACATTTAGTTTAAAATATTCCACTGCAGTGACACTTCATTAATGTGTATGTATTGTATTCTCTTACCTTTGCAGGCAGGAATTTTGACCCCCTGAGAGAATATTGGTCCAGGCTTTCCTTAATTATTTCCTACATCCTGCAGGAATTTTTGCGGGACATCCCCAGCTGAGAGTCCCCAGAATCATCAACACCTTTCACCTCACCAGAAAAGGTATGCTTCAAATGCCCCTGGCAGAAATATGTAAATTAGGCCAAGGATGATGATGTACTATAGTGGAAAAAAATGGAAAACACACAAGAATAATGTTACATTTTGGGAATAACTGTTTGCTCTTTTAACATGTCTAGCTCCAAATTATTGGCATTTCAATACAAATATCTATGTAATTCAAACTGATATATGAGAGGAAATACTCAAAAGTCAATTAATGATGAATCTTGTTTCGTTATATCCCTCTAAACCACGTGCCTCTGTCTGGAGTGTAGATTTTAGACGACTCTTGGATAGGACTAAAATCTTTAAGACCTAATTTGTCAAATACATCCCTTGAGATCAATATAATTTTACAATGGCATTGTTGTATAATTAGTCTCTGAACAGTGCTAAACCTCTCCATACCCTAATAGATTTTCTTCTTAACCTCCTCGCTTTACAGACAGATACAAGGAAGCATCAGAGTCATTTTATGGTGAGTTCAACATTATTTTTTTGTGTGCAAAAAAATAGAACAACATTATCAACACTTCAAACACTTAGCCTGAAATAAATAAAATAAAAGCCTCGACTTAATTTGGCATTATTGTCTGCAAGTGTATGACGACATCAAACCATTATGTGGTCGAGTCAAACATTCTTTTGACAACAACATTGCTGGTTTCCTCCTTTGTGGGTGAACAATGCATCGGTGAGCAGAATGGCTCTATCTGACCTGTGGTGCATCAGAAAATAGAGCTCATTGTTGTTGGGCAGTGTAGTATGATGTCTGAGATGAGCTGAGGTCTCGGGCTGTGTGTTCACCGGCACAGTCCCTGGATCTGAAAGGGCTCAGTGCTCAGTGGTGGCTACAAAAGGGAGCTGTGTAGTGGGATTGGTATGGCCAGATAAGATCAGGGCCTCTGAGGAAGTCTGGTCTGATTGCTACAAAGGGCTGAGGTCAGGGGCAGGAGGAGCAGTTTACTCATCTAGGTATCACAGGATCAGGGGGTTTGATGGGGAGCCGTGTGTGTAATAGGTATAAAAGGATCAGTGTAATGTGATGGTATAAAAAGATAAAAATCAGAGAAGGGGTTGGAAGCCAGTGTACTGTAATGGCCCCAAAAGCGAGGGGATCAGAGATTTTGTTGTGTGTAGGTGTCTACTCATGTGTGTATGTGCACACACACTCTTGCATTGAATCAGTTGGTGTGCATCTTTGATGGCTATGAGAGCCACAGTGGGCTGTGATGAGAGCTGAAGGAGAGAGCGAGGCGATGGAGGGGATACAGGGAAAGGATGCAGGGGGAAAAGACGAGTGCTTTGGAGGCTGCGTGTAAACAGGGCAGTGGTACACACAGTGCCGTTAACCAGCTGTGAAGCCTGCTCACAGTGGGAGATGAATTTACAAAGGATGTCTCCCTCTGATATCCAGGAGACGCTGCACTGATCTCTGCTCCACTGCTCTCGGCACACCATTGTAGTGCTAAGCACTGTGCCACTAATGGCACTTATATACCTTAATGCCTGGAAAACATTTACATTTTGCTTGCAGCAGAGGGAAAGTGTGTGGCTGCGCAGGGAAGAAAATGTGTGTGCGCACATGAGAATTTTTTTTATCGACAGCATCTTCAGTCGATGAATATAAGATTTGCGAGGTTGTGTAATTTCCTTTACTCATCACACAGTTTAAGGAAATTGCAAGCCCTCCCATGTCTGGCACATTAGTCCCTCCTTACCATATCCAGAGATATTACTCACCATACATAGAGAGCATTTTGTTTCACGAGATCGTCAGCATTACTGTCATAATGTTTCTTTTTTTTCCATTTGTGAAGTCAGTGACTTCACTCCTCTGCACCACAGAATTGCTCTCCAATCTTCAGGGAGTCTGGGATCTCAGCTCTAAAAATCACAGTTTAAACATGAGGCAAGCCATAACCAGGAAATGCCTGTAGTATTAGCAAGGTATCGGATTCATGCATTCCCCCCTGAACAGCATGACTGCCCCTGAAAATCCCACATCCATATTTTACATCACGGGAGACAAGACACATGTGTTTCACCCCAGCTTTCAAAGCTGTTTCTTCCATTTATTTTATTATCCTTTAATGAATTTAATTACAGGACATGTAATTAAATGCAATTGTGCTCACACCCTAACATACACACACACACACACACACGCACGTGCAGATGCACATGCACACATTTGGCTGTAAATTGCTCAAAACAACATGTGCGATGTGAACAAATTTAGTGGATTAATAGGGGATTGATAATATTTTGGGATTGTATTTCACTCTAAACGGCTGCACGCGGAAACAAAGGCTGCAGCCCAGGCTCATTAATCATAGTCAACGGGTTGCCTGGGTGCAATTTGCATGTCCGAGGTGGCTGCACATGCTGCCGTTCGGCCTAGGTTGTTGGATCTGCCTCGATTTGGCCAGACCGTTAACGCTGCGTCAATCAAGGATAACCCAATAACAGTATGACAGTGGAAGAGGGGAAAACACATTTTCTCCTCATTACCCAACACTCCCTCTCCTCCCTCCTTTCTCCTGTCTGCCCAACTTCTTATTTTAGTTAGCACTAATTACACTGGCTTGATGAAAAATGAAATAACTATGTTCATTTATTAATGGAAGTAAGAATTATTTTATTTTGTTTTAATAGGAAATATGTGTTAATACTTAAAAATTAAAATGTTCCAGTTTATGAAAACATTTTTGGGATATTATTGTGTCGCCCAAATACAATAATATTTGGTTTGAATGATACATCAAAAAGAAGTCTAGCCTCTTAGCCTTTTAGAAAAATTTGGGAAAATAATCACTTTTATCTATAAAGAAAACTTTTTTGGTTCGTCTGTATTTTTTTTGTCAGTCACAGTTTGGAGCCTCACTAAGCCATTTTAACTGCAGATAATTGGGTTGAGGCGTGATGCAAGTTCAAAATGAAGCACAATTTCACAAAGCTGTAATCTCACCACTGGCTCCATACACTGAATTCTAATTATCTCGTCATGAACTTTAAAAAAAAAAAAAAAAAAAAAAAAAGGCAATGTTTTAATGGCTTTTTAACTCCATAAGAGGTGTGTGTGTATGTGTGTGTGCGTGCATGCGTGTGTATATGTGCATGAGATAGAACTTGACACGTGTGTGTGTGTGCGTACGTGTGTGGGGTTTTGTGTGTCTGACACACACAGACACCCACCATCACCACACACAGACATGTGAATGCGGCTTGTGTCTGGTCTGGCCTCTCTACCTAGCTCTGCTGCCGAGGCTCACGCTGTGCTCTCCCCCCATCCCCTAATATCCTGGAGGCATTTTTCTCATTATCAAATATTGTTTGATGTCTTTGTTTCTTGATGATTAACCATGGTCACCAAACACTGGTCTGGATTGTTTAAAATTTAATTTTGGGGCTCTGAAGTACCTGCAGAGGGGCTGACTGGTGGGGACACCCGTATTTTATGTATGCTATTTTTCACGCTGAAATGCAAGAGGACACACATTGAAAAACACAATAAATCCTGGAGGAGAATCATTAGTGGAATACTAGTGGTTTTTATGACCATTGTTATTCAACGCTGTATTGAGATGCAGTAAATTATTCTGTTTATTATGGCTTTATGGATTCAGTCCCATTTTCAGAATAATTATGTTGTCCCTTATTCTGCATAAATAAAACTACTCTCTGCATACTTGTGTGTATTTAAACATGCCCATAAATGCTGCATCTATACACTTTAAATAATTATTTTTTTTTACAGCGGCAATATTTAGTTTATTTAAAATGATTTTTATTTGTGCATGATTTTCACATTATTCATGTTTGGATTTTCCTGAACATGTGTATATATATTTCCGTGGTAATTTGAACATCATAAAGACAAACATGTTGCCTGAGAAATCTAAGATTTATGACGGAATCGACATTGTAAGCAAACAAATAGGGAAACAACACTCTCCCCTAATGTCAGCATGTCAAAACTATATTGAATACTTGAAATATCTGTGTATCTAAGGCTGAATAGCAGCCATTGTATCGGTCTAATGATATTATCCTCTGAAATTTGGAGTGAAAGAAAAATGGCAGAAATGAGCGGTACCATTGTCTGCCCCCGTTTTATTTAAACAAATTGCAAGAGCAGAGAGACACAGACTGAGGGAAAGAGCGAGCGAGGGAGAGGGAGAGAGACAAAAAGAGAGAGAGAGTGCTCTGTAAATGAAAGGTTATGCGTCGTCCCATGTGTTTGTATTGTCAATAACTGGAGAAGGCTGTCAAGAAAGTGGGGAGATAAAGGTCAATAACTCAGGCAAATGTGTTTGTATTTGTACACTCCTGCTGATAGCATAGCAAACGTCAGGGCCTGTGTCTGACACCCTACAACAATAACACAAATAGTGGTGCTAGCACTAGAATAGTCATTATTATTGTTGGTGCTGGAAATGAGAGGGAACCTCAGCACATGGCGGTGACAGCCGGCGCAGTGTCACTCAAACGTCACTCCATAATGAAACACGCCGGAGATCAGAAAAGGCGATGATAAAGTGTAAACACAAAGAGATTATGCTGCTGGAGGATTTTGATATTTGCCTTATTTTGTTTTCTCTGAATAAATATGATCGTTACTACGTTGCTTTGGAGGAACTCCAGACAAATGTAAATATTGGAGTAATTAGGTGTGTTTATTTTATCTATTTTGTCTTGTAAATAAAGTCCCTAGAATGTAATTTTATTTTTTATTCACCATTAATTTTTCACCAAGTCCGTCTCATGAGGCCTACATTTTTTTATATTTCTACATTGTATTTCTATATTTTAATATTTTAAAGTAAAATGTGGTAATTTTAGATTGAGACCTTTTTTCCTATTTAAAATAAAAGTTAAGAATAACAGTTAAGAATTTCCTCTAAAAGACACCATACCAAGTAAATAAATTTGTGTATCTTATTTTTGCCACACAAGGTTAAACTGTAATCTAAAAGCTTAATTTATTTTTCATGATTCCTATACGTGTGCAAGTGTTATTTTATTCTGGAGCCATTTAGTGTATCTCTCTGTGGCCTTGAGTGTAATAAATGTGCAATTAACAGACTTAACTAATTCATGAGGAACATTGTGAAACTAACGAAGGGCATAACTACTGTACAGACGCTGCTGTCATTGGTGAATATTGTTATTGTTCTGCTTTTAATTGCTGGAGGAGGAGGAGAAGGAGGTGGAGGAGGAGGAGGAGGAGGAGGAGGAGGCAGCGTGTTTTGTATATACGTCTTCGGTTACCATAGCAAGAAAAAGCAACACTGGCTCCCTCCTGACGGTTATATCTAACGTCAGAGGTACGTGGAGGTGTTAACTTCTCTTGTTTAACCAGTTACCAAACAAATGACCCCTTTTAGCGTACAACACAAAGAGAGCAGATATAAGTAGCAATGCCTCAAGTTACAGCGTGAAATCCTCCAGCCATTCATCTTGATCTGTGGTCAAAGAAAAAGTCCCGGTATTTTTGTGTCTCATTAACACACAGGCTTTTTTTTTTTTTCAACCCCCAGATATAATTTCTGCTATGTTGTCACTGTGGAATCAGCATTGTGCTTCTTTCTTTAGGAAACAGCAATAATTAAAGCTATAAATCATTTAAAGCAAATAAAAAAAAATACTGCTAAAATTGGAACCATCTCATTCTGTGTTTTGAGTATATTTACCTGAGAAGCTTATTTTCTGTTGAATCATCAGCACACACACACACAAGCCCACTGAATTTGCAAACGTTGTCCTATTGTTGTGAGCAGATGAAGCAAAATGTACTTTTAGTAAGTATATAAAGTCCATAGGGGAAAGCGGATCCCTCTCCCGCTGTCACCCTCTCCCCAGTCAGTTTGTTTGTTGGCTGTGGAGCCTCGTAGTGGTTTACATTACATATGATTATGTAAATCTGGAGCTGTTCCTGTGCATTATGGGCCAACGCATTGTCAAGATCTTTTCTAAAGCAGTCAAGTAGCTATTTCTGAATTCTTTTATTATCTGAGAGTGCAACAAAGAAAGTCTTTTGTTCACTGTTTGCCGCACACACACTCATACACAAACACACACACATCCACGCGCACTGCTCCGGCTGCCGTCCATGACTTACTACTGTCCCCTAGTGGCGCTCCACTCCACAGCCTCCCTTAACTCCCCATTTCCTTTAACTTTCCACACTTCCATTCACCTGACTTCCCCCTGTCTTTGTCCCGCTCCCCCCTCTGTGTGCCTTCTCTCTGCCTTATCATGCTCAAACATTTAAAGGCTTGATTTGTTGTATTGTATGACAGAACGCTCCAATTATGCCATTGCTGTGTCCACAGTGGCTTTTGCCTTCAATAGAGGGCTCAAACCGTGTCAACAAAAACAGGAACCCTGATGTTTTGTGGCTATTGTGAGGCCAGAGCTCGTGTCAATAAGGCATTGTTTAGTGAGAGTGCCACACCGAAACTGCAGTGAGAATGTTATCAGACCTGTGGAAATAGGGTGTGCGCATAATAGTGCTAAAATGTAAGTATGATTGTTTGGACAAGCCCAACACAAATGCACACAGGGAGCAGCCTTGGAGCCTTGTCACCTCTCTCCAACTGTTTTTATTTAGCTGAGATACTCAGTTTGAATCAAAAACTGTTTTTTTTTTTTTTGCATCTGCGACTCTTGTCATCCCGTTCTATAATTACCTCTCAGTTATTTATTCTTTTTCTGAATATTTTTAGTGAGGTCAAAAGAGCACTCTCTTAAGCTTGCCACCTCGAGCTGATCCTCACTTCCCGCAGCTAATAGTATGCATTTTTATACTTTTTTTGTTTTCCTTTCCTGATCACTGTTATCCCAGCCCTAATTGGTGTGATAACCTGGAACAGTGCTAATAAACAATAGGGTAAAAAGGTCAGTCTCCACTGGCGGTGCACAGACACACACAGTCAAGTCACTCATGTCAAATGACCAATTATACAGGTTATAGAGGATGGCACCTCCGTCTCCAGTGCCCCGTCCCTCCTGGGATAGCTCTCCAACGAGAGGGCTATCACTCAAACCCAAACCACATTCATTCATTAGCCTGTTAAGACGGACATCAATTATTCATTAAGAAGGTGGCCAGTGGATTATTTCTGTCAGCAGTAGGCTTATTGTATCAAAGGTTGATTATGGCTTGCTTGATTTAGTATGCACTACTGTCTGTGTGATCAATCAAGAGAAATAGAATGAAACTCTCCTGAATGTGATTTTTAAATTTCAGTCAGTTTAGGCAAAACTTTCACATCAGCACGATTACATATTTTTATAATATTTGTTTACACAGCAGCATTAACTTGTGCATCCTAAGAAATGTCTTATTTCCCAGCCTCAAACTTCTCGAGCCTCCTGGATATGTGAGTAAAACATGCTCACCCCTTCCCCTTTTTCTCCCCGTCCCTCACTGACAATCTTACGCTCACCTCTTTGTCTTTTTTTTCCATGGCATCATCCCCAAAATTCACACTCTCACCACTCTGTAAAATCTTTTTATTAGAATGTTAAAAAGTCCTGTGGGGATTTTTTTTTTTCGAGAAACTCTCAGAGAGGGAAACTAGTAAAATAGTCGTGCTGAACTGGAGCACTGACAAAGCCTTGGCCGAGACTGCAAGCATGGATTAATGCAGAACATTGTTTCCTGTGTGTAAAGAGCACTGCAGACTCGCAGTGTTAATTGCATCGTGCGACACAACATGGAAATAATATTTAACATTTTTAAATGTTAAAAATGTGTTGCTGAAGTTGTTTTTTGTTTATTTTTTAGACGTTTTATATTGATACAATTAAAAAGTAAGTTCGAATGATAAAATATAATTTAGTTTTCAATGTGACCGTTATAGAAGGCAATCCTACATGAGATTATTTATTTTAATAACAGCCTCTTTATAAAGACATTTCTTTACTGCAACTTTTTCCATAACACACTCCTAAACTATTATTAATAAAATAAAGCATATTTAATAATCACCTCTTACAGGAATGCCTGAACATTAACCTACTTTTCTCCCTTCCCTTGACCCACGGGATACCTTTTGAAAACATGACTAAGCAAAGTGCCATTTAAGCAAACAGCTTGTGAGTGAGGCAATGTTTTAGCAAATACAGATGGAGTGTTTGGGAGATTAGCATCCTGTTCCAACACACAGCAGTGCACTTGAGTTGTGTGTTTGCAGGGCTTTTCGATGACAAATTTGACCTCCGACTTCGGAAAAGTTGTTCAAAGCTGCAGATAGCATTCAGCGGTGCAGATATGGTATGTAAATATACACCAAGTAAACAATTCTTTCCTTCTTTGTCAAAGAACACTTTTGTCACGATACTTTTTCAGTCACGTTACTTGTATTTCTATTTGATACAGTTTTTATTATTCTTATATATAGAAATCTTTTTTAAAGGGACTTTAATTAAATAAAAAAAACTCTTCACATATATGCTAATTTTTAGATAATGCTATTTTTAGAATGAAATGTTTTTCACAGGCTTGGAGCGTTGAGTATATATTGTTGCAGTAGAAAACTGACGTCCAGAACACTAGATCCCTCCTCTTGGTGTATTTTCCCCTTTGCCTCTTCTCCTTGCAACAACCCCTGCAAAGTGTTAAAACAATATCCAGGTGCCATGTTGTCGCACTGTGTCACCACTTCATATAGGTTAGAAAAATTCAATGAAGGAAAAAAAAAAATCCTGGGTGTGTCGCTGTTTTCAGAGCCGTAATGAAGGATAAACACTGTGACGAGGTGACAGAGCGCAGACCTTGGACTTGGCCCTCGGCTTTGAGCCACAGCAGGCTCTTACACGTGATGCAATGACAGCTCCCTGAGATGGTGGGGGGAAATTAATTCTCGCTCAGTGTAAAGAAACTATTCATAACAGCTTTGCATGTGAAAACATTAACAATTTTTCACATGGATCAAAGTGGCCATCTGGTTAAATTCACACAGGCCATACCTTATTCATGCACCTCCTTTACTGCTCTCTGTGGATTTGCTTAATTTTCTGTCTTCCTTTTTTCCCCTCAGGTTTGTGCAGCACTTGCAGAGTGAGACTCTCTCAAGAATGTGTCTAATTTAGTGGCTAAGAGGCAGATTTATACCTGCGCTAGTTATGGAGAAGGTTGCTCCCTCGAGAAGCCCAATGACTGTTTACGGGCGGCCCGACAAAGCCTTAGCAGATGATGAAGCACCTGCCAGAGTTCCCCCATGTCTGTTCCATCCCTTTCTGTCTGTCTGCTCGCCTCCCTTCCTACCGCTCTCTTTCTTCTTCCTTCCACCTCCTCTCTCTTTCTCTTACAGCCTTCTCTCCTTCCTGTCTCCTGCCCTTTTCTTTCTTTTCTCAGCAGAGCCACATCTCCTTCAGTTACCATGGAGTTGTGCATTTTTACAACCATTCCCACCGCTCTCCCCAGAGTGAACCCATCTACTTACTCTGTCTACCGCTGAGAATAAGAGAGTTTTCGTCTCCATGTCCCTCCAACCATTCTTCCTCGCTGTCTCCCCCCCTTTCACGCACACATGCTGGATAGACGAATCGACAGCAACACACACACACACACATACACACACTCACACGCCGGCGAACAGAACTGTGGTCAGGTTTTGTTTATGACAGGGAAAGGCAATATCGAGATTGTTTCAGAGTAGTGTCATCACGTGAAATGTATCGCTGTCAGGAGTGTGTTTTATATGTCTGGGCCCTTGGCTGAAGCCATTTTGGGAAACAGAAAATATCATATCATATGACCTCCTCTGGTATAAAAGTAAACTATCAGCTGTAAATCCGATACACAACTACAGTAGTGTGTGTGAAGAGGAAGGGAATTGAGTTCTTTATGACACAAGGCTCAACAGTAAAATAAAGATCAGCTGTTTCTTGCAGTAAATTCTGATGAAGGTGTTGGAAATTAGAGCCCAAAATGGATATTGGGTTGTTAGAAAAAATCCAATTCTGATATATCAGACAATTTGTCGATATTGGAATTTTCTTTACATATTTTTATACGTGTATCGATTTGGAGTGCAGTGTGTCTGTTTAAAACATGGTGACTAAGGTCACAATTTTTTATTCTGGTTCGAATTGTTAGTTAGATAGCTGTAACAATGTTTGATGCCAGCTGCTTTTTGACCATAATAACTATTGTTAACCTTCTTGTCCATTGTGTTTAATGACACTATAGAGTTGCCATCATTTAGAGCTGCTGCAGTTTTATCAGACTATGCTGAACATATATGTGTATCAATCGAGCTGAAATTGTAATGAAAGTATTTTTGTTTGTGATATGCTTGCATTAATTGGTTTTCGCTCTCAAACTTGCTTGCTGAAAGCATGAAAGAGAGTAGCTGCACCTTGGGGAAAAGAAATGAGAAAACAAACAGAGACGATGCATTTCATTTCTCTAAGTGTTATTCCTGCTCTTTTATTGGTATTTTTCATAAAAGAAGATTTTATTCACCTAAGGTTGCTGTTAAAAAAAGCTCCCAGGATGCTTAACCTTTACCATTGTCTCTGTTCTTTTGAAAGGTCATTTTAAAACATCTTACAAGAAAACACAAGAGAAATATCTTAAATTCCTGCAACTGGCAAGAAGCAGAGTAAATACGAATATCCTGCCAGCTGATGTATTTAAACTTTCAAAGGGTTTGAACTTTTTTCTCCCAATAGAAAGGGCTTCTAATTTTGGCTGCCTCTAAATTTATATTTCCTGCAGTTAAACCCAGTAAAGGTTTTATAAATCTCCAAACGCATTATTTATGTCTCTCCTTATGTCTTTTGAGTATTAAACCATCAAGCATTGACTGACTCTTGGTCACAGTGCTATAATTCCACTTCATGTTTCTCTTAAATATCCAGACTGCATTATACTCAATGGGCCGTAACTCGTTAATGTATGTGGTATGATCTTGCACCTGTAATTAAGTGTCAGTTTATAAACACACAAACACTAATAATACCCAGAGCTTTTCTGGGCGAGCCCGGTGGTGGCAATAGCCCATCCATCAATGTCCCTAATGAGGCTCCATATAGACAGTCAGTGGAGGCTTCCCGGGCCGTTCAGTCTTATTTTTCATGCTCACTATGATAACCACCCAAATCCCTGGTAAGATGATATCAGCCAAGATAGGGAAGATGTTAATGTGTGTGTTTGTGTGCAAAGCCTGCATTCCTGTGTGTGTGTGTGTGTGTGTGTGTGTGTGTGTGTTAGGGGTCCTGATCAAAGTTCCCATTAACCTCACTGTCATTTTAGTGTTGGTG
>JAOWBC010000248.1:8561510-8586356 GCA_028566105.1 Hypoplectrus providencianus | reverse complement strand
CTAGTGTTGGGCAGACTGCAGCTTCTCTCTCCATCCTGAACCTCTGGCTCACACCAGCAACATACAGAGAGAGCAGAGAGGAGGAGCAGGCACCAGGATGTTTTCATCAGAATATGTCTCTTAACTCCACTGCCAGCAAGCGGTCTAATGATCTCACTTTAGACGGAGATGGGAATGTCGGGATTAATGGCATTCCAAGAGGAGGGCTGGAGCTCCAGGTTGTGTCCCCGGCACAGTTTGAGACTGGAGGGAAGAGTCAGACTGCAGGACTGGAAGAAATTATGAGATAAAGAGAATTGAGAAAGGTGAAGGAGGGGTGGTGTCAGAGAAAGACACCATGGGAGGAGAAAAAAAAAAAAAAAAACGTAAAGTGGGTTGTTCATTTTCTGGATAGATAGATCAGATGGAATGGAACCATGCGTCAGAATGAAGGCAGCTGTGCTTTTGGCAAGGACTTTCTTGGCGTGCACATGAATGCACACATGCTCCTCATCCCCTCATACACAATGTACATCCACACCCACACACACACACACACACACACACACTGCACACATGGAGGTAAAGGGATCTTCATGGACAGGTGAGGGTTAGCTTTAGTATTAGCTCTGTGCTGCAGGCCTGGATGAGCTCAGCCGCTGATTTCTTCTTCATTCTTCCTCTCCGGGGCTTTAGCCAAGGGAGCAGTGTTTAGCAGGCCCTCAAGGCATGGAGCCATCTAAGCAGCACTAAGTCCTGGAACTGCTTCACATTACCTGCTGCTGTTCTCTGCCAGATAGTGCTGTGTGTCTGCGCCTGTGTGGGTTTGTGTGTTTGTGTGCACGCTGTATGTTTACTGCACATTTGCTGCGACTGATGTCATTTTCAGATTACTTAAAGCTGCATGTGAATGCTGCATATCGTGCACTTTATGGGTTTCCATTCCTTTTAGTAGATCTGTATCTCGCAGTGCAGCTCATACATTAGCATTAAGCACAGGTTAAATCAAATATACTTGTTTGCCTGAATTTAATTATTTATTTTTTTATTCATTTCTAATTTAACTGCAGTTATATCCTTGGATGGATTTTAAATGGGCCTGCAAGGCACAAGCCCCAGCTCTCATCTGCAAAATGAGAGACACAAAAGAGAAAAGTAACAGCCAGGAAACAAAACACAAAGAGAGGCAAAAAGACACAAAATGACTACAAAGAGACAAAAAACAGATACAAAAACAGACAAAACAACCAAAGATATGAAATAAAACAGTGAAACAACAACAAAAAAATTAATATTTCTTCAGGCTGATGCACTTAAGCTACTTTTTTAGAGTTGAAGAAATAAAGATAGGATTATGGTTATAATAAACGATGAAAAAACAAATAAATTAAAGAAATACAAGTTTTGGGTGCATCACATTTAAGTAAATTACACACCTTATATGAACAGCCTCCTTTTGTATAATAAAAAGATACTTTTCTTTTGATTATTTAAATCATTTTTAATTTTGTTGAACTAACCCTTTAAATAAACACCATATAAGGAATTGGTATGAAATGGAAAATGGTTCACAACAATTGGCTTTGTGTAACATTTTGTAAAACAGTGGGATTTTTATGCAGAGAGCGCGGCGCAGTGCAGCCAGTCCAGGAACAAAAATAAACTGTTATGCTTGGAAGTGTCTTTACTGTACTTAGTCACACACACATTTATCATGAGGTTATAAATCTTTTTGAGTGAAGATTGTTAATGACTCTGAGAGACAGTGGTGGAAGTGCTCTGTCTCCTCCGTTAGATGGCTTGTGATTCTAGTTGCAGAAGACAGCGCTGTGGCTGGGATAGTACTTTACCTGGCTCAGGGCTCCCCTGGGCTCGCTATAGTGGAACGCTCTGCAGACTGGGGGCCCGGGCCCCATGCTGGGCCTGTCTGCATCCAGCAGTTTATGGAGACGCCGCATATAGACTGACACTGACAGTTTGATGTCTGCTCGCCGCCTCTTGTACCTTCCTGTTCCAGAGTGTTGCTATCTCTGTCTTTATTTGTTTAACTCTCTCTTTTCCTCCTACCCTCTCCGTCTTTATCACTTTCTATTTCTGTGTGTTATTTTGTTTAAATGGAGATGAGCAATGCTGGCTTTGCACCTTTAATGCACTTCCTGGGTCTGCAGGATTTCAGGCAGGAAACACTCTAAACACCAGTGGGCAGAAATATCAATGTGTGGTGGAGTTGTTTAATATTTCCTTTCCTCTGTAGATATGGACATGAGGGAAATATCCATCTCCTGGGATCCTGACCCCATAGGAACTATCTGTATTCCAGACGGAACTCAAACAATGACGTTTGGACGGAGCAGGGGGGCTATTTGTAGTGCCGGGTCACTTCCAAGGCATCAGCCTCCAACCTTTCGGGGGCCTCAGACCTCAGTCCATTTTTAGTGGTGAGTGCAGTGAAAATAAGCATCACCAGCAGTTTGTCTTTTTACAGCCTTGCATCATTTCCTGCCTCCCCCTCGCTTTTGATCATACTCTCTCCCATTCGGCTCGAACACACACTCATACGCAAACAAACTTGCACCATCCACCGACTCCTCCGTCTTTCCTCTGTCCCTCTAGCTCTAATGAGTCTTTCAGCTGAGCGATGATAGACTTGTATTTATTCTCCAGGCCGATAATTTTAGGGAGTGTATCTCTACTCTCAGTGCCTGGGGCCCATGCCAGGGACAGATCAGCCCCAGCTCCAGGCACTAAGAGGAATTGGGAAATTGTTTTCCGGCATCCATCCCCCTCCTGCCCGTTTTTTTCTTTACAGTACAGTAAATATACACACCATACATAAGTGTTACTTCATTCTCCCGCAGGCATTGTCACTATTTGAATTTCTCCAGAAACAATTTACCCTCAGTTATGCACATACTCCAATACATGCACACACACGCAGCTAATCCTGTTAGCTCATAACACATTGACAATGGACTAACTCCAAGCAAAAGCCCGAGGCTACGACTTCCTACCTCCTAGCTTGGTAAACAACGAAAAAAAAAACTGACAAAAACATCATATAAATGTTTCCGCCTGTCATGGAGTCAGGTTCAAGTGCCCCAGCAGTTGTTTGCTTTTGCATATAAACTTCAAAGTTAGCAGCGAGTGGCTGTATGTTGTGGTGAAAGACCCACGGCATGATGGAGAGCGCCAGGCCGGGGAGACGGGAGCAGCACTGAGATAAATCTAACATGCCGCACCATGAGCTCATTAATTCAACATTTCAGTCCATGTGGATGAGACAAGGAGGGCCTATCCAAACACTGTCCCACCACAGCAGGGCTCTGAGCACTCTGAAGCACTCTCTATTTACTGTAGGCCTGTGTTTGGGCTTGTGCCATGTGACACTTTGACCCAGTGAGAGGAGATTGTTGAGACTTGTATCCAAGAAGGGAAACAGTGAGCTATTGTGAGTCTCGGCACAGCGGGGTTTAGTCTTGTTGGGATTTATCATTTTCTCAACTTTCTGACACGTGTGATCGGTAGTCTCTCTAAATCTCTGTGCTGTTTCCCTGCATGACCCTCCCGCCTCACTTACTTTTAATCTCATGAACTTGTTTTTTATTCTTTAATGTAATGCTAGAATAATAAAAAACAAGTAAGTTCAATCAACCGGAAACTGTTTGGACAACTTTTTAATATCCTGTAACATACCATTTATTACATTTGCTTAAAAAACCTTTTTAAAAACACTTTTAATATAAATATAACCTTTCAGTAAGTGCAAACCTATCCCATACCAGGCCGGTCCACCCCTTCCCTGCTATCTTTTGCACACACGCCTAGACCTCTGACTCAATACTTAAGATTCCACCATGCTCCCAAACATCCCCTCGGTGTTGACATTAGATCCACAGGATCAGTGTTTCCCCAGGGCAGATGGTCTGTGGGGAGGGGTAGCGCGGCTCCCTGGATGCCTGGATTTGTGCTGGAACACGCAGGACGAATCAGAGCACCTGTGTTCGTTTGGACATAGCTGTGCACATCACATGATCTGTCTGAGGCAGGACAGGGAGTAGATGGGGTTGCAGCTGGGGCACATTGATGTCCAGAACTCATCCTGGCTGATCAAACTGACCTCAGGTCGACCACAGGAGAGACTCATCCATCTCTGCCTCCACTTACCACAAAATTGACGTCATCTACTGTATTTGATGTTTTTTAGTCAAGTTTTCTATCTTAAAGAGCCAGTTTTTACAGGCATTCTTTGTGCTTTTGTTGTATTCTGTTTAAAGCAAATTTACCTCACAGAAGCTCAACTTATATACTTACTTATATAAAAGTTTATTTTTGTCAGTGTACTAACTCTCCACTAAAATCCTACACTCTACACATCTGCCTATACAAAGTTGTGAAAGTTTGGATTTTGCTCAAGTTCACAGTTTTAAATGTTGAAGATCACAGTCCTGAAGATAAACATTAATCACTATGAATTATTCTTTGAGTCAAATGCTTTAACTTAGCTGTAGCTAAGCAACTGTTTTGGGTTTTTTCCATACAAGCGCAATTTGCATTAACACGGGTTATTTTTCCTTTGGAATTGGTACAGATTAAATAAAGGAAAGAATATAAATTGTCTTCCAGAGTAATGTTAAAGCTGGTTTAAAGAGTAGCTGTGTTACTGGTGACTCAGCCGACTCAGCTGTCTCGTGGTTGCTTTGTAGAGATGGCAGCTGTTGAAAACAACAACAGAACATGTAGGTGTCCTTATAAAAGCCTACAATTTCCCAACCAAACAAGCATTTAAGTTTCTGCAAGCAACCACAGACACATTTGTGGGAAAATCACCAGTTAACACAGTCATTTTTTAAACCAAGTCAAGTAGTTGTGTTCTCTGAGCTGCCAGCTGCACTTTGCATGCCACAGTTTACAGTTCATTCACATTCATAATTGCAAACTGATACACCCAAATCTCCATCTTCAATGAACAGCCTTTTTCAAGCAGTTCTTAATTATAAATGCGTAGTTCTGTGCCGGGGCTACAGTTCATAGAAGGTGAGCAGGCACAGCGTCATAGCCCAGGCATCTTCATAATGGTTTCATCCATCTATAGGACAAGCTTCAGGTCACGAGGCTTGATGATATCAGTCCTGCTACTCTTCCATCAGAGTGATACCACATGGTGTTTAGGTCTGGGAAATATTATTTTGAGGCGAGGGCTTGTGTATACTCCAAAATAGCACCGTATTGTCCCAAAAAAGGAGCATAATGTGGAACAGAAGTGCAGTGTTGCGCTGTTGTCCAGTGTATTAACCCCAATCAGCTCATGGACAGTATCTGGGACAGAAAAAGGAAATCAGGAAAACCAGAGTGGGGAAAACATCTCTCTCTCTCTCTCTCTCTCTTTTGGTGCCACTTGATTTCTTTTTTTTTTTTAATTTGCACTCTAATATATTTCAGGGGTGGAATTATAAAATTGAAGGAGTCAGATTTTTTGTCCTGTATAATTCCTAACTTTACCCTGTTTTCTTGTGCAAACTTAAGACATTTCTTTTGTTAATCCAAGAAATCTTAAAATATTACCTTTAAAATTATTCTAAAAAAAAAAGAAAGTTCAAGTCAAAAAGATTAAATTAATCAGATTTATCAGATCTCCCCAGCCACTCGGAGCCTTTAAAACCATCCTGTCCGGTTGATGTGATGTGTGGTCGTCCTCTGCCTTGTTCATCCCTACTGTCACTGTGGATGACAGGTAAATGACCTCTAAAAGAGCAAATACTGTCACTCCACTGCCATGAATGCCCCTTGTATAACACAAAGCAACATGCATATTTATGATGTCGCATAAACACTGCCCTTACATCACACCAGCAGGCAAATGCGTACCTCACCACGCCACTCATCTCCCAGCCTCCCGAGCCCTGATGGCACGGAGCACCAAATGGAAGAGACGTCAAAGAGAATGCCAGCCTTTGTCAAACTCTACATGGTGAATTCCATCAAGGCACAAACCAGAAAAAAATACCCTTTAATCTGCCCATGGGGGAATTATTCCCAAACAGTCAGCAATAGGAGTGTGGCCATTTCATCCTGTTTTGATTTGGAGGCTTCTGATGGGATCTAAAGTGCATGTTGAGGCAGTGGGGCCTGCTGCTGTGAGGTATCAGTCATCCTAACCTGTCAGAGGTGAGGGACTTTCATAAACTCTGATGATTAGTGCATGATGAGTCCAGACATGTCGCTGACTGACAGCTTCACCGCCCTGCCAAAAGCCTTAATCCAGGAGGAATGGCGGGAGGCGAGGCCGGGGTATTAATCCTGTGAGCTTCACAACAACAGAAACACCACTCAGTGTTTAACAAAAGACTTGCCGGCAATTCTAATTTTTCATATGTGTGAAAGCTTCACATTGCACAGTGTAGGACTGTCCTTAACTTCCATACTCCTGCCAGTGAGGTGGAGTTTTTAAAAACCAGACATGCATTCTGGGATGAGTTGAAACAATTGGACACAACTGGTGTGAAATCCTTTTTGGTCCCCAGTGAGGTGCTCTGACTACTCCACCACACCTCGGCCCATCTTTCCTCTCAGTGGGGTGCCCTCGTGACACCTCCGGCTTCCCCTGGCAAAGCAGCCAGACTTCCTGTATTTCCCAGCCATAAAATATTGCGTACAGTATGTGCAGTTGTCGACAGGGGAAAAAGTCCAGATGAAAAGGCTGCAATAAATTCAAACAGACGTCTAACTGTTAATTGGTTTATGTCCTTTCTGTTTTCCTTTGGCTACTGTTGTTAGTCCTACTCTGCATCCTATGTTTCTGATGGGAACGGTGAAGAAGAGCAAAGCGCTTTAAAGCATGTATACTTTTTTTTTTTTGTCTTGCATGCATGTACTCACACGCTGCAGTTCAACCGAAGCACAAGTGGCACAGGAGTGATTAAAGCTAGTTTTGCGAAAACGAATGCTCTCTGACCCACGCCCTTCCTAAACGCTGCTATCCTACCTTGAACGCTGGGTGAAACTCATTCAACCTCTTCCCGCAGGTCAGCTAATAACGGAGACATTTGTGAAAGATGCTTCCCGAAAATTAATGTATTGAAAAATGTGTTTCCTCCCTCCCTCACATTTCACATAACCTCTCATAGCAGACAACAGTGTGGGTTCCAGTGAGGATCCACCTGCACTGGCGGGATTGAAAAGACTAGTCTGAAAGTCTCGTGACGATGAGACAGCCCTGCCAACATCCAATGCAGCTGGCTGCAGCTTCTCAAGGTCCATGCTGAGAAAGTGAAGCCTTGAGGGTGAAAAAGTAGTAGATATTTAATACTTTACTCCATCTTGATATCTGTTAAAGTCAACAACAATACCTACACTCAATCCCTGCAGACAAATGTGAGGGTCAATTTGTCAGTAATGTTGACTTTTACACGCTACAATGTCAGCTGTGATGGAGGAATTAAAAACATGCAGCCGTTAATATATATTTATGTAACTGTAACAGCCACACGGAACTCATTGTACCACTTCTTTCAATGCACCGCCTAAGCAGATGGGTATTTATCCTTGTAGGTGTGAGTTGATTGACAGGTGCTTTGGAATGTTGCGTGAAGCCGTTTCACAGTTCAGTGTCAAGGTTATGGTGCATCACACAAATCCGCGCTAATCGTAGCCCCTAGTAAGCTCCACCTGACAGTGAGGAACTCCACTGACGGTGAATTGTTGACATGTTTTTCCGAAACCGGCATGCCCGGCACATTATTTTCCCTTAAGCCTATTCACATTAATGGGGAGTGCTGAAAGGATTTTGATTGTCTGCTAAAGTATTTAATGCATACCAAATATTTTAGACACTGCACATGGTGCGGAAACAATACATACAGTTTCCAGCATTCTTGGTTAATCAAGCAGAACAAAACAAACGGAGCCAGTGGGAGGAAAGGAGAAGAAAATATTGGCCTTTTAGTGTGTGTGGATGACCTGCTTGCAACGGAGCTGCAGCCATTATTTCACTTTCCCAGATTTTTTTTTTCTTTTTAAAAAGCACACTGTGACTTGTTAGTATATGAATATTCGCCTAATTCCACCCAGCTTGTAATAAATGAATGATAAGATCACAATGGGAGTCTTTCTTCAATGAAATTTAACAGCATTACTCTGAAATGAACTGTATGCCTCTGCCCTGCGGTGTTTAAAAGGATTACTGGAAAAACACAATATCTTCTTTGTCAGCACTTAAGGTCTATATAGCCGTGCCTCAGGATATCCCTTTCCCGAAAGGAAGGATTGCCCCATTTTATTTTTTTTTCAACTCTCACGCTGCTCATCACATTAACACCTCAGCTACACTCAAAAGCAAAGACTCCCTCTTATAATGGGATTAGACAGAGCAAAGTTGCTATTTTCTAATGGAGTGTAAAGTGTTACAGCCTTTGCTTTCGTTTAAGACATGATAAAAATTGTCAATTTTTATCATGTGGAGTCAAAGCAGAGACAAAAAGACACATTTGGCTTATTTTTGCTGCAGCACAGATATGAAATATTTGACCTACAGAAACTCTTTTTTCTATATTTCTGACACACATTTCAACAGGATGGTGTGTGTTCCCTGCATTCTCCTCTTGTATCGTCTGACACCCGAGGCCCTTCACACACCCGTCCTCACTGTCCCCTTCCAGATGTTCCCTTTGACTTCCTTTCCATCTGCCATTCTCTCTCTCTGACAAAATCAATAGCAAGTCCATTTGCCGTATCATACTGTAGCGTCTCCCCAAACTCCGGATGATAATGATGCGATGATAACCCAGGGGTGAGGCGCATAGGGGAGAATTTTAGACTGATCAATACAGCTGGTGTACAGTATGAATAGGTTTATATAAAGAGGAACCTTGCTGCTTAAAGTATCACTTATTTTTTAATATCGAAATTTAAAATGCGCTGCAAGGGAAATTAAAAGTTTTGGGTAGTTAGATTTTGATACATTAAAAATTCAGTCATGCTTTTGGTGATTTTTTTCCCCATCCTTATTAGCTGGTTCAGGGTCAGTTTATGGGTCACAGACTTGAATTTTCTTCCCCCTGTCCCTGGACAGTAGCCGTGATATGAGCCACCATGACATCACTCCATTAATGTGCTCCTCAGCCAAAGAGAGCCAGAGAGTTGCCCTTCCTTGGGGGAGATTTCAGCGAGGGTCTTTTGCGTTATGAGCTGCTCCAGCAAACCCCACTTAAAGCCAGCCTTCTGCTTCCTAAACATGGATTTAATACCCTCATTAATGATATATGACAGGAGAGATCAATGCAGGCTGCAAGTTAGAGCCCTGGATCTGTGTGTGCGCAAGCATTTGTATGTATCCGTGTGTAGAAATGTGTGTTTATGTGTGTGTGCATTACTTCATGCACTGCTTTTAATGGGTACATGCTGTTGAACATCATAGAGACTGGATTGCCTCTGGATACGTTTTCACCTCATGGAGGAGAGGTTGGGAATAGCAGGCTGGGATGCCTTCAGAGGTCGTAGCAGCTAATTCCGTAAGTTACACAGAGAATAAAGGTTTGTCATATGGGCTGACACCCATTGGCTCTGGGTAGCTGTATTCCCAGCCCCTATTGTGGATGGGGCCTGATTTTTTCATTTAATTCATTATATTTAAATAAACAGTAGTGTAAGGGTTTAGCAAACACCAGTTATGAAGCATTCTCCCATCAGGAAGTGAGAATAAAGGGTGGCAAAACTGAAATGACATGTAGATTTAAGATGTAATTCAAATCAAAATAACACATTTATATATTCACAATTGTCTGTGTATAATGTGTCTTTCGATATACTCTCCTGCAGTTTTGACACAATGTTACAGTACTGATATGATCATACACATGATATGATATCATGGTATATCTCTCAAAATATGACAATTGGTTTTTAAACATTTGGTTAAATAGTGAAACAGGACTTCTTGATTAAGCACCAAAACTACTTGGTTAAAGTTAGGAAACAGGTCAAGGTTTAGATTTGAATATAATGACTTCCTGAACTACAGGACTCAGGTTTTTTTTTAAGACAGTTGACGTTGTGATGTATTCAGTACGAAACTTAATGTAGAGCTTAAATTTGAAGTAACAACTTTGAATTTTGGTTTCGAAATGATCTGACCATCCTCAACAGACTTTGTCAATATTTATTTACGTCGCCTTACTTCCTCCTTTCCTCCTGTCATAATTACTACAGCCACTAGAGGTCAGCGCTGAAGAAACTACATATGGGTCATCATAACCTGTTTCTCTGGGCTCAGTCTGGGGAGATACTGTACCTAAAAATAAATCGTTTTTAATAGGTATCATAATGAACAATGAATGAGCACAGCTTTTGGAGATACAGCAACATGCTAACGCTATCGTATATGTAGCTTCCTCTTTTTCATAGTCGTTATGTATGAATTGTTTGCAGCAAAGACCTATATATCCAATGTCCTGTATTAACAATGAGATAATGCTGTGTAGAAATGCTGTTGGCATAGCTCCATATCAGTGGGATATTTTATTCTAGCTCTGTATACAATATACAGTTCACAGTAGAGGCACATTGCCAGAGACGGCCAAATAATCTTTACTGCTGGGATTGAATTTTTACAGTTTACAGCACATCAAGGTTAAAGCCCAAGTTTTAAAAAGCAAAACTAAAGCACCATCTACTTGACCCTGTGACACTCCATTTGAAGGAACCCATAGCTGAGGTGATAGCATGTAATAAAGCCCCAAGATCAAAGTTTGGATTTGATTTCCAGCCAGCATGGCCTGCTGAACAGGGCCCAACAATTCCATCCAACAGCCATGGCAACCATTCAGCGCTTTATTTTCTTATTAGATTGCTCTCCCAGAATTCCATTTTTATCCACATAGATCTGGCCAGTGAATCACCATTAAAGGGCCCATCAAGCTGTCAGGCCATCCGGAGTGCAGGTGCAGCGGGCCCGCTCCACTGTAAACAAGCAGCACAGACCCCTGAATAATGGAAACCCAGACTGTTTTATGTTGTTCAAGGGGACTTAAAGAGATTCATCTCCTGCTGCTTTTCACCAAGTTTGCTTCACAACTCCAGGCTGAGCTGCTCAACGTTACAGTCTCATATGAAGGGAGAGGGAGGGCTGGGGAGAAGAAAAGGTTGGATGTGTAGGGTGAAGGAGGGGGCTGGGAAGAAATGGAAATCTTTCCTTACATTCTCAGACAATCACTGTAAGCCTGTGCCAGAAAGCTTTGTTTCTGGGAAGGGGTCTAAATGGAGCATTTTATGCCTGGCTGAGCACTGACACTAAAAAGCTGAGACTTCTTCATATCTGACAGATTTTCTTTCATTATCTTTTCTCCATAATTTCTTCAGTAGTTAGAGAGGCTGCAGTTCTTTGTAGAGCAGCGAAATGTCTGACTTAACTATTCGAGACACCAGATAATTGCCCGCCGGTCCTTGTTCCCCCAAGGTCAGAGAGAGAGAATGGAAGTGCCCAAGAAAAACAAATGCAGACCATAGTGTAGTTGTCACACGCTCCACTAACACATGTGAAGGCTGGCTCCTCTTTTGTTCTCAAATAAATTGCCCTGAAGAAGTGCTCACACATAAATGTGTCCCGCATAAACTGAAGTAAGAGGGTTAGGGTTGGCATTTTTCATGATTTGCGAAAATGGTCCTCAGAGTTTATCTTATGTCGTTGAGTTTGAGTGACATCACCCCTCCATTAGATTATTACACACCCAAGATGTGCAGTGTTTTCTAGAAATGGTCTCAAAGATCTTATTTTTTTTCAGAGCCCAACATAGGAAGTGGTGCATGTTTACTTGGAGAAAAAAAATATCAAAGAGTTACACTTATCTAAAAGTGTTTCTCCCAAGCAAGAAAGTGAGCTTGAACTGCCTGAAATGATCTGAGAAAATCCACCCATTACTATCCAATTGGAAAATGTGAGCTAGCAAATGTGTGCTAGATGTAGCTCTGCGGGGTAGTTAGCACCTTACTACCCTGTCTTTGAGGGTGTCTGGTTGTCATTAGGGGTGATGGGCAACAGCGCAGGCAGGTGGGGCTTAGCGCGTTCGGTTCGCTGACAGTTTTGTAACTGTAAAAGATATTATCCAAGGGGAATGAAAACAGCACTCAGCGGGTCTGTCAGGGAAGACAGACAAGTTAAAACAGATGATGCGCGTCCCGGTGACTGCCCCATCATTTTAGTGCCCTGCTACACATGCAGCTGCAAAGAACCCTGGGTCGCCACATCTGGCCGGGCTTACCTCGAGGCTGAAGGCTGGGGCCTGGGGGGACAGACAGTGGAGACTAAAGGAGACCTGTCAGAACAGACCAAACAAAGGCTGGCTGGCTACCGACAGGCTAAACGCAGAGAGGACACAAGACGTGGCTTCTGCTCCTGTTTTGTCCCCATCAGCCTTTCAAAATGACACCTCACAGGGATGTGGATGGCTTTCATTTCACTGTTTACAATATGTGGCGAGCCTCTGTTTACGGTAGCTGAGGATACTGATGGGATGATGCATCTGAGATACCCGAAGGGGAGCACGCAGTATACACAGCTTCCACAGATAAAGATGATGCAATAATTTGAAATAATTTAACAGTAACTTTGCTTCATTGAGATAAGATTCATTTAAATGCATGTCAAAGTAAACATTGTCTGACATATCGTCTTGAAATGGAACTGAAACAAGCAGCCTACAACAGGATAACAATATATCAAAAGAGACCCTTTTGAATTTTGTCAAGCTCTAATTGCCTGCAAAAACACACAACTGTGATACTGCAGAGCGTTACACATCATTGAGATTACATAAACTGTAAATTTGTTAAAGGGGGAAGTTTGTAGTCCATCAAACCACTGGATTTTCCTGCTCACTCTATAGAGGTCCAGGCTTGTGCCCTCTGGCACTGAGGGCTTTAGAGGAGAAGAGGCCCAGGCCAGAGAGGGCGCAGGGCAACATGGGGTGACTGAAGGACACAGTGTGGGGTCACACTGGGGCTCTTCCTGCTCTGCATGTTGCATGCCCCAGTGCTCTGGAGGCCAGAGCCTGATTACTGCGCTGGGATCCAGCCGCAGAGCGTTTTCATTAGGGAGAGGGCCAAGATCATCCAGGAAGGTTCCGGCCCATTAATACATTTGAAACGGCGAATGAAAGGGGGGCTGTGGGTTATTTTGAAAGGGGAGAACCCTGTGGAACGACCATGAGAGCCTTAGTGAATAAAAACCCTGTGGATCATCTTAACCTCATTCTACTTTTTTTTTCTCCCTGTCCTCTGTCTAAGATCTGCAGCCAATTTTCCTGCAATTTAGGATAAATTGTTTGTGAAATCCATGTCGATCCTTCCACTGGGAATCCATTCACAAAAGATAGAGAAAGGAGGGCCCGGCTGGATGGATAACTGCAGCGAGAATAGGAACAATGTATGGAGAATCTGGTTAATGACATCATCTGCTTCCTGTTTCAAACTGGTGTTTTTCATGCAGACAATCATAACATGCCATAGAAAAAAGATTTCGCATTCACACTTGAAGTAGCTCGGAGTGATCAAAGTAACTTCATTCATGGGATACCAGCCGATATGACACTGACAGATGTTTGGGCAAAGCTGTGGTACTTTTGATATGTGTTTTGAGGTCTGGGGCTCAGGGTCAACACAAGCTTACAAATGCAGGAACTGAATTTCCCAGGGTTTCTATTACCTAACATGTTCTCTGCTCAGACACCTTCATCTTCCTCTGCAGGACATGAATGGAAGCAGGTTGATCTAATTATACTGAAGGTTAACTGCACATCTAATCTCTCTTTGGTAAATATGATATTTCCCATGCTAGTAGTTGCACCACTGTAGGTGTTTATTACCAATAACCATATCAAGCTTTCAGCGCTGAAGGAAAAGAAATCTCCTCAGGTCAGTTTCCAAACTAGTTAATATTTTATCCTGCGTAGTGGTGTAATGACTGCTATTGATTTTTCATCATCTCTTATTAATGCAGTCTGGTGCCACAGCAAAATGCTAATCATATATTAAGCCTCTCTACATTTTTCATTTTAACTTCTTCAATTACTGTAACTAAGAGTACATCTCAATTCAAGGTCTTGGAAACCCGTCGGCGGTATTTCAGAAGTCTGCTGTGATGTCTCTCCCAACTGGGTGTTTAATGTGAGTTGTTTTAAATAATACGGTAACAGTTCTCAGCAGCCAGCCAGGGAAATTAGCCTTGGCAGTGTTATGCAGTCTATGAATTTCTGCACTGATCCAGGCTTCTTGATTCATTTAATGCATTAACAATAGAGACCAAATATGACCTCGTATGCTCCGCTGGCCCAGCACACACCTCAGACAGTGACCCTGCCAATAACACAAAAGCTGGACTGGGCCCGCCAAGCCGTTGCAAAGTGAGCTGTTAAAGCCTGACGTGTGTTTTGTCATTGAAGCACGACAGGGAAGAGGCTGACGGTAAGCACTGAGCAGTGCTCAGGGAGCAGCGGGGGTAAAAAGGCTCTGTGACTTGGCAGCACGGAGTGCAGTCTGTGCCAGCACAGCTGTCCGGCAGGCGTCTCATTCAGAGCTGCTCCCAACGTGAAAGCGCCGACCGATCTATCACTACAGCAGCCGGGCACACAAGGACACAAAGGTGTAAACCCAGCCTGCAGAGGAGACGGGCCCAGCAGTGTGCTGACACGGCTTTACACGTCATGATATGTCCTCATAGACTCGTATGGAGGGATTTAATTGGCTTGTCTATCTAGATAGGAAACTGACAGAATACTTTGACGTCTTCATTATAATGGTGGGTCAGTCTGCAGTTATGTTGTGATTTTTGGAAGGACTCCCAAAAGCACATTTATTGTATCCCTTCAAGGTGCTCTTTGTTTACTCAGCATTTGTATGGACGCCTACACAGGCCATACAACAATGGAAAAGGTAGGGCAATTATCAACTGAATTAAATGTTTGAAAGTATGTAATTCAGTCAACTGTTCATAACTCGCAGGGCGCCAGGCCTGTGGAATCTCTTTTGTCATGAAGACAATGGTGAGAGGGGATTTTATGAGCAGGCGTTTTTCTCATGTGCCAGGTTTTTGTTTACACTTTCATTATATCTCCACTAAATTATCTGATGCCTACATCCTGAGTCCAATCCCGCGGTTAGGTTTTAATCTCCTGACGCACTCAGCTCTCTCCCCTCGCTGTCCTGTGCCACACAGGGAATCGGAGAGGGGTTATATTACAGCACATGAATCAAGGCAAAATGAAATGCACTCCAGACGCTTTCAGATGGTTTTAATTTATGGCCGAGGCCTGCGGATACAAAAAAATGCATTAAATGTAATCTGATCACTTTATTCGATGCTGAATTTATGAGCAATCGGACCCTGCCTGGCTGAGTGACTGATTTTAAAAATAGACTGTGTGATAGATTACAGATCTTTAACCCTAAAATATGTTGATAGTAGTATTAACAATAGGAACATTTATAATCTGTATCTGTACATTGTCAAGTACAAGCGTTACTTTTTTTTTTTGCATTGGTTCCAACTGGAAGTTTACCATGTAACATGTCATGTACTTACATAAAATGTTAATCAAGGACATGCTCTAGCTCCATCCCTGGCCATCATATCCACTTTGCACATGCATCAGAAATGTAGTGGCCTGCCAGTATGTTAATGCCGAAAATGAAGTAGTTACCATTGTAAGTTTGACATCAGCCACTTAAACTCGGCATATACTTCCAGAATGGTTGGGTTCTATGTTTATGGAGAATTGAGCAAATGCTAATAGCTGCTCAACTAGCAGTCCTGCCAACATGCCAGCAGCATTCGGAAAGCATATTTTTAAGTTGAGCTGCTTTATTAAGTGTTGTTACCGGTTTTAATCAGTAGGTCTGTTTGTTTTGGAGAGGAGGAGGGCAGTGACGGCATTGGTCCATCTTTTTGTGGTTGTTTTGATTGGGGGACCCATAACAGCAGAAAAATACATATTACACTTTTATGTACTTTGGGATTTAAATTAGTCCAAGATTTATTTAATTAACTGAGCAAATCTGCAACCTCACAGAAAAGAAGATAAAAGAGTTTCAGAGATGCTCATAACCAGTTACTTGAGAAACATGTTTGATTTTTCCAGTGCCAATTTAGCAGGGATTGACTTTCCCCATCTCCTCTGTTGTGGTCTATGTTCCATTGATGTCTCAATTGTAAAAATCATCTCTCATTCTGTGTCCTCCGAGATCAAATCAATTTATGAGTGCTGGATATCTGTCGCTGGACCAAATCCATTACGGTCAATCCAACCCAGCAGGGCACTTGGCTTGCACATTAAGAGGTCCACAGGCATTTACAGCAAAGTGAGGAGACGCATCAAGTTTTAATGCTCAAAGCCACAGAAACCAATGAGGGATTAGTCTGACTCATTACTTGACATTAATGCCTCGTGGCATTAAAAGAGAAGTGCAAAATGCTGTTGAACAAATATTTTTTTCTTCAAAACACAAGTGATCGGAGGTTGTTTTTAATCTTTTGCTCTGTTGAGCAGATAATGCATGGCCACAAGCAAGAACATTAGCATACAATCACACCATTTGTTCCAGCATGTGTGTGTGTGCAAAGACTTAGGAAGTGCATCCATCAGCAGTTTCAGGCCCATGCTGAAAAACAAAATTGCCTCTTCCTTCCTTCAGCTTTGACCGCGGTGCAACCAGTGACACCTGGTAAGCGAGGATGTTCCAGTGAGTGCAGAAGGATGTGTCTCCTTCAGAAATTGTACTTTATATTTGGAAAACCACAAGATATGTGCCATCATTGTGTTCTCCGGCTCGGACAGAGTGTCTTCGTTAAGAGGAGATGTTGATGTTCTTCTGACAGCAGCTTGTGAACATCTGTGTGAGGAAGCCCCCCCACCACCACTGTGAAATCAAGATCGACTTCAAACTGAGCGTCTGCTCTCTTTTTCGGCTTCATGGATGCATTCCATCCTCCTCTCAACACCAGAACAGTAAAATACCAGTGTCACCACACTTTAAATGTGCTGGCAGCATATTTATCAACCACTTTGGTCCTGACTGAAATCAACATCTACTGGATGGGTTGCCATGAAATTTGGGGTGGACAGTTTTGATCCCCAGAGGATTACATCTACTATCTTTGGTGATCCTGACTTCTCCTTCAGCCCCATCACCAGACTCATTTTTAGCAACTGTGCCTTGCCAGCTATTGGATGCATTGTCATAAATTCTGTAGAGATTACATAACTTAAATCATGTTGGTGCTCCAGGGACTTTCTATCTATAAGTATGGCATTTTTTTTGGTACAGATATTCAGGGTTTCAAGGCAAATTGTAAAAACTGTGTTGATGCCCTGACCTTTCATTAGCTTTATCATCAGGCTAAAACCAACCACCTTTCCACTAGCTTCAGCCTGATGCTAGTTAGCCTGCTAACAAACTAAATTGAGAAATTAACCATTAAAAAGAAACAGCTAAACATTAGCATGTGTAGTGTCTGTTCAAAATGTGCCTGCTTGTTACAGGCTGATTGCTTGGCCTCTGGTAATGCTTGTCCAGCTTTCTCAAGAAATGGTCGCCATAGACACAAGGAGACAGAAAACCATTCACATTCTCAGTCACTTTAAAATCACCAATTTAACAGTACTTAACTTAACTCCATTTATTTTTCTCATCAGGCTGGTTATTTATCATTTTTTTAGTTCCCAATTTGGGTCCATGCCCTCAGCATGTACAGTACAATATCTTTAAGTCAGGTCAAGTCAATACAGTCCGTTAACACTGAAAGTTGTTGTTTATGTTCACAGTTACATCACCAATATGTGACCTTCATTTTGACAGTCTTCAGAGTGAAAACTTTATTTCCTTCATCATATTGCATGAATAACATTTAACTTTTAACAACCATCTTCATCTTCACCGTCTGAAACTAACAATAGGGAAAAGCAAACAAACAATTTGGCTTGAACAGTTTGCATCTTAAACAACAATGAGGAAAAGTGCATATCTGCAAATCTTTTTTAAAAGATGATGTACAAAGACTGAAAATAAAGCCCCAAGAATGAGGCAATAATTGTAAGGGATGCATGCGTTAAATCTTTTCACTGTGTTGTTTCTCCAGCTGTATGGCAACCTATCTTTGAGTAATTGCTACAATTGTACTCTCAAACTGGAATTGTAAAGGGCCTGTCTGAATGTAAACAATCTTTAAAACACACAGCGACCGCAGCGGAGCAAAATCACAGGCCGCCATGTTTTGACAAGTGCATGATGAGTGTCCACACACTTGTGAGCTGGTTTACAATTAGATAAGCTAACTCTACCCACAATCCCTTTCAGAGCCTGCCACCCTGACTTTCCTTCTGCCTGACTGCTCACATAAGCTCTTCTTTTAATGTCAAGTTCTGAGCCCAGTTTTGCAAACTTTCTTCAGTTAAACAAAGAGAGACTACTACTGTATTCCATCTCTTTGCTATCTCCACTGCAAGTGTTGAAATCGTTACAAGGACTTGGCGGTTGGTTCTGTAAAGATAGTGTGGAGAGAGAAAAAAGAAAAAAGAAAGACTTTTGGATCTTGAAGAAATTATTCACGGCTGTAGTTCAGAGGAGCGCTCATATGATGGGCTGTGACAAGTGTACTGCTCTAAGCACGTCCCTGCCAGCCTGGTACTCGGTGCTGCATGCCTTCCACAGACACCATTAGCGCTCTGAACTGGGAGAACGGCTCGTCATCGCACTCTCACAGAGGAACGGGGGGGAACCGTGGTAACATTTCTGAGATTTGGCGGCAGTGAAGTTTGTTTTGAAGGCTCGCCAAAGTGCTTCATATGATCTGAAATTTGAGTTTTGCTTTAGTCTGGAAGATCATGTCAAGATCTTCTCAATATTATTCTCCCATTTGTAGCTGAGGGAGCAAATAAACACGTTTCATGTCTGAAGATTGCGTCAGTCACCTTAAAATCCCAGATTTTGCTTTCATTTGAATTATTAAATCAATCTGTTTTATGTGCTGTTTTAATAATGATTTATATAAAAAACAAAATCAATCAATGCCGTTGTTGTGAAAGGCGATCTTGGCTCATTTTTGACATATTTTAAATAGGAACTGGAGAAAAAAATGAACACAATATCTTTCAAAATGACTTCAAGACACCCTGGTGTTTTGCCTGTAATTGCCCTGTCCTCTGTTTTGAGGTCCAGACAAGAAGAATTTATGCATTCAGAGACAATAACAAAGCTTCGCTTTAGGCCGTGCATGAGGACAATGACATGTCACCCTTGTACACACACATCAGAGAAAGTGATGGGACTGGGGCCATCCCGGACTACCATAACGACCCTGCACTTTCCTCTCATGCATGTATTGAGATATGTGTGCCTTTGTACCTTTGGTCTATTATCTGTCTGCGACTAGGCCTCCAGCTATCCAGATGAGCCGGGGACTTGAAGTTGTGCGCGGCTGCAGACCTAGCGCCGTCTGATGGGGAGAAAGAGGGTTCAAACAAACTGAGCCTGTGAATTATGGAGTAAAGCTTGCTCAGAGCGTTGTGTAAATTAGCCTGGTTCATATGCACAGGCCCTGCTCATGCCCAGAGGTCGTACACCAACCTAAAGACAATAGTGACGCTCACTCAGACATTCTGTTCTTTTGCTCGGACAACAGAATTAACACAGAAACATAACCAGAAAGGGCGTGTTTTGATTTATTCATGTATTCCTTTTTTTTTTTTAATTCATTTTTATACCAATGTAGTGAAACTTCTTCTTCAGGCAAGTTTTTATTGTTTTTCGCTCCCATCTATCTGCCTGCAACTCCCCCAACCACAAACTCACCTTTATCACTAAATGAGAGGGAATGGCTGCCTCCTCCTGACAGGTTAATATTGATCCTTTTCTATGTGCTGTCAAAGTTAGATCTACCAAATTGCAGGGTTGGGCTTAGCATGCTGTCCATCCATCCAGGAGCTGTGAGCTGTGAGGCAGGTCGCCAGCTGACCAGTCAAACAGACGTCTTAAAGGGCATTTCAATTCTGACAGTGACAGCGTTAGAGGAGAGCGGTCGGGGTCAAAAACAAACAAGTCTGTCTGTCAGGAGTGGAACAAGAGTGAGGAGTCTTGTCTGCACGTGATTGGTCCCTCAACAAGGCAGATATTTTAACCCATAAAAGGAAAGAATAAAAATTTCTGTAAAAAAAAAAAAAGGTTTGAACCGGACTATGGTCAGTGTGGCCTATGAGCAGAAGCATTAGAGGCAACTGTATTGGAGAGCTATTAGGCCTGAACAATACTGTACTAGTGATCATGTTAAAGGGACAGTTTGATGTATTGAGAGGATGTGCTGGTTAGAATCTGGACCTAAGTCCCTTTACTGCATGCCTTCCCCTCTGAGTTCCCCTTCGGGTCTGTCTGTCACGATTAAAAAAAGCATGAAAATGCCTGTCCAGAAAAACACCACATACACAAAAAGATGATAGTTTTTTGAATTTGGTAGTTCGTATACCCTCCAAACCCATCATAACCAAGCCAAGTGGCAACCCCATGCAACAAAGACGTGATCTGCATGGCCTGTTGCATCTGTGCCCCATTTCATCCGGCCATTAGTTTCAACTAACTTTTTGGGGGGGGGCAGATAAAGGAACAAGAATGCAACGACAACCAAAAATCCCTCTCCATTACTCCTCATTCTCCTAAAGGCACTCCTCCATTTTTCTTGTTCTTGTCTAACTGCTAACTCTTTTTTGCATTCCTTAGCACAGCCTGAGGCCTTTAAGACATATATACATTACATACTAGTAGCTGTACCGTATAATCCTAACTCCAACAACACTGCTATTACCTGTATGTAGCATAATAATGAGTAGCTCACCTCTTTGCCCTAGCTCAGGTGCGATAATGCTCCTGAAGTGTTCCATGTTTTGGTGGTTCTGTGCATGTATGTGTGACCTATTGTTTATGAGAGGGACTCATCAGAAGGCGGTGGGTTGAGACGCTCCGCCTGTGTTGTCTGCCCAAGCAAAACCTCGCGAACCGTTGAACCTGCAAACCTTGAAATGCAGATCTGAGGCCTGCTGAGGAGTGATGACAGCTGTCATAGCTCCAGTGATAAAGTCAAACAAAAGAGAGGGAGAGAGCGGAGAGGGAGAGGGAGGCACAGAAGAAAAAGAGAAGAAGCAGCAACTTCAACACTTTTGTGCTGAAGACACAAGAGGATTTTTTATTTTTTTTTCGTTAGCAGGGAGGGGTGTGGGGGTGGTTGGTGCACTGAATTCTGCTACTCAGCATAAAATGTGTCGGATTGAGAAATAAATAAAGGCTGTGAGTGACCACTTGAAACACTGCTGCGCTGCAGGGGATTCTGCTTCCTTTGTTTAGATGCTAATATGCTGCTGTGATAGCAATATAGAATGAAGGGGTCCTCCTCTGCCTTTGATACACATTACCCCTCTGCATCTTTTTTTACTAGCCCGGCACAACAAGGATAGTATCCCTTGGAGAGTAAATGAGGCCCTTTTGTTGCAGGCTGACCTGCAGGCGCTGAGCAGCCATTAACATAAGATTATGGGTAATATCTAACATTGCTGCCTTCTGCTTTTGTGTACAAGAAATAATGATGCCTCAATGGTAATGCTTTGTTGTATGTACAGTATTGCAATGATGGCATGGCTTTTAAATGGTCAGAGATGTTTCCAATCCAGGGTTCAATCTCGTCATATATCCATATTTAATGCGATGCAGGGATCATCTTCCAAATATCATCTGCCGCACAGGCTCAGACTTTTGCAGTGACCTGGTCGTGTCCTCAGTTCTCTGTGTAAAATGAAGCTGCCTGTCACACACAGGGTCACTGCACTGCAATCACTTTGTGAGGCGCTATGTAGAGGGTGTGTGGGCAAACTTAAGTGAGACCCCAAGCAGGAAATGGACAGGAGGGGATCAAAATGAGTGATGGAGAGACAGGGTTCGACTGGGAAAAAAGGAAAACACCAAACTAAGAGCAAGGACCTACTCAAGTTTCATTTTAATAGCACAGGGCCATTTTTCTCCCTTTACGCTAAGCACAGGCCTGGCCATTAGGGCCTCTCTGTAGAATGTGTAAACCTCCTGCTATTAAAACCACAATTTGCACTGTCAGCTCCTATGAGCCAAATCTATGACCACACTCCAACCCCTCCCCCCTCCGCACGTCTCAGACCCCTTTTTCCCCCTTTTTGTAACAACTTTCAGGCCACAATAACCATCATCAGTTAAAGGCGGCGGGTCCATTACACTTCCCCTGTTCACACAGCCTTGCATTAAGCTAATATTATCTATTCCCAGAGTGGCCCAGCCCTTCACACACCCCATCAATTATTAATCTCCTTGCTCACAGCTAATGTTTGGTCTGAATTATTTAAACCTATCTTCATTTATCAATAAACATAAATGTTAAACAAAGAATGCTGATGAGCATGAATTACACTCTAAAAAAGTTTATGAGATTATTTGGATGGGAGGTGATTTATGAATGTGATATTCACCAGTAATGTTTCAAAGGAGGGACAGAGGATTGTGAAGAGAGAGAGAGAGAGAGAGATGGAGGAGAAGGAGGAGGAGGGAAGCATTCTCACAACAGGGTGGTCATTTTGTTTATGGTCAGAACTGTTAGCACTTTCAAAGAGAAAACTCCATTTACAAGCCACATTTTAAAGCTGGTTTTCATCTCATCCTTTTTTAATGAATGGATTATTCCACAACATAAGTGAATCCAACTCTGTGTCCCAGATATTTGCTGTTGTTGAAAGCTCTTATACATATGAGTCCAGGCCTCCCTGGGGTGCCATTACTGGTCAATACCCCTGCAGTGAGAACAAAATGAACCCGCGCCTCTGAGATGTCCAACCTGTTAAAAGGAGAAATGAGCAGACATGAGCACAACCTCTCTGCTGGGTCTGAAAGGGAGGCCTATCCTGCTGCAGCCTTTTGACTAATGAGGGAAAATAGGCAAACGTCACAGTTCTCCCTAAGCAAAACACATTTGGATATTATGGATGACCTATGGAGGCCGGAATAATACGAGCCCTGAAGGGGAGCTGGTCTCCTCACAGACAGATGTCACCTAAGAACTCTGTGCCACCTTTACTGTGGAACGCTGGGAATTCCTCTCCATCCTGCCCCGTAGCAGAGAGGATGGCTCGGAAGATATGAAGAAATAAAACATCCTTTGCATTTACACCGGTACATAATTTATGTTAAACAATGAAAGAGCTGTCTCCGTGTGCTCAGGGAGGAGTGGGTGGGATTGGTCCACCTCCAAAATACCCAAGACTCTCGTTTCCAATCCACCTGTTATTATTCAAACAGTCTGAATCGACAGATTATGTTTCACAGAGCACAAAGAATGGCAGTCTGCAATCACAGAGATAGGAGAAAAGAGCAGCCACACATTTATAGTGACACCCAGGGGTATGTTTCTTCATGTTTTAGATCACTCGCTGACACTTCCCTTCCATCCTCACAGTCCAAATTTTGTTGCCCCCCCCTGCACAGTGCCTCTCCACACCACCTAAATCCCCACCCTCCACGCCGCTCTCTCCCGTGTTGGGTAAACAAGGCGGAACCCTCGTCAGCGTGGTTAAGCTGGCGGCTCGTGACAGAACGCTGAATGAGTGATTTAAGGTTTCAAGTGAGCAGCTTTCACAGTTAATTAACCTGCTGATGGCTGTGCATGTGTGGAGAGGAGCGAGGGGATTCAGGGGAGGAAACCCTCTTCAGTCGCGTCGCCATTTCAAGTTAAGACAGCCACGCACATTACTGTGACACCGGGGCGAAAGTCTTCCAGCACGGTGATCACTCATTTATTTCTCTGGAAGCTGCTGACTTCTGCAGGTTCAGCCTCGTCTCCTCTTTTCACCTTCAAACAGAAGAAAAAGTAACGTGGGCCTCAAGAGAGGGGAATGAATCAAAAGTATACGTGTACATGATTGTCTGACCCCCTGAACATCTGGTGAGCTGGACAGCTTGAAGACATTTCAAGTTAAGTCTCACGCTAAATAAGCACACAGTGTAGATATTTGGATCAGTCTTTTCACCTTGAAGTCTCACACACACACAAAAATTCCCAGTTCTAAATCGGTAATTACGGAAGCCCTTAGCCACTCACTCAGGAAGACTTGCTACCACTGGGATGGCTAAATACCAGCGACTACTTCACCCCTGTGAAATCTTCAGGAAGTTGGCTGTTAAGCCGCATTTAAATATGAGCTAATCACTCCCGCTGTAAATTTCCAAAACACTTGCCATTCACGCTGGGAGGTCAGGGACTTTGGGGGTAGATGTGTGCCTGATTCGCTCGAGGCCCGTTACGATTGGAGAAAAACACACACTCTCACACTTTGAACGTGCAACATTAACAGTCATCAATGCTTTTGCGCTCTCACCAGGTTCCTTCAGAAACTTGATCTCGGGCGTGCTGAAAGCTGGCTCTTCACCTGTTAGCAGAACACCCACCAGTCTCCGGGGTCACTGTGTGTTTTTCTCTGGTTTGCCACCCAGGCAGGAATGCATGGCAATGGGTGGATAGTGTGTGTGATTCATGCCCTGATAATTACAGTGTGTGTCCTCTCAGTTTAAGCAGCTGACTATTCAAACAGATGCTGTGGAGATATGCCCTGACAGGGATTTATGTGTTTTTTTAGATGTACTCTGCAATTTAACTGAAGCATAAATTTCTTGAAGACGGGTGTGAAATTTAAATTGCATTTTAAGAAACAATCCTTGTACAGATAATCTTTATTTCTATCAACAATTCTTTTCAAGGGGAGACACTACAGGTGAACAGGGTAAGAAACCATGAAACATCCCTCACTGATTACATACATTAAGTGTATT
>JAOWBC010000248.1:8532555-8554503 GCA_028566105.1 Hypoplectrus providencianus | reverse complement strand
ACCCGGAGTAAACCCACGCACCCACGGGGAGAACCTGCAAACTCCATACAGAAGTGCCCGGACCGGGATTCGAACAGGCGACCCTTGGCACCAAGCACTCTTGCTGTAAGGCATGAGTGCTAACCACTGCGCCACCGTGGGGCCCCTCAATTGTTCAAAAAGTGATTATTTTTTATCATAAAGCCCAATATCTAAAATTACAAATTTGGGTTGTATGTGATGTCTGTAATGACTCAGTAGAAGTCATTCATTATATAACTGCTTTTACACGTAAATAATCCTTTCTGATAGCGAAAAATACCTAAAATGACAAAATTAATCTTGACATCTGACATAGTGTATTCCTTCTATGTAAAATATTCAGATGAAACAAATAACAGGAGCTCATTTGTTGCTTGTGATGTGTCCACTGGCAGAATGAGTGCTGGCTGTGGGGTGGAGTCCACGTCTCTCCCTCTCTGTCAGCCGGTAAGGAACCCTGCACAGGGGAACTTTAGAACGAGCCTTTGTTTTGGTTGACTCTCCTCCTCTCGCTCTCCTGTCATCCTTTGATCATGTCAGGCTTCTTGCTCTCTTCCTCACTCTCTGTCTACCCTCATGGGTCTGACGGGGAGAAAAGATGTGTTCAGGACCGCGCCAGGAGAGACAAAAGTATCCCGTTCACCTCGTCCGTTTCCCCCCGCAGGGCCATCCCTACGCCGTCCCTCCCAGCCCCCCTCCTCGACATCCAAAGTCAGGTGACAGGAGGTGAAAAACCTCCCTGATTTTTGCAAGATACCAGGAGATAGTTCTCAAACAGGCCCGTATCAGTCCCCCCTCAGTGATATTCCTCTAACCAAGACTGGGGTCAGCACCTGTGGATATCACACCATGCGACTCTAGAGGGATGTCAAAACGTGCCAATCCCCTAACTAGACATAGCCATTTTAGGAATGAAGAAAATTTCTAGGGTGTTATTGTTGCATTATGGGCCCTTAGCGCATTATCGCTGACAGCTGAACCACCCAGGTTTTTGCCTTTTCTTTATTATTGGAATTATTCACTCAAACTGTGGAATAATGTTGTTCTAAAAGATGCATTTTTGCATCAAAGTAAACCCCCACTTGTTCTATTCCTGTTGTATTTTAGGCGCTGTATTGATTTTTGTATTTACCCCGGTCGTGCCCATACATCTCTTCCATTCTCGTCTTCTCCCGGGCTCGCTGTAACGCCTCGGTCCAAGCACAGAGAAGTGTCAGTCCTCTGCTCTGCATTTGGTGCTGCTGCCCACTTTTAAATGCCCCCAAACTCTGTCAATAATATTGATGTAATCCACAGGCATTTTTGAGTGATCCTGCTGTCGCGGGGACATAATGACAGGCGGTGGAGGCCTGATTGGATCTGCACTACAGCGAGGTCGGCCGGCGCACAGCCAACACAGCCAGGCATTGATAAAGTGTCACAGACTTCAGTGCTTTGATTAGCCCTTCGACTAATGCCATGCTAAGCAGAAACATTACTCTGCCCCCGCTAGCTATACAGCTAGAGGAGGGGAGGGCTGGCTGAGGGAAAGGGAGAAAATATACTCTACAGGGAAATTAACCAATGCGGATGAAATGGTGTACCAAGGAAATTCTTGGATAAATTAACAACGCAATTACATTACATGACACACTGCAAGATGGATGAGGAAAACTTGGCTGGTATTATGTTCTGTTTTCCAAATTGCAATTTATTTGAGGGCTCTAATGGATGCCGTATTAAAACATCTTGGGCTGCGGTCAGATTTCATTGTGTGTCACCCAGACGTGATTGATGACCCTCTCTTCCACGCCCCTCGACCCCCCCTCCCACACACCCTCCCACGTCCTCTCTTGCAACCCCTTACTTCACCCTCCTGCGTTCCCCCGGTGCTGCATTCTCTGCACATTTACTGGGAATTTTAAACATTAGCAACATTTATATGGATCCAGGAGTATGCGATTGATTTTCTTATCACTTAATTTCCTTGCTTGCTCCTGCACCGAGACGATAAATTCTGTGCTACTTGCATACAGAGAGCTGTAGTCCATCTCCTCTCTTGATCTTTCCCTTTCTCTCACCACATGGTAAAATTCTATCAATAATGCCATTTTCTTGGAATCCCACCCTCTCATCATCTTCGTCTGATCTCCCATTGCCTTTTCATGTGCTTTTGTTCCAGTTGCAATGATAGCTCCAGCTATTCTTGAAATGAAAATATAATCGAAAGTATTTTTATTGCTGTAGCAAATGCATTAGTGCGAAAGGGACATCTGGAAATCATCCACAGTGAGCTTGCTCAGTTATGGCAATATCATAGTGACTTTATTTTCCCATTCATAATTACTCACAGGACAGTGAAAAACCACATGCTATCTGCTTTGAACTTGTCAGAAGAGGGTTTGCCCAGATTGACCCGAACAAACGTGAAGCAACCCAATCCTTGATACACTTTCCCTCTCTCAATCATACACCCGCTACCTTTCTGTCTCGCTCAGAGGTGAGTGGAGCTTTCCGGGGAGGGAAAGGTTAATAACATTCAGAATAAATCAACGTACCGCACATCCCTTGGATGACATCAGCCAGTGCTCCTCCAACCCATAGGGCCATAAACAGCTTTGTTTTTTTTTTCAGGTTTGTTTCAGATGTGAGCAAACGGATAAATAATGAATGAGCCGCACTGACGGGACACATATTTCACTTAGCGGAAATGGCTTTAATGCAGTCGGCCTGTATTACACTCCCAATCACTGAGGAGCTGAGAAGGTGCATGGGGAAAAGGATGTTCAAACAACATTCAAAGACTGTTGAACTCAGGTGTATCTGAAAATGTAAATGACCTAGTTTTCAACACAACTCCTGAACCAGCTTCTCACCTGCTGTAACCTGTGAAAGAGGATGTTTCATAGACAGCACTGGAGTGGAAAAAAATGTGAAATATATTCATTTAGAATAACAAATTGTATTCATGCAAGACAACCCTAATTTAAGAACAACATCTGGAAAATGACATCATGTTGACTATTTTTTGTTTGTTTTTTGCATTGCTTAATTCTCTTAGGCATCACATTTTCTGTCAAATCATTTCCCACCACAAAACTGCAGCTCTTATACATTACCAGCATGTAAATGCAATGATTATTTTTACTTTTTGGGAGGGATATAATAAGGAAACTACTTCATATGCAGCCTCACGAATTTCCACTGTATGGACTTTGATTTCTGGTACGCAAAACATCTGAAAATATAGCTGCACAATTTTATTCTAATTCACTATTTATTTATGTAATCCCAACAGAAGTATTCTCTTTGTGGTTTGGGGGAAATTCAGCGTGACTTTCCCTTTTCCCAGGTCTTGACGGTTAAAAACAAAAGTGAGCCTGAAGCTTTTTTTGGCCGTCACATGGCTTTTAGAGGGTTTGTCTAAACAAAGTTTGGGGTTTGTAAATAGCGAAGGTTATCTGGCCATCGAGGCCTCCAGATGGCGGCTGAGCCAGACCACCTGCTATGGAAATGCCTTTGCTGTGAGGACTGGGTGGAAATATTCAGACTCTGATTTTCTTTCCCACTCTCCGTGTCTCTCTCCCATGCACACACACACAACTTTATGGTTAACATGGTCGGAGCAAGTATGAGAAGAAGCCCTCTGCTCATTTTTTTTCCCCCTTTGAGCGCCTCTCTTGACTCCCCCTCCTCCTCCGCCTCTCTCCCCCATATTGACCCCCCATCACTCTCCCCAGACTTTACCCTCAGAACAAAACAGCTGGACAGGGGAGGGCTTTCCTGCAGGTCCAGACCTATCATGTAAAAAGATGACACATCTTTTGAAGGAACTGGGCAAAAGGGAGAAGAGGCATTTTCAGGAGAGAAAACATAAACAAAGGTGTTTTAATATGATGGTCGCCAGTGGCACACAAAGAAAAGTGGAAGAAGGCAAAAGAAAAATTGCTTACAATACAAACCCTTTGAATGACAGCCTGGAGACCTAAAGCATGAAACATAAACCTTGTTTCAGAGCCTGAATGCAGAAGAATGGATTTTGTGTTTGTCTAATAATTTCTATGCTAGAGCAAAGATCCAAGTGACTACATCTTTACTTTTCTCTTTTATCTGGTATTTTTAATACTTTATAATCCAGTTAAGGACTCTGTTTCACATAGTCTTCAGCAAATAAGAAGAAAATACCTGAACAGAGTGTATCTTTGTGTCTCAGAGCAAAGCCAAAAGATCTTTAAAATCCGTCTGATACGTAGCCCCTATTCCGTTGCTTTTAAGGCAAGACTCCTCTACTACTCTACTATGC
Organism: Hypoplectrus providencianus; assembly: GCA_028566105.1. Classification (NCBI taxonomy): domain Eukaryota; kingdom Metazoa; phylum Chordata; class Actinopteri; order Perciformes; family Serranidae; genus Hypoplectrus; species Hypoplectrus providencianus. Next base: position 8,550,200 of record JAOWBC010000248.1, on the reverse strand, counting down.
TACCATATCACCCAATTGTCTGTTTTGACACTTGACTTTGATCGATAGAGGTTCAGCATTGTGGTTGAACACACGCCCCCTTCCCCACAACCCTTTAACAGGTCATGAAAAGCTCCACTGTACATCAAAACAGCACACACACTCCCTGCCACATCATCCAACATGACACATGCGAGACAACACTGACCACAACAATGGCTCATCCTCTTTGATGGTAAAATGCTTGAGTGTTTATTTACATCGGCCCGCCTCCTCGCCTGTCCGTCAGTTGTGTGTGGCGTTGTCAGGGTCTTTGAAGTCATCGGGGTGCAGTGGTGATACAGCATCCCGCCCGGGGAGCGTGAAGAGAGGCGGCCATATTGGCAGCACTTGTTGTTGGAGACACATGGGCAGAATCAGACCCAGAGTGTTTGATCAGGGAGAGTATTGGACCTTAATGGCAGAGGAGATGAGCATGCAGCTGCACTGTGGTTTCTCTCCGTCCGATGCAAAGTGGGGTGTGGAGATATTTGAATTCAAAGTGTTTCAGATCAGAACCATCCCTTGCCTGTCAAAAACATGTCTGTTCATCCACAATCTTGTTGAAAGTATTAGTGACAATAGGCAGGGACAGGAAATGTGGAGAAAATGTCCCCACATGTGGTTATTGACAATGGTTTTCCCTTTGAGCACAGGGGCACAAAAACACAATTACACCCATAGATTCTATATAGAAAGACTGGACATAGCTAGTGTTGTTGGTTTGTGGGTTTTAAAAATTGGCACCCCGCAGGAAATGAACATGTCCTAAAACCTTAACATAAAGGTTGCTTGTTGTTTATGTTGAGAAATGGATTCAGTTTGGTTATGTTTAGGCAACAAATCTACTTGCTTAATGTTAGGGAAATTGTACATGGTCTCTATTCAGTACTGATAATGCATTTTCTTGATTTTTCCTTCATTTTTACGCTGTGCCCTGGCACACTTTATAATTACTTTTGCCACTAAAATTTAACTACAATCGTAAATGTGTGTTTTTAAACTGCTTTTCAACGCCCTATGGAGTCCTCTTTGGGGAAAGGATTTTCGGACTTTGCTCTTAAATGTAAATTTTTCACCTTACAATCATTACATCCAAACTTAAAATTATTCCAGACTGCTAGAGTTGAACTTTTTTTTTTTTTTTTTGCCAGCGCCATGGATACTTTTGCTTTGCTGCGCTCCTAACTGACTTCTCAGTCACAAGTAGCCACTCTCTAAGGTAAAGCCTTTTCCTCTGTTTTACTCTAAATGGGACCATAATTTACAAAATAAACATCATGCTGTATTTACAAAGACTTGCTATCTGCACCTGAGACGATTGATATATTAGGAAAAATATACTAAGGTAATAAATTAGGTGAAAAGTAGGGTTGTTTTCTCATAGACTCCTATACAATCAGATTTTTTTTTATTGTAACCAGTGGAGTCACCCCCTGCAGGCCATTACAAAGAAAGCAAGTTAAAGGCAATTCCAAACTGGCTTCAATTTCTCACCCTGGAGCCTCCATTCACTTCTTTTTTGCAGTCTATTATTACACATCATAGACACTCACAAAGACACACACATGCATCACCAACACTGCTACTGCCACAGATATGCATACAACCTCCACCCTCCACCGCCGGCCCCCGCTTTATCCCACACTGTTAATTAAAGCTGAAAGGTTACAAAAGGTGGGAGCCAATAACAAGGCCACATATTACATTTAAGTTGCTTCTTTTTCTTACACCCTCTCAATAATTCATGCTATCAGAGTGTCTACAAGGAAGTGAGGCTTCTCTTCCTCCGAGAAAGCCTCAGACAAGGATCATCTGTCCTCTGGACTCATTGTAAGTAAGGAAGTGTGGGCAACAATACATACCAAGTCAGCCCCAGCCTCATAAATAAATATGGTGATTGTTAATGGGGTTTAAAATTACTCATCCTCTGCTCCCCAGCCGACTACTAGTGTGACCATTGTGGCATACAAGCGCATGGAGGCTACATGTCCCCCCAGATAGAATGTCTGGCACCAGTGATACCACAAAATGGCCTCAATGCCTCCACTTCCACTTCGTCCTTGTCGACTTTCTTATCTCCAGACGCATCGCCTTCCTCACCTTTTCCCTTGTTTCAAGGTGGATGTTTTTCCACACCTTTTCTCATGTTTCAAGGTGGCTGTTTTACTCCGGTGGATAACAAATAAAGTCCACTTTTTTTTTTCTCTCTTCCTGTGTCTGTATCCAGAGCTGCTTTTCATTTTTATGCTCCTGAGTGTTTACTGATTTCTATCAGTGTTTGAATGTCATTACACCTGCGGCCACCGAGGCTATCGTTCTTGAGGTGTATTTTGTTTATCATCCCTCTGAATTGATTTCACTCTGTTCAGGCATATGCGTTCAGCAGACAGATAGCCCTACTTGACTCATGAAAGGAAATACTGCTCAGGCATGTAAAGATATAGAATTATGCTGCGTGTTGACTCTGTGTTTTAAAAAAATATCTCACTCCTGTGGACGCTGTTATGACTTTTATAGAAATGTTTTTATAATTGAAATATAATACAAGCACAGTCTTCCATTTCCACCCACTTGTACTTGAGAATATATTTTTCCTCTAATACTGAGAGAGCACAGAACATGCTCTCTAATAGAAATGTAAACTGTCTGTGGTCCATGTTTATACTAGCATTGATAAACATCATGAATTCAGGCAGCATCTGGTCTTAAGGACAGTGTTTATTTTTCTACTGTATAAGAGAGATGATGTATTTTCTCCAGATTCCTTTAGTTCTGTTGCAATATTTCTGTTATTTCTCATTCGTTTCCCTTTGTAATAAAGTATTCAGAATATGCAGGATATATTTACTTTAGCAGGTTTTGACTGGCCAGATTCATAATTTATTATCATTGTTGTTGTTATTATTTCCTTTCCACAAGAGCATACATGAGCAGTCTTTATTCTACTGAGGTGTAGATCATGTCTCTGCTCTTTTCTGCACCATGGTGTGGTGTAGTGTTTCTTAGTGCTGCAGCTCGATCGTATGCCTGTATCTCCCCCTCCAGGACAACTTGCATTATGGTCCCATCCTCCCTCAGCACTGAGGCTTGAGAGAGACAGCAGTTGGAGAGCCACATCTCCATCTCCTTCCTCAGATTCTAGAATCTGTCATTCAAATCACCAAAGGAAAAAAAAAACAAAAAACCAAATCCTCCGAAATAAAATATCCAACAGTCAAATGATGTTCTGTTCTGAGACAAAATAGTTCAAGGAGGGACGCGGGCAATTTGCCTGAATTCTGTTATTCCCAGCCCTGCTTTCGTCTGTGTTCCCTACTCCCCAGCGCCAGCCTGAGCTGATAACAAGTGAGTGCACTCCCTAGAATGATGGATGGGCCTTAGCCATGGGCTTGTCAGGAGAGGGTGCAGGGCCATATGGAAGTGGCATATGGAAGCTCATAGTAGAAGATGGGGCAAAAGGAGGGGAGTGACAGAGATATACATTAAAGACTCTGTTTTGCTCTTAAAAATGCAAGGTTCATCAGTTTAGTGGGGAATATCCGTCAGTGGCGCTTCCTTCCGTGGGACTGGAGGCAGACAAACACAGGCAGATGCAGGAGGTTGTCCTTTTGTGACTGCAGCAAGTTTTGATTCCTTTTTAAGTCACGTTGCCATAATTGTTTGCATTCATTACCCGAACTGAAAAATGTTACGAATTTTTTTTTCTTTTTAAGAGCAGAGAATAACTACTGTAATAGGGGACTTCTGTTTTATATTCTGAGCGTTTTTGTATTGATTCAGTGTTGTGTTGTTGTCAGTCACATTTAATTTCCACTTTAATTCAGAGGGATGCCTGCACACAAGTTCACCCATGCAGTCCCGTGAACAAGCATTAATTATGTCTTCAGATCAAGTCATGATCAGCCTATTTTTACTTTTCTATCTTTGTCTGTGTTCATGTGTGCGTGTCTGAGTGCATGTGTACTCGCAGGCATGGATATGCATGTGTGTGTGTGTCTGTCTGTCTTTCTCAGTGCCCTGTGGAGTGTCTGTGGGCCCTGAGGAACTCTGTTTGATTGTTTAAAGCCCTTCTTAATTGGCGCTTTGTCTGTGCGCTCCTAAATGAGGCGGGACACCCACGGTGGGGGTTCCTGTGGAGACCGTGGGCCGTTTGACAGCCCCCACGGAGGGGCCTGTCCCACAACCCCTCAAACTGCCAGCCACATGACAGCGGCCCATGCTGCACCACCCTGGCCAATTAAAACTCAGCTGTCAGGACCAGACACTATACCAACACTGGGTGACTGAGTGTGACTGTGAGTTAGCAGAGAGGGAGTGTGTGTGCATGTGTGTGTGTGTGTGTGTGTGTGTGTGTGTGTGTGTTGAGGGGGTTCATGTGTTGGTGCAATCATCAGCTGATGAATAGACCACCGCTCTCCTTGGTCTCCTGTTTGTGCACAGTGTGCATTCATTCAAGTGTCATAAGGTCTACGTTAAGGCTTTCGGGCGTGCTTAAAAAAAACAAAAACACCCATGTTTAGTGCAAATTGTGTTTATGTGTGTGTACGTGTTATTTGTGCTCAGCAGGCAGCCTGGATTGGGTTACATGCAGACAGATTTGTAATTCGGAGTAATCACTTAGGACAAGCCCTTACACCATTTTATCTGGTCATGACTCTAGGCCAAAGTCAATACTCATAGTATAGTAATGAGTAGGGGCTAACTGAGCACGTTTTATTAAAGCTCTGAGGAGTGAATCCGATGCCAACCTGCTTCCCCTTGGAAATATCTCATTCTCTTTCTTTCGCACATTTTCTTCTCCTTCCGTCTCTCACTCTCTGTCTACCTGCAGCAGCTTTCAGACCTTAGGCCTTCAGCTCAGAGGTGGTAGCAACGCCTCATCCCTCACTTTTGTTGTCTAACAAACGTAAACAAATCCTTTCCAAACAGGATAAGGGGAATTATTGGCACTAGGTAGGATCGCGCACAAAAAACGAGCTCTTCTTTCAAAACATCGAGCAAGTCTGTGCAACGTGTTTCGCTTAAAAAAAAACCTCATATTTATGTTTAAGACATAAAATCACTGCAAAACAGGTCTTATGTGAGGAGATTACTCCGGAATGACAAAGATGAGTTAAACCCCCCTTTGGCAGGATCCAGATTTGTAATCCGAGATTCCAGCATTGGGCATAGATTTGGTTTAATCCCCGCTGAAGGCAAAACACAGTTATTGGAAACTTCTCACCTCGTCATAACCATGTTCGAGCATCACATAAAAGCTCACCTCAGCAATATAAAATCCTCAGCATTCTTTTCAACAAAAGGGGATCGTCTTACCTTATGGTCTCCTTATTGAATCCTCTGCCTCTCTGTGGTAGATACGCTATATGTAGTGAACAATGTAACATTGTTGAGAAGGTGCACTAGCACTCTACCCTTGGGCTAGTCTGTGAAGGAGCATGATTTGATTGACAGACAGTTTCTATGGGGGTAAGTAATAAAGTCAGAGTCAGAAACAGTGCAGCTGCATATCCACCTTTCACCTGCTGTGTGGCTTAAGAAAAATACAAGATATTCCTTTCCTTTTGCTTGTGGGTTAATATTGCAGCTCTCCTGAAAAAAAGTAGAACATGAAGCATTGATTAATCTAAGTTAAAATAAGCATGATTTAGAGACACAAAATCGTTGAAGAGGTCAAGAGAGCTGAGCAAAAGTAGACCAATCATATTGCCACCTGTAGAAAACCTCCACTTTTTACTTCCTTCATTAGAGATATCGACAGAGATTGTGCTTGACTACAAACGTGGTGCAGTAATGATATACACATGGAAAAAAAAAAAAAAAAAATCATGCACACACACACATCCACACACTCAAACACACAGATGCACTCATCTCATCCTCTGTGTCCTGCATCTGGAAGTTGCTCCATGAAAAGTGGCTTCTTCCTGCTCTCACTGGAAACATTTTCCAACCAGTGGAAGGCTTCTTCTGGGAGCTGGCCCACATCCAGGAACACTCAGGCTTCACAGCTGTCTTACAGCATTTAAATGCAGCATATGGTACCCAAGTACCATTGTTTCACCACTAAAGACCCTGTTTTTTCATCAAGGAAGAAAGGCCATTTAATGTCAGTTTCACTTGGAGAGAAGAAAGAAGTTTTGAAAATGAAAACTAGGCTGTGAGAGAGAGTGATGCCGTTTTTTTTAGGTTATTTTCTCAGACCATCACTAATTTTGGCAGTGATGACATTTTGATTCTCAGCCTGTGAGTTTGTGAAACAACACCATCTGTGTGCTTTCCTCTAATTAGGGTAATAGCCACAAATATTACTGCAACAGTTCCTCATGACAAGCTGTTACATGCCAATGTGTGAAGACTTTTCTGGGTTTGATAGGCACAAGTTAGCGATCGCACTGATGTAACTGAACAGCAATGCTGCATTTTAATAACAGTCGGGAGACCTCGCATTTATCTCATTTGGCATTGTTCCCGCGTTATAAATAACATCAGCAGAATTGTGGTTCTCTTTTAATTGCATATTTGAAACATAATCTGTGTATTTTTAATTTTCTGTATTCTCTGTATGCAGTTGTTTTGAGGTCACCTCTTGTGAATTAGAAAAAAAAGACAGTATATATTATCATGTTTTCAGACAATAAGACCTTTGTGCTGCATGTGATGAGAGCATGACTGCAATTACCGGGCTTCACCTGCTGTGCAACGCGCCTCGCATTACCTCAAAAACAATATCATATTCATCATTACAACCTGACAAAACATTTTATTTCAGGACACACGATACATCACATTATCTTCTCAATCTACTTACTTCATTTTCTTTGGTACCATTTGAACCCAAAATCTGACATTAACAAATGGAAGTTAATTTGCCTCCCTCAGAACACGTTATAATCAGTCTAAAGGTTAATGTTTCTGCTAATTTATAAATGCAGGATTGCTGTCAGCATGAGGGGGAAATGGTTTTGAAAGGCCTGACATTGTAAATTAAGCCTGTCAGATCGTCTCTCTATGCCGGCGGATCAGAAGATGCCGCAGTCTATGATGTCAGACAGGCAGGCAAACAGCCCTGGGGGACAGACCTTGCTCCCTTACTTCCAAACACTGGAACGCCGAGAATTATGTGGCTTTGGAAAGGTAGCTGGGCATACAGGCGGGAAGGCGGGCGGTCTCACCTTTAGGGCCTGCGCTGGATGGTCGAAACTGTGTGTGATGTTGATGCCTGATGAGATTTTAGCTAATTTAGGGAGACTCACAGGGGAGGATCACTGGAATGAAGATGTCATGCTTTGCCAATGCGTTGCATTGTGGGTGCATGGCAGCCAGATTCTGAGACCATGTGTCTGTGATTAAATTTGCACTGTAAAGCTATTTTTCCCCTTGTCCTTTTTACCACTCCAAGAAAGAAAGGAAAATAAGCTCCATCTATTGGGATTCTGGATGGGTGGATTAACTGGATAGTTAAAGATGGTAATGAATGGCATGTGTGGATGAATTTTGGTTGAAAAAAGGCAGTTTCTTATTCAGCATTGGTCAACAATCTGGGATTGGGTTGCACCATCTAAATGGATTTTTTTCCCCATTCTTTTTATTGTTTTCACAAAATAACACAGAAGTCCAATTACATACATGCATTGAGAAGTTCTGATCCACTGGTAAGTATGTTATAAAATTTAGAGCAAACTATGTGCAAATTATTGTTTTCTAGTCATGTGCTGCTCTCCATATTGCAAAAACTTTATTTCGTTTTGTTGTTATTTCAAGATTAAGTTTGAATTTACAAAGAGCTAGTCCACAGAACTGGTCAAAGTACAGATTTTGCTAGATGGGTCTTTTAGTATCCCTCACTTTGTCCTTGATCCCTTTTACATTCACATAACTGTTGGATTGCTAAATGTGTCTGCGAGGAACAAACCTCAGCAATGCCAAGTTCACATCAACTATCTCTCCTCAGGAATTGCTCCATTCATGCAAAGTTTTACAGAGCCTTGTGGGATGGAAAGAATTACAGCCCTATAGTAGAGCCTATAAGCCAATCAGACATTGGGGGGTTGTTACAGGGGTACGGGGAAACAGCCAAGCTCTGACAAGCACCAATCTAGTCCCGCTGGTGAGATGATGAGGCCAAGAAGTACGATAAAGATTATGTCAAACCTGTGGTAGAATCTCCCCCCACATAAAAAATTTGATCCAGGCAAATTTCTTCCTCAGTGGGAGGAAATGGTAACCGACAGATTAGACATCTTCTACTGTAATCTGTATAAAGCTTTGAAATACATGTCGGCTGCAGGCCCAATTCTTTCTTTCTTTCTTTCTTTCTTTCTTTCTTTCTTTCTTTCTTTCTTTCTTTCTTTCTTTCTTTGCCATCCCATCATAACCTCACACACACACACACGTAAAATGACCACAGGAGTACACATAGCTGAAGATATAGAGAGAGCCCTGAAACTAACTGGACTCTTGTCCGTCAAGTATCTGCAGCAGTCGCACAAGTATGTGTGTGTGTGTGTGTGTGTGTGTGTGTGTGTGTGTGTGTGTGTGTGTGTGTGTGTGTCTCCTGTGCAAAAATGTTCGCCCTCTTCCCTACACTGGCCGTCATTACTGCAACCTGTCAGGACCTGGTCTAATGGTGTCTCACCTGACAGCCTCACAACCTTGCACCAAACAAGCAGCACACTGTAGGAACAGGAGGCTGTGGAGGGGGAGAGGAGGGAAAAATCCCCTGTTGGAAAATAAGAAACTAAAAGAAAATTCAATCAATAGAAAACCCATAGTGTTTTTCAATGAAGTGACAAAGTATCGCTTTTTTTGTCAAGATGATAATTTAATGGACAAACGTCTTCAGTAACTTGTCCAATTGCTGTAATATCCCCAAGCCCGTTGTTGCATATGCGGCAAATATGTCTTAAGGAATAGTCATTATGGTAAGCAGGTCATTTTGCTGTCTGAATTTTGGAGACATTTGCATTATTCATCCAGTTCTGCAGGTAGCATTAAACCCTTGGACTCCCTCAAGACTAAAAAGTAGGAGCAGAAGATTCTTTTGATGAGGGACAAATGGGAATATTGCTGCACTCTGTGAATAGGGTGCAATTCCCCAGGGTTTCCATTGTCCCTGTACCATAGTATCTGTCCGGTCTGTTCCTGCCCCACTCCTCTACTGCTGTTCAGAGACAGATGAGTTGAAGAATGTGCAGGTGTGTTGGATTTTCTGCCTCATCATCCATTTTTCTGGTTTGAGTATAGAAGAAGGAGTGTGTTGAGGAGTAGGAAATTTGCATTGTTGGCAGAATCATCCATAATGGTAATCAACATAGTCATGTTCATTACACCACCATTATTATTATAGCTGGGTTTGCTGTGTAGCTTAGCAGCAGGGATATATCTAATTTGGCCTTCCTTTTTTGCCATCATTAGTGGAGGACAGAGTTCTTTTTCTTTTCCCGGAGCCTGTACATGTCTGGTTATGTCTTTGAGTTGACATTCCACTCTGTCTGTATGTCCCTGGGCTGTGATGACCCCATGCTGGGGCTCCAGGGCCCCGCCAGAAGGGCCCGAGGTGCTTCACCAGGGTGACTTAGAGCTGCTCTGATGAGACACATGTTCATACACACAGACACACTCATGCACTCTCATGTAGACACACAAGTGTGTCAGACTCGTGTATGCAGACACAAGCATGAATGTTTCCACTCTGTCAATTTTTAACAGAATCTTAAATTTAGTCTTTATTCCAGACTATGAAGTATCTTGTTTCAGTGAGTGGCACTTTATTTTTACAAATGGAAATACACTTGGGTTTCAAAATGTAATCATCACAACCTGAAACAACAGCAGGGATGTAAAATGGCAAGCTCCAGTACTAATGGCACACTCCCTTAATAAATCACTCTCCACACAATACACACACGTGTGAGGGCACACCTGGCCGCCCATTTACTCACTCCATTCCTGCTGCTCCATAGCCCCACCCAGTGTAGAACAAGAAGTGCATGACGGTGCTCTCTTGGACATGAGGATTTAATAGGTGACCCTGGGCTGCACGCTGGGTCCCCCGCTGCCTGGGCTCATCCAGCCGTAAAATGAGGCACAGGCAGGACCCGGCTGGTAATGAGAACTGGCATTTTGCTCAGGATAACCTCGGGAAAATCGCTTCTATAAATACCTTCTATAAATAAAAGTGTACCTTGGCCCAAGACTGCGTAAGGGCCTTTTTCTGAAAAGGTCATCTATTGCCCCGACTCCGCCACGACTCACCATGTTCTTGTTTCCCTCCTCCCCCCATACCTCTCTGTCTGTGTCCTGTGTCTCTCCTTCTTTCTTCTTCTTTTTTTTTTTTATAAGGTCTTTGTGTTTTAACTGGTACGTTATCATTCATGTCATGTGACCCTTGGAAGACTCATTCATCCTTCTTCTGTGTATCCTCTCTTCTAATGATTCTGTGTATTCTCGACCTTGGTCAGGCAACAGGACATACATCCGAGAGTAGGAGAAAAGGAGACAGACACAGTCTGAGTTTAGGAAAAAGTTAAAAAGTAAAGAATGGAATTAACTCAGCAAATCTGCCCAAATATATTGGAAGGGGAACAGGTTTTGGGGTTAGATACACTGGCCTTGTGTTAATTACCCCCTAAAGGCTTGTGTGTGTCTGTGTGTGTGTCAACAAAATGGCCATGTCCCATTTGTCAGTGCCGTGTGAAATCTGTTAGATTTTTTTGACTGTAGCCCCCATGTTCTATTTTTCCCACAAAAAACCCTTAAAATCTGTGTTATATTCACCCATACGAAAGTCACCTGGTTCAAATGTTATTATACAGCTAAATGAGAGTCATCAGCAGTTAAAGGGTTTTAAACTTCTAGTAGGGTTTGAGGGCTGATGACAACCCATTAAACAGGCTGCTGTATTGACGTTGAAGAAATTACATAGTATAAAGAGTGACAGTGTCTGCACAATAGAAACAGTTTGGGTAGTGGATTGTTATTTTTGCAAACCCAAGTCTGCATAATTTATTCCCAAATCTTAACCATGTAGTTTATTTTCCCCATTCCAAACCAAATAATTTTGGTGCCTTAACTTACAACCATGATTCCAAATGTCTTTGGAACTTTTCTGAAATATAAATAAAATGCGGTGGAAGTACTTGCTTATCCTAATTGCAATTGAAACATTTAAAGACAAAATAAATCTAGTGTTCCTACTGATACATTTTTTTCTCATAAATATAAACTCCATGATTTATTTTTGACGCAGGTTTCAAACTTCTTTGAGGACATGCAAAAGTACTCTGATGATATTGCACATGTAGTAGGTGGAGCCTCCACCTTCTAAACCACATGAAAGAAGCCGATAGGAGCTGATAACAGCCATCTAATGGGCTGATAACATTAAAACGGGTGGAAAAGTTTTATTCATGTAATCTGATTATTAGAAATGATTGTTCCAAGGAATTTTAAATATTATGTTTGTTCCTGATTTGTGTGTGTTTGGTGATTCAACATTTCTTTATCAACTGAGAGATTATTTTTTCTTCATAGGTTGAAAGATTAATACCATTAAATTAGGTTATGTTAAATATAAAATACATTACAAGAGAAAAACAACAACAAACCTGGCAGAGTTTTTCCCCACTAAAAGGGGATGTTACATAAACATTAAACATAGAGATATAATAAGCAATACTCTATTTTAGTATATGTGAGACTGAACGCGAAACTGCCGTCTGACAGTCTCTGTGACTGCTGCATAAATCCATTAAACGATCAGACATATCAAATAAAAGTCTTTTTTCATTCCTAATCCCCTCCCTCTTTCTCTGTGGGAGCTTTCATGACACAGAAGGAGCCAAGGACTCTCTCTGCAGGCCAGGTCACTTCTTTAACTTCGCTTAGCCCTTATTTTACTGTCCGTGGCAGCTTAAACTGATTAGCCTCGACCCCACTAGGACTGGCTGACCTCCCAACGCATCCAATAACACTTATTGATCAATATTCATATTGATCTAAGCCCACCATGCCGGATCAAGGGCGAATATTTCTATTGATTTGACCAGATTAGAGAAGACAAAAGGTTGCCAAATCAGTTTAGACGCAACCTGCCAAAGGGATATGACAGGGCGCTGTATGGGGATTTCCAGCCAGGATTAGATTTGATGAGTGTTAACTGTGGAATTGATATAGCTGTAGGACTGTACCGATCGGTAGCTAATCAAGTAACACAGTATGTTCATGCAGTCATGCTTGCCCTTTAAATGCATAAGGTTATACCAATCGATTTACCTGGCTAAACCCATCGCTGGATCAAATGCAGATAGGGTGGTTTATGAGTTGTAGCTGGGTTTTGATGATGGTGAAAAGGGAAGTAACCAGTGCAGTAAAATATTTATGAGATGGCTGTTTATTTGTGGCTCCTCCTGTCTACATCTTGTCCTTGCAAGACACAGAACTACAATTGTTCCAGATGGTTTGGCCAAATAAAGTGCTAAACAAATTCAGTCGATTGACCATCTATACACAGTTCATGGGTTGCATGAACTCTGTGCAAGGGTCAAAGTTGTGTACATGTACACAGTGCACTGTGCTAATTACCAATAAATCACAAGATATCCTCTCCAATACGCATTTCCTTCTTTATTATCTTTTTTTGTGTTGTTGTCTTTTTTACTCCAAATGGAACTATAATTTATTAAATGCACATTGTGCTATATCAAAAAGTATTTGCTATAGAAGCTTGCTATTGAGACCATAAACAAATCATGACCAAATTATGGCTTTACTTTCAGACCCTGGTGATGGCCACTTGGGGAAACTCCTAAATGTTACATGATATAAATGAACTAGGTTTACTGGGAAATGTGGCAATAGCTGCTAAAAATAACATGAACATGAATTAGAGCTTGCAAATTCCCATGACTGGGTTGTTTTTTTAATTACCCTAAGGAATCATAGGTCATTTCATAGTGTAAAAAACTGTATATAATTGCAATTTAAAATGAGTAATTTTGTAATAGTTACTGAAAACATATCCTGTGTTGTCTTGTCTGCAGACTCCAGGCTAAACACTGATGACTCCGCTGGTACTATTTGTTCTTCATCATGGAATGAGACGGCAGAGAATACAAGCTTTCATACTGCTGCAGACAGCACACTCACACATGCAGTCACATACTGTGCATGTGTGTATTGTGCATCCACACAATATCCTTTATTAAGCCATGGGAGAATATGCTTCCATCCCTGTTAAATATTGATGCCCTTAGTGGGATGAAATGAGTGAATAAGTCATGAAACACTGACAACACAACACAAAGAAATAGAAAGCATGTGGACATTTGCGATGTGTGATGTGTGAATGTTACCACAGAGAGTGAGAGTGCTAGTGGGAGAGAGATGCGCTGAATAAAAAGGAAGCATTGCATTGTAACATGAGTGGTGGTCTTTCCAAATGAAAAACGCTTTTAGGAAGTGGTACACCAGAAGATGAGAAGATGTGGCTGTTCCATTTTGGTCTTTGCGGTTCCATGACACTGAATAGACCCCACTTTGTTCCCTTAAAGTGGTTCATGAGTGCTATATGCTAATGGATAATAGCCAGTTTTAGTAGAATAGAGATGGTTTCCCCATACCTTTGCTTTGGCTAGACTTATGTATGAATTGGCAGCTTCACATTGGACAAATAATCCCTGGTGGACCTTTTCTCTTTGAGAGCTAAAGGACAGTAATTGAAAGATCCAGGTTCACTGGCTGATGTTGGCCCTAACGGCTGAAATAAAGGCTACTTCTCTTCCTTTGTCCCCGGTGGTCTCATTCTGTGGACATCACTTTTTTGGGTCAGCGAGTTAATCCCAAAAATATGTCCTGTCACAGCCTTGCCATTTATCTGGGTGGGTATTCCATGTCAAGCTCAGCATGGCTAATTCTCTCTGGGACTCCCCTCTGCCACGGAAGACAAACCTGACTGGCAAACTCACACATTATCGCCACAGACATCTGATACGCCTCTTCTCTTCTACTCCCCTCATTCTTCCACAGGAGAGATCTGTAATGTGCCAAAAATCGGCGGGTAAGGCATAAATGACAATGACTTCATGTCCTGCAGGATTACATACATAGCTCTTCTAGCTTTAATGTAATTAGGTAAACGAATATGCAACCTTATTGTTGCCTTAGGTCATGGCGTTGATGTTCATGGGCCTTATACGGTATCAGCAGTCTTATCAGTTGGATTGATTGTACAGTATGCCACAATGTTTTGGCAACTACTCACTTGCTGTCACCACTTCCAATTTAACAGTTTTTCAACTCTTTTTGACGTCCAAAAGAAAACTTAGCATCAAGATGAAAACCATTTAAGTTGTTCATACAAAGTATAAACGCACTTACGGAATGCACTCCTACACCAACAACGCAATGTGTATTTTTTTTTTTTTCACATCAGGCCTTTCAGTAGAAGAAATTCATAGGCTTGTCAAGTGCCGCGCAGGGGTTGAATGTGGTCATTTATAAGAAGCCGACTGGAGCACAAAAAAAGCAACAGAAGCCATTTTGGTGCTGTCAGAGGGTTTTGTGGCTCTAAAAGGCTGTGGTGATGTGCTCTGACACTTGGGGTCTTGTATGGTGCTTTTAAGAGCTCTGCATGGGCACTCTCTGCATCACACACTGCCGAGCAAGACAAAAACATACCTGTCACTGGCAAACACTACCGCTGCACTTAAAGAGATTCCAAGCTGATTTCATGCCAGCGGAGGTCCTGAGGTGACGTTGTGACATTTTTGTTGTACAGTAAAGCTTTTTGTTGTTGCTGCTGCTGTTGCGGCTGCTGGACATTGAAATCTTAGTTATTTTCATGTGCTGTGAAGTTTGTTTTTACAGTTTCTCTGAGAAACTTAGCTGGTGTTGTCTTGCAGTTCAAGATTCTACTCAAAGCATTGGGCGTAAAATGTAATATATATTACATTTTAGCACTGGCCGCTCCTGTTGAGTGAATGCTGATCGGTCAACTTGTTTATGTGGCAAAATATTAAATTTTCCTAAAGTTTCTTCAAACTGCCCTTCATTTGAATCCATTGCCTCGCAGGAAGGTCACAGTGTGCAAAACAAACAAGCAAGAGGACAAAGAAGAGACAATCCTCCATTATGCCCCCCTTACTTCCTTCCCTCCCTTGCTTTCTCTTTCCCTTCATCCCCTGCTACCTTTATTTGCTGCCCTATTAACAACTGTTACTGCAGCTTTAATTACGCCCCTGTGATCTCCAAGAGTGGCGGGCACGTGTCATCTCCTTCCCAGGGGAGCCTGGGTAATTACCAGCATCCATCCAAGGGCCGTTGCTCCTGTTCCTCGGTCGCCGTGGCGATAATCACACTGCCGCCACTAACATCTGTTCCTTGGGCGAGAAGTCCAAGTGGCCTAAGCCTGTCACACCATGCCTCCCTGTGTCAGGCTTGACCTCTGACCCCACCCAGTGCTCCACAGGGCTAATTTGTTTACTCTCAAAGACAGGAAGGGACAGACTAAAATCCCAGCAGAATGCAAAAGCTTTCGACATTTGAATATGAACATTTTGTACATTTAAATATACTGTATGTGGTGTTTGTCTCACCATTTATATTTACATATACATATATTTGTTTGTGTTGTGATCTTGCTGTTTTGCTCATTATTTTGGTCATTAATTCTGACTCAGCTTCAGATATTTATCAGTGAAAACACCCACACCTTATTGACCACAAATTGTAGTGTTGAGAGGTTTTTCCGATGCATTTAAATGTGTAATGTAAATGTATATCGAACACACTGTCACTTCGAACTAAATATATATTCAAGGCAACAAAATTACATGGTTAGGTTTAGAATAAGGTGATGAATTGCGTTAAACTGAGCACAAATGCCGTGTAGTGTATGTTAGTCAAGTAAATGATGTATATTACATAAGTTGTGTGTGGTAACTGAACTCATGTGAATCATTTAAATTTTTGGTTTTACATGTGATACAAACAGCAGTCTCTTGGCTAAAAGTTTATTTGACCTTCCCCCTATGTGGATGTTATTGCTCTTTATAGTATGTCACCTCACCTCACTTCCTTCTTCTTCTGCAAAGAGAGATGCTAGAGAGTTACATATAGTGTCATAGCTTAAAACATAGGGCTGCAAACCAAGCATCCATATGTGGCAATGGCAAGCTGGAAATGAGAACACATACTGAATAATTGCTGTGTAATTAGGTGTATGTATAAGTGTGTATAAGTGAGTATTCCTTCTATATCAGATTTTTGTGGTTTCTTTTTCGGCAGGAAGCCATTCTAAATTGTGTCATAAACTTCACACAAAAAGAACAAAATTTGATCTGCCAACAAGATTTTTAGTTTGATTATGATCCTCAGACTCAATTATGTATTTGTCATGCATTTCATGATGCCAGAGCCCTTTACTGTTATGAATTTTTAAAGTCAGAGTTGTCAGTCTTAAGGGAGGATGTGAGCTCTTATGACCTTTTCTCTGCTGCAGCAGGCTGCATCAGTACTGTCTGTAAGATAAATACAAACTATCCAGTGTGCTGCATTATGGCTCAGTAAAAATACAGTTTAAACCAGAGCATACACAATACAAGGTACTAAATTCAATCTGAAATTTTACAAATGCTCCACTGATTACCTCATTTAGGCCTTTGTTTCAGCCCCACAAATACTGTCTAGAGGCCACTTATAGCAAATCTGTTTGATGGGACTATTTGCCCCAACCATAACTGAGATTTTACA
Organism: Hypoplectrus providencianus; assembly: GCA_028566105.1. Taxonomy (NCBI): domain Eukaryota; kingdom Metazoa; phylum Chordata; class Actinopteri; order Perciformes; family Serranidae; genus Hypoplectrus; species Hypoplectrus providencianus. The sequence continues at coordinate 8,533,427 of JAOWBC010000248.1, read as the reverse complement.
GCAGAGTGGGACCCTGTCCAGTTCTATATACATCTTTTCAAAACTCTTCCTCTCATGTGCAGCATTCTGCAAGTCTTGGCCAAGTTTTCATGGGAAAAGAAAGACGAAGTTACAGAGCGCGAGTCAGAATTAGGCAGCAATCAGCATACAAATCCTCAGAGACTATAGAGCCATTTCCCTCTTTCTCACTGATGAGACCCAGCAGTAAGTTTTGCCCTGCCTGCAAACTTTTCCCATAATGAGAGCACTTAGATGTCCCTGACCACACTTAGACACAAGAAAAAGTGGGAGGATTAAGTGTGGATACGGTAGATGAAGGGATAGGTAGCTACTCTAAATTAAGATATATTGCATATTTGCGGCAGATGAGGTGGCAGAATATAAAGAAGCGTGGAGGCTTAAATAATGAAAAGCTTTCTGATCAAAGGGACAGGAAAAGCGATGTATTTAAGCAGGTCAGAATCTTTAAAAGCAGTTTTATTTATGCGCTTTTTAAAAGAAAGTCATAGTCAATATTTGGCAGCTGTGACATTAACGAGCAACGTATTATAAGGGAGGGGGATTCATAAATATGCATAAAGATATTAGTGGGGTGTTAACAGTAAGCACCTGTCTACTTAACCGTGACAGGAACTCTGTGAGTGACTTTACAGAGACCCCCCCTCCTCACCGAGCCACATGTGTCCTTCTATACTTAACGTCGCCTCTCCCTGCCAGTGACAGTGCCGCTGACAACCCACACTTGGAAAAAAAAGAACATGTTTTCAGAGATGTCAACCAGCGATGGTGAAAGCTCAAGGTTAGAGTTGCTCGTTCACTCGTTGGCTGGCACATCCGCCAGCCTGCCTCCCTGCCCGCCCGCCCGCCCCCGG
>JAOWBC010000248.1:8503662-8514734 GCA_028566105.1 Hypoplectrus providencianus | reverse complement strand
GCTATAGAATATTTCAGTTGTTTTGTCATATTTTTCTTAGGATTGTTTTGGTATGAACAATATTTAAAACCTTTTAAAATTTCAAATCCTATGTCTTTATGACAATAGAATATACGACTAGTAATATACAGCATTAATGAGTAATACCCAAATATAGCACTCCTGATGTTACTATTATACAATTTAATATCACATTTTAAAACCAAGTCTAAAGTTGTGCCTGTTCAATGTTGAATGCCTATCAATTATATTAAGTTTTTATTATCATCATTATTAAGATTTAAGATGACATTACCACTTGATGTTAAACAGATAAGCACAATCAACTTCTCCTGTGCAGAAAGAGGAACACATGAAGCACTGTGTTACTCTGCAGAACATGTACTTGCTTTATCATGTTGTTGAAAGTGTATATGAAGTGTGTATGTGTGTTTGTATTCTGGCCACTCAGCGTGCAACCTTGGCTGGCCTGTTCTGACACTCAATTTATCGTCGTGTGATTTGAGGCCTTAGTTTCTCATTACACCCAAAGTTTTTGTGTCCTTGTGCGACAAAAATTAGTTTGTGTGTCCGTGTAAATCACCTGTCATATGCACATGCTCCTTTAAGGAAAGGCCAAGGGTGTCATTTGATTCCTGCTGCCTTGCTTTCATATTTATGCGTCTCATATTCACGTCCATTGGCTGTGTCTCGGTTGGGCTATCCATCAACACTTTTTATCCCCATCGCACCAACAATACGGACATAAAACGCTCTTTTACGTCAGCAAAATGCTGCCACAAATAAAACCGGAACAACACACCTCTTTATTTGTCTGGGTAATAAACTACATAAATTAAAACTGATAAGTGACAAAATTTGCATGAGTCATATCCTGTGGGCCTGGGCTTTAATGGAAATGACCAGAGGCAGTGAAGCTGTACCATAAAGCACTGCCCACAAAATTGGAAAACATAGGTGATATATTAATAAGTTTACAAAACTGAGGGACAACCAGAGCCCAAGGGGACGTGTCCTGCTCTCTTCAAGACGAGGCTATTTTTCAAACAAATATGTCAAAGAAACATTTTGAAAACTGTATCACTCATCCTGTCAAATGAAATGTCCAACACTTGTGAAATATTCATTTTACAAAATGTATGCAGTTGTTTGTTGTTGAGGTGCATATATTTTATTTTGGCTCACCCACACAGGGATCTAGGATGAATAGTACCTGTCCAGTAAGATATCTCAATAAAATACATCTGACTTTATGGAAGATTATATTTTTATTGTAGCCATATCAAATAATAAAAGAAAAACAGTCCATGTTAAATGAACTAGAATTAATAATATTGTAATGTAATGTGGGAAGAAGGAAATGATACATGATTTAGAACATTTAATCCTTTATTTACTAACCTTTTTAGTAAAGAAGAAGAAATGAAATAATCGTCATGCATTAATCAAGAGCAAATATATCCATGAGAAAACTGCTCCCAGTCTGTACCGTCTGCACCACAACACAAATGATGCTCATCTGCAGGTTGTGTATTTTGCCATATATTCAGGATGAATAAAACAAAATACAAACAAAACAAAAAAGGGAACCTAGTTAAAAGCGATGGGATGAAGAGACGTCTCTCTCAATTTTGTACACTCAAACAAAATCAGTTGCCTTTAGCCTGCTTAGGGGTAGAAGGTGAGGGAAGCTCACAAAAGCAGTGCAATTATTCTGCTCTGGCACAACAACAGAGAGCAAAAAGAGCATCAAAGGCTTTCCTCTGAGCAAAATAGGGCTCCCTCAGAGGAAAAGCGCAACCTGTGTGTGAATACCGGTGCATGGACTTTTGGTCCTCTCTTGAGACACAGGAGGCAAAGGATGTATGTCAGTGTCAGTATTAAAGTTACAGTACATATCCACTTTGATTATGTTATAGCACAGATTGCAGCGACAGTTAATAATACATTGTGTAAAGCATGTTATATACACTTTGCCTTTGGAATACTCAAACTGAATGAAAATAAAATAAATAAAAAAAAGTAAAATTAATTATGCTTAAAATGTGGTTAAGAAATGAGAACTGAAAAGTAAAATCGAACATTTCGTATATAAAAAAATCTTGAAGAAACAAATCCAATCTAATTTGTTACATGTTAAATGGGTTTCATGCAGTATTACATGTAAAATTATTGCTTTAATATGTGAGGTGTTACATTATTCACAGTTAGTATTAATCATAATGTAAAAAACATACAGCAAATGTGCAAACTTTCCCTTTGGGCATGCTTCATATTTGCATGTGCTATTGTATTCTTTAATAAGAAAGAAAATGCATTTGTTTTTATTTTCTTAACTATTGCCACGTCCGTTCATCAAAACTGAAGTTTAAAACGGATAGTAAAGGAGAAAATGCCCGAGATTGATTTTCTTTCAGGCATATTAGAGGACAGCTTTTAATATATAAGGGTCCTTTCATTACCCGGAAGTCTAGCACTCACGTTGTTGTGTACAAGCACCGGTTGCTAAGCATAGTTATCACGTTATTTACTGTTATAGTAAATACTTATAGTGTCAGTAGTCTCGGAGCAAAAAAAAAAGAAGATGAAAGTTGTCGCATTAATAAGGTAACCGCGTTTTTTTTTTTTGCTTTATCTGTCTCACTGTACTATCAGTGACGCTTTTTACTAGCATGATAAAGACTGAATCTGAGATTAATTGGTGTAAACAAACGCTAGATAACTTATTTCTATAAGGTGTAAGGTATTGTGTTTTTACTCTGACTTTGTTTCAAGCCCCCATATACCATGTCACTTGTAGAAAACCATAGTTATCGATTATAAGGCTATTAAAAGCCAGTACAACAGTGTCACACAGTTGCTAAATTAATGTTTAAAATCTGATTACATCATTCATCACTGAATATTAATGCTGCTGTATCACCAGCCATACATCCCTCATAATGTGTAGGTCTGCATAGACATAGCGATGAAATTGTGCCTATTTCTCACGCTGTGTTCCAGTGGAGGCAAAGACAGCTGCTACAACATGATGCAGTGTGTGGCTGCTGGGCACCGGATCGTCGCTCTGGCCAACCTCCGTCCTGCTAACACAGGTGAGGAGGATTCACTGCTGGGGTTTGTGTGATCTACAGGGGCTGGCTGGGCTATATGGGCCAGCCAGCTGCAGTTCTGCAGGCAAAGTAACTAAGGCTGTACACAGTTAAAGCACTGCAGAACTACATGGTGAGGGTTTAATTTGTGATTTGTCATTTTCTTGATTACCAAATTGATTAGTTATTAGTTAGTGGTCTATCATATGTCGCAAAATGAAGAAAATTGTAAATAATTGTTTTGCAAAGTCCTTTTCGACTTTTTAGCTTAAAAAAGTATTAAAACTGATAAATTGATTGAAGTTGGAAATTCATTGACAGTTGGAAACTTAATGATTTATTGATTGATAATTTCAGGTCTGATTAGCATCACACGTTTAATGAACAAACAGCTGCAAATAAATAACATTTTTTAATTTATGTATTTATTTTACTCTGTTTTATTGTTGAATGGAATTCATTGTGGTCCAAAACACAATAAAATTAATAATTGTATGAAATACAAAATATTGAAATAAAACTAACCGTGAAATGTTTGAGAATGCTTTGAATACCACATTTAATTATTATTTAGTAAATGTTAGAGTTATGTTTAAATTATTTTTGATAAATTACTTAATCTGTAGATATTATTACATTATATCTTCTTTCTTTTCTTTTTTTAATCTTGGCTAACATGGAGCTTAATGTAGTTATTCAGTATTTATTTTAAACAGCTCTGGAGTATTTTGCAAGCAAATGCTGTTATCCATGGGATTAACATTAAATTGGCAATGGCAATGGCAATCAAAGTCTTGTCATCACATGTCATTAATAACCACTATTTGTTGGTGCGTGCATAAATTTGTTGAGATCTGAAATTATTTTCTGGAGGTTTATTTACCCATTGAGATGCTGGCCTCATAAGCGGGCTGCTTGGGACCATTTTTGTGCAGAAATTCCCCCCTGTCTCTCCATTTCAGTCTGTCATCTCTATCATACAATGACCAAAAAATATCTTTATAAAAGCAATTGTAACTCTGTATAGTCTTGATCACTGTTAACACATATCTTGTCCTCACAGATGAGTTGGACAGCTACATGTACCAGACAGTTGGCCACCAGGCCATAGATCTGTATGCCGAAGCCATGGATCTGCCCCTGTATAGACGCACCATCCAGGGCTCCAGCCTGGACACCAGCAGAGATTACAGCGTGACAGAGGGGGATGAGGTGGAGGACCTGTATGAGCTGCTGCTCCTCGTCAAGGTAGGCTTTGACCATTAGTGAGAAATTAATAATTTTAATACCTCAGCACTGCACTGGCCTACAGTTCCCCTGATTCTCTTAATACCTGAGGAACACACCCTCTCTTTTATCCATTCACACTCATACATTCAACTATTTTATGTTTTTTCATGATAAGCAATACTTTCATCATTACCAGTTACTAATACATCAAACACACTGAATGATGCCATATCTAATTTTATCATTTCAATTAAAGAAGTACAAACAAGTACAAAGTGCCATATATTAAACTTAAGGGGTCAAAGCATTTGTTGTAGCAACAAATGTTGATAAGCATGCCAACAGTAGGTTAACTTTATTTGCACATATAGAAGAAACAAATCAGCAATTGATTTACCAATGTCCTCATTCAGGAACCTTGCAAACTTAAAGGGATAGTGTTTTTTTTTTTTTTTTTAGTCATATGAGATACTTTTGTCACTGCTTTACCTTGCTATCAGACTGTCCTTTTCAACAGGTAACTGAAGCTGCTCTATCCAGCTGTACTGTCTTCAAAGCCAGCGGACACCATCAGACAAAAACAGTAATTTAACCTTCCATTAAAAGAGGGTAGTTGCTGGCCTACTGCTGCCTTGTTCTGTGAGCTTGTTTTTGTGATTTTGTGACTTTAGTAATTTAAGTTTAATACAGACAATAAATGTATTCAAATATTCACATAGATATACACAAACCAAAATATGCACTATTGTATATATCATTAAAAATTTGATTGATTGGACAGGATCCCTTCAAAAACTCAAAGCAAAGTGAAAAACATTAAATCAAATAATAAAGTATCACACCAATGTGGAATATGAAAAAAGTCAAATCTACATTTCGCAAATGATATTAGAGGCTTCACAAATCTCAGAATGATATTACAACGGAGCATAATTATGAGAACTCATCATTCCAATGCTGCACTGAGCGTATACAATAGTCATCGTTTTGACTCCTTGCCACCACTGACATATGCTCGACTGCTTTTTAGTGAACAAGCTCTCAGAGCACTACTAAACTTCTCATCTCGGCTAAGGTTCATGACATATGTCACACTGTTGAGATGTTTTACAAGTCATTCTCTGTGAATTCAGAGTCACTTTGTAGCCCATCAGCACTGTCTCAAAGAGACCCTGCTTGTCTCGTCTCATCTGGCCTGCTGTACACTAACAGTCCTCAGCACCTATTGTAAAGTGCAACCAAGCTGCTCCATAGATTAAAAAGCGATGTAGGTGCTTTTAGCCTGTCTCATTTAGTATGTCTTGATTTCACTTTCAAAGTGAGGTAAGTTTTCTTTTCATCTTACTCTGGGAAAATAGTGTGCCCGTTGTATCAGTTAATCAAAGTTTTATGTGTGAAGTTGGAGAGAGGTGCCCTTCAACAACTGGCTTCACAGGAAAAATTCCATTCTTTTTTTTATCTCACTTGACAGAAGATCAGATGCAAAAATTAATCACCAAATAAATATTTAATCAAATACCACTTTTGCCAGGACACTGAGAAAATATTCATTTGATGCCAAATTATGTATGAGACCTCGGTGGTCTGATGTGGTGTGGGGTGGCTGACTGACAGGTTTGAGACAACGGCGTGTGTGTTTAACACACCGCTGGCACTGCCTGCCCACCTGACCGCCTGCAGCCATGAGGAAGCTACCTGGACACACACTTCAACAGCTCTCCCTGCTGTCAGCGCAAGCAGGGTGTGGGATTGATCCTGTGTAACACTTTTTCCCCTCCGCACCCCCACACAACCTCTCATTTTAGCTTGCAGCATCAAAATTTAAGAGCTTCTTATGGGACGGTGGAGAGGAGTTTGTTGTTGAGATGGGAGTCGGCTTGACGTGGTGTAAATGAGAGAGGGGGGGTTGCTCTGTTTTTCCTGTTGGCCTGTGTGGAGACATGTTCATCCGGAGCTTGGGGCTGCTCCAGGGCCCTTGCATGTCCGCACACCGCCTGGGTGGCAAGGGCCAGTCAGCCTGCCTCAGGGCATTTCGCGCCCTCTGCCTGACTTTCTTTGTCGTCTTCTGTATAAATCGCAGGCTTTGCACGTGCGGATACATGAGAAAGCTCATGTTTGTGTGTTTTTCTTGTGAGTATGGACACATTCACACTGTCCAATTTCTGGATTTCCTGAGTATTCACAGTCAAATAGTGGACATCTCTCTGGTACGTGATGCAGTATACCACCTCTGCCTGTGGTCAGGGCTCTAATTGCAAAGGGCTGCTAATTTCCCATTTCCAGGGCTTCTCTGGTCTGACCTCACCAGTCAGACGGGCCATAGATCAGGGCAGCTGGACTCCCACGGGGCCATCACGGGCGAGCAGACCTCCAGCCGTCTCCCCATTTACCCCTCTCACCATCATCAACAGACCTCCACCATAAACAACAAGCTTCCTCTCTCTCTGAGTGATGTCAACCATAAGAATACAACTTTCCTATCTCCAATTTCAAGTTGCTGCTCTCTGAAGTTACTTTTTGGCATCTGTTGGTGTTCTATCTTGGACTATTTGTACCAAATTGTAAAGGGTATTTACAATTTATTAAATTCATGCAAGTCATTGCATTCCCTGTAATTATAAACTCACACAATTCTGTCAGAGCACTGCATATTTCCCCTTTAAAAGTCATGGCTTATGGTCACATTAATGTTCAACACATATACCTGGTTTACTAGGTGAACCCTATTTTTTTCTCCACCATATAAAGTTTGTGGTGTTGTTGATTAGTGAAGAAAATGATAGAGGGGGGAGAAAGAGAGAGAAAAACACTTCTTTTGATAATGAGCTGTTAAATCACCCTTACTGGAAAAGAACAGTTTTAGCATGAAAAAATGCAGTCTGTTTGGAAAGTGTGATATTTTGAAAGATTCTTTCTAGCAGTTTGAATTAATTAGAAGTTACAAGATTATATTTGGCAAATGACACTTGAGCATAGATGAAAGAAATTTTTTTTCTCAGATCCGGAGTTGATGAGTTTTAAGTGGATATTCTTCCCTCCTCCTCCTCCCTCGGTTGCAGTGCTGGCAACGGACCCGTAGCATGAGCCAACAGTGCCATCTATGGATCATTCCCAGAAGCTGATGAACCAGAGGCACTCAGTACACTCTGGCCTCCCGGAGAATGTTTGGAGCCATTCAAAAGACTCAAAGGAAGAGATCATATTCTTCAGAAGCATTGTTGATGGATGAAAAAAAGCCCAATTATAATAGAAAAAATGAGCTGTCCATCCTCTGGCAGTAGTGATAATGGCAGAATGACAATGTGGTCCTATCCTTGGCCCCTTTGCTCTCATCGCTGGCTGTGTATGGCAGTGTGTCTTTGAAGTGTGTAACCTGATAGATATGCAAGCCACAGCGTACCCCGTCCCATCCTGCTAGGTGCTGATCTTTGAACCCACTCTTTCAGGGGGAGAAATAACAGTTTTGTCAGCAGTGTGTGTGTGTGGGGGGGAGGTTGTTCACTTTTGAACATCTATGCATGTAAGAGTATATTTTTATAAAATAGGTGGCATCCTTGTGTCCTCTGCCAGGCTTCAAAGGCAGGCTAGAATGGGACTTTTATGTAAAAGGATAACTGAGCAAGTATCACATTTTGATTCTTAGTTTGTTATGTGTATACACTTTTTCAGTAAAACTGTCCTTGTTTGTGTATTTAGAAATTAGATTTCCTAGGTTATGTGTCCATACTTCATGTGTGTGGCTGCGCTGCTCTCATCTGCTGTGATCCGCTCTGATGTGTGATACAGATCAGCAGTGTCAGTCACCCCTGGCTGTAACGCCAGTCCCCCCGAAGGCCTGCAAAACCCCTCATATTAGTCATATCACATCCCTCAAGTCTTTTATCCTTCTCTCTGTGCTCTGTGACCTGACACAGTGGCTCTTTATGCCCCGTGACCCTTATTGTGTGTGTGTGTGTGTGTGCGCGCACACACACGCGCGCACTTGTGTGTTCAAGGTCAGGTCAAATCGGGCCTCTGTTAGATGATAACAGTTCTATCTCTGCTCTTTGTACACACCTCTGCTGTTTTTTTATTTGTATTTTTTGCCCCATTTTGCCTTTTTCAACACTACAGTTCTTCTCTCTGCCAACCTGAGCAAGGTGATATAACCACACATAACACACACACAAACACATAGCATCAAAACCTTGAAAAAATGTCTATTTTCACATATATTTCCTATATTGTTTCTTTTGTAGTTTAAAATAAACAGAGATTGAACAGCATTTTCTTTCTTCTAGCAACATTCAGCTCTGGTCCTTGCATGTAGAAGGGAAACTATAGTGAACAATAGAGGCTCCACAATGTGGTCATTTCAATTTATTCATTGAATTGCCAGAAAAATGCAACAATGTGAGATATAGAAGGACAGGATTGAAAAATCTGGCCATGTCGCCCAGCCTTTATAAGATATATTGTATCTCAGGATGTTTTTCAGCCGATAGAACACTTTGCAACACCAAGATGTTGTGTCTTAAAGAAGCACAGCTGATAAGCCACGAGTGTCATTGAGTTTTGCGAAGCTGCAACTCGAGCTTCAATCACTTGCTGTAGTAATAGATAATAAATAAAAAGATAGTGACTCTATTGCTGCAACTCTGCAACCTTTGAGCTGATGAATAAAGACAAAGACATTTAAGCTCATTAGAGTGATGAGGAACAATAGATGATATCTACGCACACGTCCCTTTCTGCCAGCTCTAATTAGCAGCACTGTGACATCTCTGTCGTACTGAGACCCAGCTTTGAGAGCGATGGAAATGTTACTTTCAAATCCAATTTCTTATCCTGTAATGTGTTCGACTTTTCAGAAACACTGCTTCTTTTATTTTTTGGATAACTGATATCGCGGGTCAGTTAACACCCAACTTCCTCCCTACTTTTTTTTTTTTTTTTTTTATCAAACCAGTTTTTTTTCTCTCTCTTGGAGACGTCTGGGAAAAGTCTCAGAGCGGTGCACTGAGACCTCTGGCCTTTGAAGATGAAACATTCCCTTCTGTTGGTGTGTGTTTAAACACCTTGTTTTTAGTGAGATAATCCTTTTCCTAAACTTGCACACACACACACACACCCATTCCGCGATTCTCCTGACCTTTATTACATACACACACACTCCCCCCTCATCCTCAGCCTCTACCGCTGCTCCATTATCGACATCAGCAGACAAGAGTGGGGCCCTCTGAGATTGCAGAGGCAGTCTGTCCACAAGTCCAAACATTCTTTTTCATTCTTCCCTCTCCCTCGCTCCTTCTTTCTTCCCTCTACTGGCATCTTTGTCTCCATTGTGTTGTCGTCGCACTTTCATCCGGACCCTTCAGAAGCCTGGCACTGCGTTGTTACGGGTGTCCTGATGGAGGTGCATCCTGCTGCGAGGAAAGGAGGGAGAGGGATTGAGGGAGAGGAGAAAGAAAGGAGCAGAGAAGAGGAGGAGGGCAGGCTGGCTGGCAGGCGGAGGAATCTCCAGTTGAACCAGGAGCTCTGCGGTATTGATTAGGGAGCCGAGGTGTTGTGAGACAAGTCGTTGAGGAGGGGTGTGAACTATGAAGGAAGAGGGGGGCGGTCAAAATCAAACACGCAGCCCTTCTCTGATTACCGGCATGGTGCAGCATTAGAGGTACACTGGGGGCTCAACAGGAAAATGGATTTCTTTAAAAAGCTGCTTAATACATAAATCATGACCTCTGGGGTCACAGCGAGGGTTTAGGAGATCAGATCAATAACAAAGCTAATGCAAAGCTTGTTGTAGCTGGTTTGTGGTGCAGAGAGACCTCTAAATGGTGTTATTGGAAGTAGCTTACAAGCCGTCTAAAACCGATGGATAATCACTTTGTAGAAAGTTTTTCTTTTATTTCGTTTTCTGTGCAAGTTTAGAGCACCACATATTTCAGCCAGTATGGATTCCTTCAAACAGCTGTCTCTCTGTGTCGCCTCTCTCTGTGATAGCCATTGTTATCTCTTCCTCTGGTCTGAGACTGCTTGTATTTATGTTGGTCGACACAGTGGCAGTGGGGTTGAGATTGCAGGCTTGTTTTGCACATGAGGAAGGATAGCATTAGCGCTGAGATAATGGCGCTGTGTATTGTTCGCTGGCCGTGTGGAAGTGGTGGGACAGGATCTATTAGATGCAGGCCCATTTCCCTCCAACTGACGCTAACAGTCCCCACAAACATTAGATAAAGAGCCTAGCCTCAAGCCTTTGTAATTTGTTTGTATTTTTCTGCTTAATGTACTTTGCTCAATCTTGTTTAGCGATGATGGAAGCTGATAGCCTTATCTCGCCTTGCCAAGGGCATGAGCCACTACCACTGCTTGGTTGAACATTGTTCCAATGAAGAATGTGTGTGTGTTTATAGTGCTTTTTTCTGATTTTATTTTGATGCCGGATCACTGTTAGATGTATCTGGCGGTTATTTGCATTTGAGATATTTGCTAATATGTTTTCTATGCACTTATGTAAATACACCATCATGGAAAGTGAATTGCTGTAATTTCTCTTTTGTTTTATTGTTCTTATTAAAAATTAAGGGAAATGCTGTGATCATTTTCTAAGCCTGGCTGACCAAATTTGATTTGTTTCCCATTTTTGTTACTGTGTGTTTTGTCACTTTTTCTTCAAAAAGCCTTTAGATGTCCTTGCTTTCAAAACAGCTGCTACTTTTGATCATCAGCGATCCACCGATACATCTTCACTGTCGCCCTTGATGAATATAT
>JAOWBC010000248.1:8473092-8485964 GCA_028566105.1 Hypoplectrus providencianus | reverse complement strand
TGTGTGTGTGTGTGTGTGTGTGTGTGTGTGTGTGTGTGCGTGTGCGCAGTGATGCAGCAGAGACGGTGATCCACTCCGCAGATGCCTTTGCTCCAGTTGGCTACCTGCATTTCTCCAAGTTACACACCGAGAACAAAGACACCGTGAGTCAAACTTCAGAAGGAATCCATGAGTATAACTTGTTTCATAAATAGGATCAATGTTGTTCAATGCTGAATCAATCATTTCACAACAAAAGTTTGAGTCACTGTGGGGTTGATTACTTCAAAACCTCTCTGAGGGCAAAACAAATACAAGAACAAAACCTTTTGGTGTCTGATAACTTTGTCGAGCAGAAGAGAAACACAGCACTGTAGGGCAGGGTTCAGATAAACCTCCAGAGGGCCTCCCCTCTCTCTCTCTCTCCCTCTCTCACCCCCTCTCCCTCTCCCTCTCTCTCTCTCTCTCTCTCTCTCTCTCTCTCTCTCTCTCTCCCTCTCCCTCTCTCTCTCTCTCTCTCTCTCTCTTCCCTATTTCGCACACTCTTGCTCTCGGTGTCTCCCTTCATCCCTCGCTCTCTCTCCTCTAGCCCCACATGGCCTACTTTGACGTCTGCAATATTCACTGCAGCCTGAAACTAGGCCCAGCTTAATAAACATGTCTGCTCACATTAAGGCGCTTTGCATTCAGGTAGCTGGCTAAGCGGACACAGTCGGGGGTTGCAGAGAGGCACTAGGAATTGACTTTTGGTATATTAGAAGGAGCTGAATGGGGCTTCACAGACAAGAAGGGTGACACTTCAAAACACTTTCCCTGCAAGAACAGACGAGTTTATCATCCTTAAATTATTATTGAGAATTCTGTGATGGAGACACTGACCTCATTTATGAGTCGCTTTAATTACTGTGGTTGAAACTGTCTGGTTAAATAAGACACCTACTAGTTGATGAGTGTTCCTGGTGACAGGAAGTGCTGTTGCATGCTGTTGTATTTGCTGCAGCGAGGTATTACACTGGGGGATGCTGCTCGCCTGTAGCTCGTCATGTCTCCAGGGTAAAGCATGCCATTCGCACGTGCGTCTCTTTGCACGGCACACAATACTGCGTACGTTTGATTTTGTGTTTGTTTGTCTGCAAGAGAGTTTGCAGCCTCGTGTGTTTGTATCTTTTGCATGCTGGGTGGGGGGCTGGGACTGTTATGGACAGAAAACATACCCCCATCCCACAACCTCCATGACCCTGCAGCTTCACTCCCTACAGCTATATATTTTTTCACTCCCATCGCCGCCGCTCCCACCCCCATCACACAAACACAGACACACGCTCACACAGCCCCTGTAGCCCCCCTTAGGTTGCTGGGGGAAGAGCAGGGAGATCCAGGGCCCTGCAAGGGGAGGGGAAGGGAGGGGGGCAACCAGGGGAGAACCTGCCCTGGTTCAGCCTTCTGAAGCTCTTCTCGTCAGGGTGACAGATCCGTGGTGACACCAGCACTAGAGGAAACTGCACCGAGCTCAGGGGGTGGGGATGGACCACCATCATTTGCCCTCCGTTAATGCTAGTCAAGCTATTTTTCATGCTGGCCAGGAGAGAGGGGCTGAAGTATAATTAATTTGATTATCATATGGCGTAATGCGGTTGACAGCAGACGAGGGGGGTGAATGAGTGTTGGGCAGGGTGAGGGGGGGGGCGTTGAGGGAATATGAAATATGTATTCAAATGCGTGACGCCCCAGCAGGATTTGGCAGGTAATATGTATGCCTTAGAGAATGATAATGATTTGTTATTTAAAGAAGTAGCAGGCAAAGTATAAGTAAACAGAAGGAAAAAAAACTGGTGAAATCCAAAACATGTCTCACACATTCATTCGTGAGTTTTGACTGACAGCCAGCATGATTGAATCTACAGTATCAGAAAACACCACTCCCTACTCGCCTGAACCACGAATATGTTAGCATGTTGTTTCATATTCATTCACCTTGAAGTTATGTGTGTCTGGGCCCTTGTCATGAAAGACTGACACACACAGCCTGCTTCATGGGGTATTTGAAAAGGTTGGCTAATTATACAGCGTTTTGTCTGTCTTTGCAAAAGGCTCAGCGCTCTTTGGTGGGCGTTTGGCCTGATGTATTCCCTGTGGTGCTTTATTGCAGGATGTGGTGGCGAGAGCTTTGCCCCATGGTAGTTGTCCTTGCCAGAGCGCCATTGACAAGATGACTGACGAGGTGGAATATGCTGATCAAGCTCAAGACAACCAGCAAGAATTTACATCAAATTGTGACCTTAGTTGTCAGCGGGGCCACGGTGAGATTCATTTATGGTGAGACATGCACGTGCTGACATGCATGCTTGAGTGTGTATTTACGTGTGTGTGTGTCAAAAGATATTTGTGTGTGTTTTGTGTTTCCTGAATCTGTGTCACGCGGCCACCATCATGATGCTAGTATTTTTGAGTGATTGTTTGACAAGAGATGTCATTTCAGCAGTGTATTTGTGACAGTCTCTGAATTCATTTCTCCTTTGACATAAACCGCCTATGCATGAATTACCTCTCATACAGCATATGCCCTGGTTGTAAATGAAGCTATTCACCTTAATCCCTCAGCATTCTGCCTTGTTGGAGATGGGAGGGAAGGAATTTTTAGGGGGAGACAGCAGGTCAGCATTAGATGACACATACAAGTGCTACTATGGGGACTAACATCACCACACAAAATTGGGCTTATTCAATCTATACAGGTCTATAATTTCCAGTCACACCCAATTTATGCTATTCTAAGACTTTATCATTCTTAGGTTCCAGACCCCAGTATGCAGAAATATTCAAATACAATAAATTCATATTAACACATACGTATTGCATAAGAAAAACTGTATGTTTTGGGCCTAGAATTGCATGGAATCAGCATGAAAATAGATTTGAACCCTTCGAACCTATCTTCATGCATACACCTTTAGGTCAGAGCTCAAAGAATTACTTTAAAATGGGCAGATGTCAGTTTTTCCCTCAGTAAAATTTTGCCTGACTTAAACAATATTTCTACACCTTCCTGACAAGAAATCCTGACCCAGTTGGTACCAATGGATTCCAATGGAGGTCTTATACTTCACACATACTGAAAACATTGGACCAACCCATGCTGACTACACACAGTACTTGTGGAAATACAAACCAGCTAACTCTCTTCCTCTTCATGTATCTCTTCCTGCAGATCTCCCTCCATCCTGCTCACCAAGAAGCTCCAGAGGCTATCAGTGGATCTCTGGCATCAATGGCCTTCAGAGCAAAGATCCCGACATCCAGCGCCAGACATCCGCTGCTTTCACACAGCTGCAAAGTAAGGGAAAGTATTAGGCAAGAGTGTGAACACTTAGGAAACAAATACATGGTGTGACAGAGCTCTGGTCACACTTTCAAATACCTTCACTCTAGAACAACATGAGGACCTACAAGAACAGTGTTTCTTGCCTACCCCTATATCGTAGAAGCAAGAGACACACAGAACGACACTTACAAGTATACTAAACTTTAATAAGTCATGTTTTCTTTGATCAAAGAAATATTGCATCTGTGATATGATCAAGGGGGATGATACAGAATTCCTTTGTCCAGGGGTGATTTAAGCGGCTCAGTAAAACAGATTCTTAAAGTACAACCCCCCCTACTTTAGTCTGAAAAAGTGAATGGGGAGAAATATATGGGGAAAACTTCTTTGTCCCTTGGGTGTCTTTCTTTCTCCTTGCTGTGTTAGCTAAAGACACACCAGGAGGTGTGGCAGAGCTTGAGAAGTCGTTCCTTATTCAAAAGTGCATGTCAACCCAGCAGGCAAAAACCCTGTGTGTCAGAGACTCCGTCAGTCACAAGCCTGGGATGGCAAGATGGCCACCAAGCAAGGACAAGCACTTCAAATTAACCCAAACTAAGCCTCTTTTTAAACACACACACACACACACGCACACATACACACACAATGCAGTCATGTTGGGTGGGTTATCGTTTTTGCCCTGCAGAAGTTTAAAAGTGCACGCTTTTACAGTGTATCTTGAGTCTTTTTTTCTCTTTCTCTTTTTTGATGGAGAAAGAGGAGCGAAAGATGAAAAGCATATTTAATGTTTATCGTGGTGCTCGGCTGAACAGCCTTCACAGTGCAGAGACAATATTAAACAAGTTAATATTTAATGAACAACCTCTTTGTATGAGGGCGAAGTAGTCTGAGACGCTAGTGTTGGCAAAGGAAAAACAAACTTGAAGCTCTTTCAAATGATTGTAGGGAGAAAGGCTTTGCTTTGAGCCCTTGTTTCTGTGTTTGCATCCAAAGCCTACAATGTGCACACATTCTGTGTTAGGCTGCTCTTTATGGAAGAGGACAAATTCCATTACCACTTTAATGCAATTTCAATAGATTGAAAAAAAAAACACAAAAAAAAAACTATGCGCTTTTTAACTACAATGGTGCTTTGAAATAACTGAACTATCTGACTCTGCGGTAGGTCTAGCTAGGCTGAAAGCCTGACATTTTGACACCAGTAAATGCCTGTAAACTGACTGCATCAGAGTTTGCTGGTCTGTTGCAGTGGGAGAAGACACAACTCTTAACAATCTCAAAACGAAGGCCAAAAGAAAACAAAATGCCAAAAGAAATACTTGAACAAGAATAAGTTTATAGAGGTAAACCAAGAATATGAGTCTCAAAGAACCAGTTGCATGGAACTGGGAACCAGTTCCAAACAAACATGTACTAGGCCAAATGCTGACCTTCTTTTTGGTCATAAGCCTACCATTTTCCCTGTGTAAACATGGTACATTTGTATGCAGTAAGGCGGCCCAATTGAAATGTCCATACTCAGAGACTCACAGATATTTAATGCACACTGCTTGTAGGCTTGTGAAGGCTTAGGACTGTTCTACTGTCAAATTGTCAAGTGTATGAAGGCTTTCGCTCGCATTTTGAGCCCTTAATGCGCACTTTCCATAAGTCTGCATTTCTACAGACTCTGCCTGAAGAAATAACGCACAATTCATAGCGTTGTGACATTAAAACACAGGGTTACTAGAAGGAGGCTGTACATTTACTGCAAGAGGAACCAGAGATTAGGATTTACAACAACATGAATAAGGTTTGGTAGTTAGTCAAGGTATGTTACTTTTCAATGTGCTAGACTGTAGTGTTATGTGTTGCCTATGTACAGGTGAGTTGGACAGCAGAGGCTGGAAGATGAAGGACATCATCCTGGTCCACCTGTATGTGAGGTCCATGGAAGACTTTGTTCAACTCAACGCAGTCTATAAGAGACACTTTGGCCTAAACCCTCCTGCCAGGTAAACAGGCCTTTCGTGCTGTTTTTCCAATCTCTTATGGAACATCTCTCCATTTTTCCCGCCTGCAAAGTATTCATTACACGTTTCACCTCTTTTCCTTGTAGGGTGTGTGTCCAGGCTCCTCTACCTGCCGGTCAGCTGCTGCAGATGGACTGCCTGCTCCATGACTGGGCCGAGCCCCTGGAGGAAGGCTGCTTCCACCAGAGGGAGGCCCTGCATGTCCAGAGCCTGTCCCACTGGGCCCCAGCCAACATCGGGCCCTACAGTCAGGCCCTCAGGGTAAGCTCCAAGGTCCCCAACAGCGAGAGCTGGTGTTCCTGAGAGCAGTTCGAAGAGCTGAAAACAGGGCTGGGAAAAAAGAAGTCGATATCATTAGATCAATCATTAGATAATATGTTTACCCATTTACTCTATTTGGATGGCACTTTACGTTCCAATCCTTACATATGGGAGGAAGCTAGAGTACATTCATAGATGCAGTCTTATGCAGACATTTATAGGAAAATAAGTTTTCCAATGAGATTATTTCTTATAAAAAAATATTTACTGAATTATCATAAAGCATGCGATTATATTAAATATATCTTATATCTAACCCTAACCCTGAAATAACCTATACAGAGGTGGATGATTTTGATCACTTCACTGTCCCTGGTTACAGTTTAACAGATTGTAATTATAAACTGAAACTCAGAGTAATTTAATCACTTATTGAGCTTATAATGAAAGCTTTATTCTCTTGTCAAATGATATGCTTTGCAGGCCACCCATGTTATTTACATTTTTTTTAATCCTCTTTTCATAATTTTCTGTTCATTTACCCACTGTTCTTCACATTACTTGTTTGGCAACTACGTGCAAATGATGGTGAAACTGAGTCCCTTAATCCTTGTCTAAGTGTGTGAGTCAGAAACAGCAACATTCTTTTTCTTTTGCGTCACTGTGAGCAAAGACATTGAAAGTATCACTTTATGCAGGTAGGTAACAGATCAATGGGTGAATACCAAGGATTACTTGGATGAATGCTGAATCTCACTGAGGGTTCTTATGATGCTTTGCTGTACTTACACTCTCACAAAGCAATTGAAGTGTCTCAGATTACATGCAGTACGTTTTGTTTGTCTCTGTTTTCTCTGTTTACGTATAGATGCACGCGTGCAGATGCGTGTGATTGTTGTTACGTGTGATAGTTTGTTCTCGTTAGTACTTTTTATGTATACATGTAAATATGTATGCCCATTATAGTGGGCAGCACAATTCCATTTTTGTTTCCACTTGTTTGTAAATCTACGAATAGAACTTCTTTCATATTGTTTCAAACCCAGGAAGAATGTGGAATTCAAAGGCAGAGCAGAGGAAGTGTGGGCCGTGGTTGCACGGTTGGCTTGGTGTTTTGTTTACCCAGTGTGTATTATATGGGATTACACTTGTCAAGGTACTGTCAACAAGGATAGTGTCCATCTCCTCCACACTGTCCTTGATCCTGCAGCCAAATCCATCTATGAGTGAGAACATGTGTGGATTAGCCATTCATTTAGAGGCTGACGGCATATCTCACCAGTGTGTCACTGAAGCTCAGAGGATCGTGTGCAGTTTGGATTCCTGAGATGTAACCTACAGAGTCAGGTTTGCTTTTAACATGCCAGCACTGTTTGATTTCCTCAATGGAGTCTCATTGAGACATGAAATTGAAGTCAGCTGTAGGCATGTGCTATTGCCTCTGGAAAACAGTGTAATCTCTCATTCCTCTAATGATCATTCATATCCAAAGCAATTTGAGAAAACAATAAGAGGAGTTTGCTTGCACAGAGACGCGTGCGACGCTACACACGACCCCTGCGTCGCCTCTCAGTGTGTCTGCTTCTCTTCCACGCTACAGCGGCTTAATTTGATCAAAAATGTATTAACAACTCTTCAGTACAGCAAGAGATTTTTACATATTGATACAATTACCCCCTTGCTGTGAGCAAGCGTGCAGTGCCACCCCTCCTCTCACCAGCGCGTTGACTCCGTCTTAATGACAATTTTCCTTGGTGACTGTTGCCGTGTGACACCATGACGACAGGGCTCTGGCAGCAACAGAGACAAAAAAGCTGCTGTCTGAGACCAAATAACCTGGAGCCCT
The DNA here is from genome assembly GCA_028566105.1 of Hypoplectrus providencianus. Classification (NCBI taxonomy): domain Eukaryota; kingdom Metazoa; phylum Chordata; class Actinopteri; order Perciformes; family Serranidae; genus Hypoplectrus; species Hypoplectrus providencianus. The sequence continues at coordinate 8,478,544 of JAOWBC010000248.1, read as the reverse complement.
CTACGTTTACTGTCTGTGCTACAGAATTAGTAATTAAAAGATCGGGCTACATCAGAACATTGGAAGGCGAGAGTTTAAATTAAAATGATTAAATTATTAAATTATTGTGTGCATGTCCAGACAGTTGTTTTGTGCCACAGAGGCGTTTGAAGGGGAAATAACTTGAAGGCAGAAAAATAGAAATTGAGACAGAACTGTCTATTCTTTGATTTCAATAGACAAGGTGCAGTAATTCTAACCATTTGAATATACTAGACGATAAACTGATCAATGTCCAACTCCACTGGGACCAGTGTATTGTTTTGACAAGTGTCCAGTGGTTTGAGAGGCAGCACATGGCTACTGACAGAACATGGCACGCTGGCCCTGCAGGATTTGACTGGAGTAGGTCTCCACATTGAAAGGGTGGTACTGGTGGAGGTAAAGAGGAATGGCATTAAGGATTGGCATGTGATGGATGCTGGACCTTCAAATTCCATCCATCTATTCATCTATCTGCCTGGCTTGTCATGTCTCCCAGCTTCAGCTCTCGGAAACAGCGGACTGACTGTCGACTTGGGCTGGCAAGCTGACAGATTCAGATCTGTCTTGATTTAAAGAATTAGTTAACCTTTACGATGTCAAAGCTGCGGGCCTCTTGGTGTATTGTATGCTAATGTATGAAATGCCGGTAGTTTAGGTAAAAGCCGCAAGCTATAAAGACAAAAACAGTGATTTAATGTAAGCACTGTTTTTACACTGTTTCATATTGTCCCATACCTGACCGACATGTGTTTAGAGGACATATCTACCAGAATATGCATTACTTCTGCTCTAACATATAATTTGTGAGTGCAGCTGTATCCACTGCACTCACTAATTGTTTTGTTTTGCTGTCTTATTTATCAAAGATATAATTTAAATTTCACTCTTTAGACAGCATTTGCATAATCAAATTAAGATATAAGAAATGCAGCTTTTTTAATGCATCAATCAATTTGTTGAAAAACAGAAGATGCTCCCAGATATAAAGTATTTTTGTCGCAAAATATCAAAACAAATTCTATCATGACAACAAAGGCAAAGTAATGGCATGCTTTTAAAAGAAATCAAAGTTATTACAGCATTTTATGTCAGTTTGTTTCCTAAAAGGAGCTTTTAAACAATTCCACTGCATTAAGATAATGGCAGGGGGAGAAAGAGCATGGGTGTCTTTAGCCAGCAATGTTCCACATTTTTACACAGAAATCCATTTGTACTAATAACAGACGATTACGCATATGACTTGCCAGATGGAAAAATGTACCTATCATTTACTGAATTCAGAGTTAACAACAGGAGTCTCAAACTGCAGGACCTTTTCCACGTCTATGGAGATTCGTTGTGCCTGTTCTTTCGCATTCCCTTTGGAGCCATATTTACAGAAGCAACACAATAGTCAAACCAGGTCTGAATAGGGAGACTATCAGTTGAATGGCTGTTAAACATCTCCTCTTTCCTGTTAAGGTAAGTGGCTCACCCCTGGGATATTTGCTAGGAAATTATACTCACTGATCAGATTCTGCGGGGTGCGTTTTGGGAGCTGACTGCACTACCCTCAGGTTGCTGGTGAACACTAACCCCTTGCCTCATTCCCCTAATTGTGAGTGACAGTCAATATTGTGGAAGACCGTCTTGCACAAGCCTGCGATAGGATTTGCATTGGATTTTGAAAATTGTCAAAGTGGACTGCGAGGCATCAGGAGGGAAGTGGATCTGACGCTGCCAATTAGCGTCAAAGGGAGGAGTGTGCTCTGGCGGGTATAGAATTTGAATAATCTGCTTACAGGAGTCTTAATGTCTAAAAACAATGAGCTGAACTTTGGATGGCCCTCTTGATGGAAAGTTCGAAGGTCAGACTAGGTCCCAGTGAAGTTAGGCCACCCATGTAGGGCCAGAAAGAAGATGTAAGAACAACTGAAAGTACACAGATGTTTCCTCTGCTTGTTGGAAGCCTCCAATTGGTATTTTTATGAGAATATTATCCATGATAACTCAAACGATTTTTTTATGTGATGACCTGGATGGGAATGAAATGTGGTAAAGATCTACAAATTGAGTTGAACATAGACTTTGGTTATGGCAAATGCACCTGAGACTGCTGCCTTACATGAATATATATGTTTTAAGGGCATACAGTGCAGGTATTGTGGCTTGCACATCCAAACTCCTCCCCATCATAATCAAAGTGGAAGCAACGAGGACACCGAAATTAAATCAGATATCAACCAAAATTGTATTGCAAACTTGTTATTTAGAACTTTCCCAACGTCTTCAAATGATCAACTATTACTTCTTAAGTCTATATAGAAAGTCCTGCATACTATACTTTTAACCTATCCTTTTCCTTATGTAATTACAGAACAATATGTCATAGTCGTTTCCATTAGAGATGCAGTTAGAAAACACAAAGTACACAATGACTATGTGAAGATAGCAGCCCTGCTTTATAGTGAACAATCAAAGGGCTGACAGCTAAATATGAGCCAGTTTGGTGAGTGAGAAAGCAGAAATTTTTGTGATGAATGGCAGAAATTAAGCTAAGTGCTTTAGTTTTATGGTTTGTTGTTCTCACCCAGAATGTTTCACTACAGTAAAAGAGCCAACATGCACAATTCAGCAGCCCCCCTCCATCACATCACATCAAACATCCCCCCACCTCCCCAAACTTCCTCATTTTACATCTAGAGACTACATCTACCTCAATTACCACAGAAGAGTAATTAGCCAAAAAACAGTGTGTGTGCGTGCATCCGCGTTCAGGGAGGTATTCATGCAGCACGAACAGATTAATTAGGACATTTAACTTCATTTCTAATACAACAAAATTAATCCCATAAAATATGAGGGATCTCGGAGGAGGTGCCTGTCAGCATCTGACGCCTCTCCCCTGTTTGCCATAATCTATTAAAACCTTGCTTTTATCTCACCTCTCCCCTGTCATACTTTATGGATTTTTTCATAAACACGGCCCATACTTCATAAATGTCTCAATTTTCTAGTCTATTAACATTACTTCAAAAGCGCTTGATAAAAGAGGAGGGCATGCGTGAAATAATGCACCAATAATACGAAGTGCTGGAGGCTAGAACAGTAGGGGCGGCTCTCCAGCGTGCACACTCAGACAATGCAAGGGATGTTATCAACTTTAATAAAGAACAAATGATCACTTCCAACCAAGGAGGAGGGGAGATGAGGCAGGGAGGAAGGGGTGGGACCAGGAGGGGAACAGTTGTCGAGTAATTGAGTCGATGAAAAATGAGGTCTTGAAGGCTCAGCGGTTTGAGCAGTCATGAGACTGAAGGCTTCTCAAAACTAAGGTGTTCTTCACTTGTACTTACTTGCTCCTAGTTGCAGAGGAGGATGTTAACACAGATTTGTTTTTTCTTTTCATTTCACTGAAGGCACAAGCAGAATAGGCTGGTTGTTTCCTTTCCGGAATGCCTGAATTGTGTGCAATGAGATGAACCTTTTGTCTGGGGAGAGTCAGAAAGGTTTTTGACTGACAGTCGAGCTTCACCTCACAGCCTTTCCCCCAGCCAGCATCGATTCAGTTCCTGTCTTTGTACATCACCCGAGTCTGTCTCTGTAGGCTCTCCTCATCCTACCCAAACACTGGGGTCAACTGTCTTCGCTTGAACTGGACTCACACAAAACACACTGATCAAACCCGGTAAGACCTTACCGCAATGGCATGTCGGCTGTATGCCCCGAGGCCAGATTTTAAGCACACACACATACACCTGTGTGCTCTTTGTGATAAGCCCTGGCTGTATGACAAGGTAAACTGGTTTGGTCATTAAAATGTGTCACAGGTGACTCTCGTGAATGACAAGACAGGCAGTCGCCTTTCAAATGGCTGTGATTGACATGCAAATAGATAAAGATATATGCAAAGACAAACAAAGTGAGTGACTGAGTGTGCACACGTTATCTCAAACCATCAGCACCTAAACATTTCCTGACAAATGTTTGCTTGTGTGCAGGTCTGTTTACCCACATGTATGCATACACTTCAGCACTGTCTTGTATGCAAAAATGGGGACTTCCTTCCCCCTTCACTAATACAGCACTGCATCCCAAGACATATCTGCGGTGACATATTGTCATATCTCCATCCTGGGACATTGCTATTGGACGGGGGTAGGGCACTTGTGTCTGTAAATGTGTGCACATATATGTGAGAGGTCGTATCAGACTACGTTTTTAATCTGATGAGGGGGCAGTTTTTATGGGAAGCGGTAGACGGCAGAGGAGGTAATTATGTTCCTCCCAACCCTATCCCTCACGCCCCGTGTCCCCTCCTTTTTCTCCTGCTGTGACCGCATAGAGGCTGACCTACCATGGCGGTGGTCATTTCCAGGAGTCAGTGCATTTTTTTAATACATTATCTTGCGCCACTGCTGCTGCAGCACCACGTGGGGACAGACTGGTATCAGCTTGTACCAGGCGAGGACAGGGGAAGGACTGGATCTGTCAGAGTGCATCGAGTCTCACGCAGCCGTGTACGCCGGCGCTGTGCCTCTGCCCCGGCCCCTGCCACACTCCCACTCATTAATGGGCCCGGCCCTGACAACTGATCCTAATTGCCTTTGAACAGCTCTTCATGTATTATTGGTGCCTGACTGCCTTGGTTCATGTCAACAAGCCATGGGAAGTAGGGACGGGATCACCATGGCCATCGTCCCACTTCCTCTTTTACATACAGACTGATTTGGAGATAGATGTATACTATAGATATGCATTTATATATATGTATTTGTGTGTGTGTGTGTGTGTGTGTGTGTGTGTGTGTGTGTGTGTATATATATACCACAAAACAATCACCTGTAAAGCCTTGAGAGACACACGACAGAAAAATAGACTCTCTGGTGTCTGAATGGTCAGCTCCACTGCATTATGCTTATTATTGCATAATGCAGAAAAAAAAACCATTTTTTTATTACTTAAGTAGCTACAGTTTACAAATACAATTGAATAAAATTTAAAGTACATAAATAGAATCAGGAATGGTGTATATATATATGATTTTTTTCGTTAAATGCTACACTTTTTAATTCGAGATCACCCTGTGCCCCATAAGTCTGTGTGTGTGCTCTTGTTTTCTTCTCACTTTGTCACAGCTGATGAGCAGTGGAGGGGTGAACGGCTCACAGACATCAAGAAGGCATCTGAAAAGCGTCATGTAAAGATCCCACCACAGCAGATATCTGCCAAGACACTCACGCTATTACAATTGCAATCACAAACACTCAGTCAAAACACATCATTATTTGTAGTCCCATGTGTGAATTATTACCCCATATCCAACTATTTACTTCCCATTTTACCCCTCCATTTGAATATGGAGAAAGGATAGGTGCGGTGGCCTGGCTTTTTATTTGTGGAATGAAATAACTGAATACCAAATGCATAGATAAAAAGCATAGCGGCG
>JAOWBC010000248.1:8451427-8472992 GCA_028566105.1 Hypoplectrus providencianus | reverse complement strand
AGGTGCGGTGGCCTGGCTTTTTATTTGTGGAATGAAATAACTGAATACCAAATGCATAGATAAAAAGCATAGCGGCGTGTCCTGTCCACTCCCATCACTGTCTGAGAGAGGAGAGACGTATGACCATCCCATTACTATGGTAACTAGCCACTATATTCAGAGCTGCCCGGGTGTGTTTCTTCCCCCTGCAGTGACGAGAGGGCATAGCTGACAGGGCCCTACGCACATACACAGACACACACAGAAACGCACAGTCTGGAAGATGCTCCTCGTGTAATATACACATGTGGCAAATTCAGACAGAACAATTCAGGAGATGATTCCCACCCATACCAGTGTGGTGACATACAGGGACTAATAGGGAACAGCGTTAGGGAGAAATATATCCCGAAACTTTTCAACATTTTACTCATGGCCAAAATATTTCACTCAAAACAAGTAAAGCAGAATTATGAGTGGAATCTATCAGTGAGATCATTTTATTGAACTTATAGCTGCATTATTCTTTCATATTTTTGATGCAAAGCTATCAGCTTTATATAATTGAATACATTTGAGGAGCATTTTATGAATAGCTTGTTTTGTTAGAATAAATGATTGATATGGTACCAACAAACAGTGTTTATATTGCAGTTAGAGTCGGCTTGTTACTGCAGCAGATTCACCCACAGACTGCTGCACAGCCCTGCGCTGTACTTTGTGCATTTTAGGAAAATGCTATTATAGATAATTTCTATAATTATAATGCTCTCCTATGTTTCTGCGATCCCATAAGTTGCACACACATTAAAAGTGGCAGGCAGCGCCTCTGGTTAGGAACGATTATTACATCCACATGCAACAGTGTGCGAGCATTGCCATTTTGTCTTCATTTATTAACCGTTTTTTTTTTTTTTTTGCTGTACTACAGATGAGTCAGACGAGAGTTAGCGCTTACATTCCATTTGCTTTTGGCCACTCGCTTCATCATAAATTCCACATGGAGCAATTCTTCTGAGTAGTAACTTTTAACCCGGGTCATTCATTTTTCAAATGCCATTGTCATCAAAGCACACTTTACTGAGGTAAAAACTGCTGCAGATGAATAATATACAGCCTCCTGTTTTTTCTGCGGACATATCAGCATGTTCACTTTTAATATATATTTATTATTGATATTATGGATTTATTATGTAAGAGGATGTCAGCCCCTGTAAGTCTGGGTAATGTAATGTAGTTGAGATGCTCAGTGTAAGAGTTCATTCAATATAATATAGAGTACACAATATTTTCCATGTGTCAAATTTTATGGAGTGCAATTTGATGCTCCGCCATAAATAATAGTACTTGCTCTATTTTTTTCAGTGGAGATTTGGTTAATTTTAAGGATATTCTATTTTCTCAGTTTTCTTTTAGTGAAAGTGTTTTTATTATTGCTGGTGCACATTTACAGGAAATAACTCTTGTAATAATTCCAAAGAAAATTTAAGCAAGGATTAATTTTTAGGTTTTTATTGTTATATTTTATTCTTTTTATTGACATATGAACAAAAAACTATAAAAGCCTTTCTGTCAATGAAAGGAAATAATGAAAACTGCAAACAAATTGTATAACGTTTCTTTTGGCATTTTCTTCTCAAAATTTCCTTCATCCATATTCATGCACCTCACTGGTGGAATTTGTGGCTTATTTATGTGTACATTTTGACTTTTCAACAAAAAAAAAAGAAAAAGAAGAAAATCCAAGAAGACTTCGATACTGTCTCGCCAGCCTGTCCATGGGTTGAGTGGACTTTGTAAGAACGGCCTTGTTGATGCTCCTGCTGCCTTTTTAATGCAGCCATACTGCCATCTGTTGAAAGCAGAAGGGACTACAGCCCTTCTCGCTCTCCTTTGCTTTTCTGCACCGTCTTGTTCAGTCAGTCTTTCTTTTTTTCTTCGTCTCTTATTCATCTTTTATTTGTGAATACTAAACGACATTTTGTGTCCATTACAAGCTACAGAGCTACGGTAGGGCAGGGAAAAGGGTTGTGTGTGTTTGTGTTTCACTGGATGTTGTAGATGTGGACATAGAGGACTTTTCTCTCCGGACCAGCAGCTTCATGTCTCTGGGTCGCAGGCTGATTTGTTTTTGACATTCACACTGTCTCATGCAGAATAGACATTTCACACTGGGTCCCATCCTTCATATCGCTCACACACACACTCTGTCACACACACAAACATACTTAACTTCACCACCACTGACAGTTACGCTTTAATGGTTGTGCCACTTTGTGTTGACATAATTCTTTTGCACCCAGGTTAAGTTAGTGCTTCCATTACCAGCCAGAGCAAGAGATGCAGCTTCAAAAAGAGGAAAAATATGAAAAGACAGAAGAGACGAGGTGGTCACAGCTGGGAAGGGAGAAAGAACGGGGGTTGAGGGTTGCAGTTTCAGCATCATTCAATCAGACAACATGCCCCTCAGCTGAAACAGCGAGACCCTCCCAGATTCTCTCGAATTAGGGAGATTAGCAGGAAAGCGCATAATGCAGGATGATGGAATTTGTCATAATTTGCATTGTCCTGGAAAGATTCGGTTTGATAGAGCGATGCGTGGAGGGTCTTGTCATGTCCCACGGGCAGGTCATAGAGGAAGCTTGGCAGAAATGATTTTTGCGATATGTGCATCAGTCGTAAAAGCCTCAGAACCAATTTGTCAAAAAATGTGAGGTCGGGACAGTTGAAGGCAGCAGGGCATTTTGCCTAACGCAATGAAAAACCATGCCCCTCCATCACTCTCCATCTACAGCCCGGCTCTGCTGTAGCACAGTACTCCACAACAACAGACAATTTTATTACATCAGCACTGAGTATTTGTTCTGTTTCATGTGACCCTATTTCTTCATTTTGATATCATTATGACAATAGTAAATTTACATGAAAACAAAACAACAAAAGCCTTATGGAATTGTATCAAAACTAGTTTTATTTTGCGGCAATATATATATATATATTTTGATGGTGGTGGGAAGATTTATTTATTTATTCGTATATTCATGCCTGTTGGCATTCAGATGTGTCTCCCTGAGCATCCAGCAGTCAGGCTCCCCTGACCTTGGTTATAGGACTGAGCGGCAGCTCCTGACCACCATAAAGTTGACCAGAGCTGACATGACAGTGTTACTCTTCCACACGCTTCAGTGTCTATGGAGTGGGCATGTCGAGGGCAGACATACAGGCACAACAGAAAAATACACATAAGGTTTGAGAAAGTGGGGGTTGGGGAAAGGCCAGTGTCCCTGTCTCAGACTGACCACACGTTGCCACAACAATGGCTCATTATAATTGTGTAATTTTGTGTATACATCTAGATTTGTTGCTGTGATAACATTGTGTCTTGAGCATATGCTTATGGTTTGTTTTCGGAATAAATGTGCAGCTTTAGACCTGAGAGAATGCATTCAGAAATGCCCTATACTTGCCTTTCTTTGTGCACTTCATACGGCTATTTATGTCGCTGTTTAAGTAACACTGATTTTGTGTGACAGTTGAGCATACAGGGGTTAGGCTCAAACTGGAGCACAAACAGGAAGAAAAAAAATAGATAGTGGAAAAAATGAGGAGGGAATAAAAAAGGCAAATATCTCCCTCCCCCTTCCCGTGAAGTCTTAAATGAGAAGCCTAACATGGGGAGAGATTCTGTAGAGGGAAGACGGTTGTGGTTCTCCTGAAAGGTTTGTATTTGTAGAAATGAGGTGTCAGAAGAGGCAGGATTTCCTCAGGGCGCAGCACAACATGAGCCCATCTCTTATCATTTCCCACTCCCAGACGTGATCTGCTTTGAATGCACTAATGCTGAAAGAGCCCCACAGACTTGAAGCCAGTTCAAGATGAAATCACAGCACACATCCCTGACAAACTGCCATCCACCACACAAGGATTAAACAGCCGTTGCATATCAAATCCCCGCCAAAAAGCAGAAATAATATATGCACTTAAATACATTCAACAAAACTTCAACCTCAGTTTTTTGATCCCCACATTTTGAACTATTTTGAGCTATTTGCCAACCCTAAAATATTCAAGAAAAGAAGAAAATTACTAAAGTGAAAAGAAGTGTTGAGACATAAATTTAGAAATTTGTCACATATATTAAGAATGTTCCATAAGGGATTAAAAGTGAACCAAAGAGTCTCCCTTTTAAAATAAATTATAGTTTGTATATCAAATCAAGTTTTGAATAGAACATACCATGTAAATGCAGCATCCTTAGTTTGACTTTCCCAATGCTACTCACACACGTCAAATGTATTTAACATTTTGTCTAAACTCACTATAAACTATTTATTAAAGGCATACTTCTTTCAAAAATAATATTTGAAAAGTTTTAGCTCTGAGTTGGAAAGCCTGGTGCTCTGAAGATGCACTCATTTCCCTTTACTCCATGGTGACGCTGTAAACAACACTCAAAAGATGTAGAAACATGTCCATGAACAGACATATTCCAAATATTAATTACATTTTGCATTTAATTATCCACCCCGTAGCTGATACTGTGCTGCCATTACCCTTTTAGCTTGGTTACATGTGTCCTTGCATGAGGGAAAAGTTACACCATATTAATCTAACCTATTTTACACATTTTGTATTATCATTTTCCTGGTTAAATTATGCATGAGGTCTCAATGGGGAGAAATGTGACCATTAGCATATCTGATAGGAGCACTGGAGCAGTTTTCCACCTCTCTCTGTCCTTGGAACCAGGCAGAAAAACCTGACTGTTCGTCAATACCAGGTCATTTTATCCAGGCCAGCCCAGTTCATCCATACCATTCCAAAGCTCCGCTAATGACACTCTGAGACGTCCTCAACACGATGGGGGCCCAGAGGGCTCCAACACCAATGTGAATATAGTCTAGCACTGTCTGGTCATCTCTGGAAGCTCTTTGACAAAAACTGCAATTAGAAACACCTCAGACACACCAGCCTGAAACTAGACACTGTTAAGGGTTGGAAGTGGACACAGCCAGGCGCTTCCTGAGTACATTTACATATATGTTACTGTCTGCAGCTCACAGGGATGGAGAGAGAAGGTCTGCGGGGGTGGTGACCTTTTGACATGTCATTGAGTTTATTAGAAAAGTGTTGACCTTTCAACCGGTTAATAAAGGTTTATAAAGCATGAACAAAAAAGTGTGTTGTTAATACTTAGTAGAAAAAAGTGTGTTGTGGTCCTTTTTGTATTGTTAGGGCTGCTCAATCAGGCAGTAATATTAATCTATTGCCAGTGTGACACATTGTCACAAAATTAACAGAAAGATTGTGCAATACTGTTTACAATTCACTGCAATTCTTTCATTCACTGTGAAACAGAGATAAGACAAAAACAAATAATTGCCTTGTTAGGAACATTGTTAACTTTTTAATCATATTTTTTCTTTTCTCTTAATATTATAAAATATTGAAAATTAGGTACTGCTTTGGTATTTATCTTGATATGGTTTTATCCAAGTTGCCAATCCATAGCTTCTATAATTTGTTTCTGATAGAAAAAACGATAATATGATAATAATCATTTATTTTTCCTTCACAACACAGCAACTAGAGCCTAAAATGTCCAAAAACCTTTAAAGTTACGACAGGAAATATCAGATTTTATTAAAAGGCAGTAGAACAGAAATAAACCAACCCCAGCATGTGTAGTATTGATTCACGCTTTTCTCTGTGGGCCTATTAGACTGCGATGGCTAGCATTTGAAAAATACTTACCTTGTTATAGAAAGTTTAATGTCATATGCAATTGTTTGACCCTTATGAATATTAAAGGTTTCCATCTCTGGCCTATTAAAAATGCATGTGGCATTGTGGTTGTTGATCACGTTTAGAACGCCCATGCAAATTGGACTGTCTTCCCTGTCAAGGCCTAAGATGAATAATGTAGTTGTGTTGTATATTCAGGGACACACCATTGACAGTCAATTAACAAGTTTGATTGGTGTGTGAACTCATTCTTTTGAACTGTTAATTTTATGTAAATAGTATTCGCTCTCCCTTCTCCGCTGTCTCTCCCCCATCCAGGTTCACCACAGAAAGATATGCCCCCACCATCACAAACCCCCAAATCCCCAATTCCACCTCCCACTAAGAGTAACCAGAGCGGGATCCTTAATAATTGATCATCACACACCTGCTTGGTAGAAGCTATGGGAGTCTGCCTTTAACAGTCAAGGGGCCCCATGCTAGCCCCTTTTGATATTCAAATCGACAAATGGTAGCCGGCCTTTATGAATTCAAAGTGGAGCGAGCTCTTTTCATGGGGACGAGCTTGTTAAAAGATTCTGGCCACCCGTCCAACCTGATGGAGCCCTTCTTTGTTGGAGTGGATATGATGGCATTTGATGGCTCATAAATGGAATGCCAATGACAATTTGTTGTTGATGTGTGGGAATCTTGCTTTTATGTTAGGCAGACATAGTAATGCCGGCGCACAGGCAGATTGTGCTTGCAGGTAAATGATCCGGTGATTGATCCAACTGGTTGAAAGCAGCGAGGGCCTTATCTCTTCCCTTTCTTCCCCCTCACTCACTCACACTCCTCTTCCCGTCTTCCCTCCATCTCTTGTCTCCCGCACTGTCCCAGTAATTTGGAGCAGCAGAGATGGAAGCTGAAGATTCATCAAAGTTGACAAGTGAACCCAGGAGCTGGGGATCATGGCAAATCCATCTGATTATGGAAATAGCCATGACCATGTTTGCCCTCCAGCTAAACAGTTGCGCGGCTAGCATCTTGTTCTGCTAGTATCCTATTAAAGACATACATTGTTGTAAGGGGGGAAAATACTTCCTTTTAACAAGTTGTAAAATGACCTATCTGTCTAGGCCTTAAAATAAACCCAACTTAAGTGTTGTGTTGTCTTGATTGAAATGGAGGGAAAAGAAAGTTCGAGGATTTAGAGGGTGCTATATCTTAAATAATACCTCTAGTCCACGCTAACTCCGATAATCTCGCTATGAAACATGATACCCCTGGCAGTGTCTTTGCTAATCAGTGAAGGACCTTGTCTCGGGCCATGTATCAATTGATTCAGGCCTTCTTAATCCTCCCCGGAGATCTGTGTGTGCACCGGGGTCCCTGCACAGGCCAGCAATTATCAACATGTCACCAACAGCTATTTGCATTGACCAGCATCTAGTGTCCAGCCTAATGCCATCCAACCTCAAACACAGGCGAGCCACAGGGTCTCTAAAGACCTGACCTCCTTAATGCCACTCTTCATCCCTACTCATCTCTCTGCATTAAACAGATAGATTTTTTTCAGCTGTCATTATACAAGAGGCTTTTTTTTCCTAAGAGATGGAATTTAACAGAAAATTGAGCTTATTATCACATGGGTAATTATGGTTAAAAATAACACGTGTATACGGAGATGCATTGCCAGGTTTCTCACAGAATACCTGCTTGTGAAATGAGAATTGTTGGTGATGAGAGGTGAAACTTGTTAATTAATGCACTGCTGTTTAAACACTCTTAAGATTTAATGTTAATTTGATTATAGCACCTCGTTGATTTTTTTTTAATAAAACTAATCTTAGGGGTTGATGACTTTTTACTCACTTTTAGTATAAAGTCAAACATTTCTACAGCTGTTGTTATCTACATAGATATGTATATACATGTAAAAAATCATAATGTTGATGTATTTTCCAAATGAGAATTATAAAACAGATTCATGCTCTTAGCAAAAAGTCACTCATGTCACTTCTGAACATTACTCTACCAGAGCTGTCCTCTAGAAAGCTGTAATTAGGTGCAAATAACAGACGAGTAAAGACATGTAATCCTTAAGCCCTTGTTTCTGAAATGTATGATATAAATAAGTTTTCGCATTGAGGTATACAGTGGCAATGCCCTCACAAGATTATAGCCTTTACTTGTTTTTAATAGCAAAGCTAGCAGGATTGTAACATTGATCTGCCAGTCAAATATTTGGGCTAAGACTGAAACACCTATCTCCTTGCTTTTCCTGCAGTGCCACCTTGAGGTTTGTATGTGTGTTTTTGAGTAAAATACAGTGATAACTTTTATTTGGGTTGACATGAAATTCAGATCAAAATCTGTCCATTACTTTGGTTTATAACCTACTACAAAATAAGATGAACATTCTAAAAGCACAGACCTCTACCAAAGCCTCGCACTGTCAGACAATGTTAATGAAGCTGCACTCTTGCACCAAGTTTCATGAAAATTGGATCATGTATTTTCCAACATGCTAAGCTAAGATGATGAACTACAACCTCATCAAGCTGTTCGTTTAGGTGTAGGCTGTTATTCTCAGTTTAACCCTAACAAAGCCAACATGGCTGTGTTTTTCTTGTATCCTCTCCTCTCTAGGTTGATGAGTCAGTTTTCTGCGCTGGACAAATTGCTTTGGTCCCCTGCACCATGCAGCTGGTGAAGGCTGGCACCAGGACACAGGCCCATCTGTCCTTCAGCTATGTGAAGAAGGTTCTGGAGGCTGTGATCAGCAGCCTGAATCTAGCTCATGTTGTCCAGGCCCACTGCTACACCACAAGACACCAGGACATCCCCATCATCAGAGCTGTCTGGGAGAGCATGCTGACGGCCACAGACGAAGAGAAGGTCAGCCTCTATTGAGGGAGATTTTTGTCTATGGAATATATTCCAGTGGTTATGAAAAACAGCAAGGACTGGCTGTTTTATTATAGATGCAGAGGAAATATTGATCATACTTATAATTTGATACTACTCCCACATATAATGAACACATATTTAATGGATTAAAGACATTGGGATCCATGTGTCGATGAATAAGTAAAAGAAAAGAAACTTGATATGGTATCCAAGTTTTTCACAGAGGCTTTTCAGAATTGAGTTTTATAGTTGTGAAATAAGGGAAAGTTCCTCGCCCCTCTCTGCCCCCTTGAGACACAAGCCGCTGCGACTGATATTTACCAGTGAGTGCGCTCATGAAAAGTTGATGATGTGGGAAACGCTGGTGTCTTTGATAATGTGGAGCTTGGCACAGAAGCAGATGTCTTCCTCAGAGCTTCCCTAATCCTTTGCCCCCACACACCATTTTGGAGCTCCGTTCAACTCTCAGAGCAGCTTATCCCCCTCTCCACCCCTCTTTCCTGCCACATCCCCTCCATCCTTTCCCTCCATTCCACCGCCCCGGCTTACAACCCCTACTCCATACGTCTAATAGGGGCACCAGTCTCCCCTGGCAGCCCTTCTCCTCCCACAGTAATCTGTCTAGCCATGGGAATTGGGCCTTGGGGAGAGAGGCAAAAGCCCACCTCCAACATGTGGCTCTGTTCAGTGGTGAGAGGTGTTAAAACACCAGAGAGAGGATGTCAACTTTGTGTCAACTCCACAAAAGTATAACGGTACATATAAAATTTGCAGAGTTTTATTGAAGGCTAGCAACCATATTCCCAAAGATTTAAAATTTTAATTTTTGAATTCATATACTATGGTTCAGCTTATCTCAAGAGCTGGAGTCTGTTTGTGAATTTATTTAACTTATTGTGACTCACAGTTGAATAAAAATCCTCAAAGCATTGACAGTATTACCTTCAACTTAGCATGCAGAATGGGTTGTTCAGATAATAAGGCGAACCAAGGGCAAAGCTTTGGGGGGTGACAGGCTAGGCCCGGGTCAGAGGTCACTGAAGATGGACAACATCCTCCATCTGTTGTGCCTCCATGTCAGAACAATCAAAAATATTCATTTAGCTGACCCAGGATTCCCACCAGGAGTCTGTGTTTTCATTGAAACTGATTCACAGCTATAATTGACAGCTCCATATGTAAACAGGTGAGTTCTCCCCAGAAGAATAGAGCCAGCTGAGACGGTGGGTTATGAACTTGACCTCACTCTTTTTCTCTGTCTGTGAGGCAGATCATCTTGGTGATTCTTCCCAGATTGGCCCTTACACTTTCTCCTCTCTTCCACTTCAAGGAAAGATAGGGAGAGCGGCTGTGGTGGGGGCCGGGCTACCGTTTCATCCTAAACTAGGTGAAGTGCTCCCTCCCTGGGGTGGGGATTATACAAAGCACCGTTGTTCATTTGAACTGACTGTAATTAGACTGTTTAACTCAGGTCAAACACTGATAACACGACTCCCATAGAATATAGAAACCGCTCCACCAGCCGGCATCAGCAAAAAGAATTCAAATTTACAAAAAGTATGGTGGCTCCATACATTAGCAAGTAAGTAAACCAAATTTATAAAGCCATTTTCAAAACAAAAGCTATCAAGTGTTAGTGTACAGGAAGAGAGAAAAAGAAAAAAATACATGTGCAAAACAATATTTTAATACAGGGACACATGGCAACTGAAACATCCATTTATACTTGGCAATAATTTGATGTTATATTTTGCTGCACATAATCTATTATGTGCAATCTAATTAACAGTTATACCTTATTTTATCAAAAAGCAAACTAAATATACCATATTTAGTACTGTTAAACATTAATTTTTATGGACAGAAATCAAAATGTTTTACCGCTGAGTGTATTTTCAGGCAGACCTGTGAAGTGAGATGATAGCGCGTCTGTGAAGCCACAGGGCCATGTTGTTGTTGTGCGTTGATAATTTCTCTAATCAGGTGGATGAAGAAGCTTGCAGGGTTAATTGGGAGCACACTGGAGTCGCTACAAGTGTGAAATTGTATTTACGGTGCATTAAACCACAAAGAGCCTGCTTGTCTGTGTGTGTGCAAAAGGTTTGATGAACAGGGAGATGTTGATGTGATAAGTCAATAAATGTTAAACAGACGCGTCTTTGTGTAGCAATAACAGAATCGGAAAGCATGTCGAAAAATAATTACGAAGGAGGTTTAACTCTCTTTTTATTAGTTATTAAGGATAAATATCTGGATGTTTTCCATCTGAAATTATTCATAATAAAATGTGAAATATATTATTTAAGAAATAATTGTTATTTTCTGGAAATTTGATTGGTGGTTCAATCATTCAATTTAATATAACAGTATTTGCAGTGTGGAAGGTTCCCTGCACACCACAGTAAAAGGCATTTTAATTATTTCTCTTCTGCTTATTTGGGACCTTTGAAGTATGGTTACTATGGTTTTATAATGGCCATATAGCCCTAAACCCTCCCTCACCCCACTGACATGGCCCTGTGTGTTTCATTTACACAAACAGCCTGACGAGTTTCAGAGTGGAATCTTAAGAAAAGAGAGTGAATGAGGCGGTGAATGGGAGGGGATATTATAGCAGACTGACAGCACTACAGTAAGTGCGGAGACATAGAGCCACATGCTGAAGGCATCCCGCTGGGCAGGAAATGTAGGGGAACTGGCTAAGCAGCGCAGTCCCATCAGCTCCCTGCTGTTCCCCGCCTTTACACCACTTCCTTATTACCGTGTTTACCGTTCGGCTTTCACGCCTCTTGGCCCTCCAGCCCACCGCACGCTCCAGGCGCACGGACCAGAGTTAGAGGGAGGAAAGTGGGGAGAAAGAAAACAAACATAAGGAGAGGCAGGTCACACCCCATCAGTGTAGAGAGCTGAGCGCAGCAGATCCAGACTTCATGCGTTTACCTGCAGCCTACGGAGCGAGAGAGCGACGGGGCAATGACTGCACGCCCTGGAACTGGAGTGGGATGAAGTAATGAGATGGATTGTGTTAAGTGGCTGGTGTAGAGCGAAACAGAGCCCTCCACACACACATGCACGCACACATTCTGCCACCTGCCTGCCCTCTCAGCCTGCCACTCTAGCACTCAGCTCCACCGTATATCAAAGTTTGTGTTTTATTGGATTAATTTAATAAATGATCTCTGGTCAGGTAGGGATGTAAGCCAGTGTTCCCCCTCTCACTCCTCTGGCAGGGTATTAGAGTTCTTCTTACCACAGTGAAGTCTGAAACACACAATGCATGCACATACACACACACACACACACACACACACACACACACACACACACACACACACACACACACAATAATGCACCTTTGCACATTTAGCTCCACGGAACCGCTGAACAAACTTCCCACCTAACGTAACATTTTTGTGGGTACATTAATAAAGAAAGAAAAGCGGTCTGATGTAACCTTGTGCGACAGCTCTGACAAAAAGTCAGCAACTGTGCCGTGACAGTAAAGTCGTGCCAGAGGCTGGAGCTGCAGTGCCGAAGTCCCCTGATCTCCTTGTGGATGGTCGGTTGGGTATGTAGTACCTCAGCACCCAAGGCCTGCAGGGTGGCCTTTAAGCCTGGCTGAGCAGGACCCCTGTCCTGTCACTTCTCTCCCCAGTTCCCACTCTCTGTTCCATGTTCAATCACTATTGACAAGTGCAGGAGCAGTTCCCTCTAGGGAGAATACCTAGCCTGTGCCAAAAGTGCTAATATAACATTTATCAAAGCATAGGACACGTATATGTGCTGTCACTTTGTCTGACATGCTAAGAGGTCCATGCTGACACGGCTATTGTTCTCTGCTCTTGTGATTGTTGATCACTGCAAGCTAGGCTCTCCTCGAAATCAGCCGAGTGAAGAAATCTTAACCTCTACACACGTACTCATTCAGGACACTTGCTTTTTTCTGGTCTCACTCTCCAAGGCAAGAGGTTAGCTGTTGATACACAATTAATCGTTTGCTAAAGTTTAATCTGAAGGTAAGTGCTGCTTCAGTGAATCTGGCTGATTGGGTCATGACGGGTTCTTCTGTTGGAGGGACAAAGAGGCCGTCGTCTGCTCTTGTCAATGATTTCTCTTTTTTTTGTGAGTGAATATCAAAATAAAATGTAAGTAACCTGTTATTATTCTGCACTTACGAAGTGGGGTGTAAGTGGATGAAAATTGATCCAGCAAATTGAAAAGGGGGTTAAGTGTTTTTGCCCTATCGACTCTGACTGAAATGACGGTTATATAAAACACTCATTTCTCTCCCATTAGCAGATGAAGCCACAGCCAAGTATTATTAGAGGGCCACATTGTAGCACTGCTCCAAGACATTTTGTTACTGCTAATGGCCCTCGGTCCAGAGGAGAAAAAATAATAAAGAGTTTTTGGCTCTATACATAAAATTGATGCAGTTTTCCGCTAAATGTTTGTGGTGAAACTGCCATAACATGTTGTGAGTGAGCTTCTCAGAGAGGTGAGAAGTCATCTTGGATAGGACCTGTCATGTTAGCAAACAGCTCAAAGTGAATGCATTTGTGCATTTTGTGGCTGCAAGCACTATGGATTCTTTGTGAATTGTTTGTACACACTATCATTACTGAGGGTCACCTCACAATCTCATGTTAATTGATAGCCTGTCAGCCTCTCAAGTAAAAACCTTTCTTAGTGCTGTGTGGTAGAATTTTACGATGTGCTTTACAATAATGTTTAATGTTGATGGCAAAGTGTTTGTGGTCAGCAAGCACAGCATGTATCCAAGCAGGAGGGCCATACATTTGATTGCAGATTGTAGCACAGCACGCCGTATAATTTTCCAGCCAGTTGATTTGAATTCCATCTGTCTGTGTTGCAGGACGTGTTGTGGGAGCCTGAGATCAAACCTGCACCATTGTTGGTCGTAGTGGTTCCAGCCTTGCCCAAGGGTGCGGCTGTTGAACTTCATGTAACTGCAGTTCAAGATGACCCCAACGAAAGAACTTCCTGTCACATGACTACAAAGGTGGCTTGCGGATCCATAGAGTGCCACACTGCAGTGTCAGCTGACATGTGTAGCGCTTCACTTTCGCTTTCCCTTGTTGTGCCGGGTGATAACCTGGAGGTCGCCAGTGTTAAGGATGTAACAGAAGCAGTTGGCGCAACATTCAAGAATGCCATGAAGAAGATGGATGTTGAGCTGGTGCCTCTGTGTGCCAGAGTGTTCTACAAGTGCAACCACAACCGGGCTCAGCAGATTGTTCAAGGTATGTCACTGGACCAACCTCACCCAAATCACGACTGTGTTGTTTTTCTGTTCATGCGACTTATTTGACTAATATTTACCTATTTCTTCAAATGCTACCTCTTGGTTGTAGTAATTACAGCGGGAACAAAGGCAAAAAAATGTAAGCCACAGGATAATGTGCGCAACAAAAAAATCAATAGTCAGTTATTTGAACTTCCTTATTACCGTGTTTACTGTTCAGCTTTCACGCCTCTTGGCCCTCCAGCCCACCGTTTCATGAAAACTGTGATGCCTCACATGTTAAAAACTGCCTTCCTCTTTAAATAGAAGTGAAACATTTGTTGTTTTCAGAGTCACTGACAAACAACCTATTCTGTCATTTAGGTATATGGATGTTATTCACTGCATATCTCACACAAGACGCTCCACATAAGCTTTAAATTGATCTAATATTTACACTCGTCAAGATCCTAAATACACTGTTCTGTTGAAAGCAACACTGTTCTTGTAAGCTTAGCCCCACATCATTGTATTAATGGAAACAAAGTGACAGCCTGTCTCTCTGCACTTTCTTTTCAAAGAAAGTTTGAGCTGACATTGGTTAAGTAAACTCCATAAGATATTCTCGGAAGCAGTCTCTCCAGAGGATCTCCACTTCTTCCTGTGTTTAATTATTGTAAGCCATTTGTTGTGTCTGCGCTGTGTACAGTAACCCAAGCAGCTGGCACGGTCTTTTGTCATCATTACACTTTTATACTCCACCATCTCCTGCTCCCAGCATTCAGGGTTCTCGTCAAGGCAAATGTGGAACGGTATTTGTTTTATCCTGAGAGATGTTCTCGGAGGGAAAAGGGCGACGAGCACATCGATCACACCGGCTCAGTTGTCAAGTCATCGCTGAAACAGTCAATTAACATTTTTGAATCCGTGCCAAACCAGCCATCTTACTGTCATTTCTAGCTTTGACATAACTCATCTTCTTGGGGACGTGAAATTATGGTAACCAGTGATGAATGGGAAAAAGGTTGATGCGTTCCGAATACGTGTTGATATGCATGACAGATGAACTGTGCTATTTGTTTTGTTACCTAATTATATAATTGTTATTCAGCATTGTTTCATGATATATGATGCATGTCATTTATCTCCTCTGTCATTGTCAGAGGACTCTACAATGAGGAGCAATCTTGTTAAAATATTTCAAACATAAATTTTATATGCAAAAATTTGAATAAAATAGACGTGGATGTGTCAAATAAATGCTACATGTACGTAGTTCAAATTAAAATGTACTACTGAAGCTCCTCTATAGAGAGTCTATTAGTTCTAGAATCCATTAACTGTGCCACTGGGTCAATGGTTTACTGGAGCAAAATCAACGTCAATCTTCACCCTTGAAATGTATGTTTCTTTGATTATAGGCTGCACAGACTGCTCCCCTAAAACCATTTACTGACTCATCATTGAGCTGGAATCCGTTACCTTACCCTGCACGCACAGTCAAGCCCTGGAAGCTCAGCCATGGGCGTTTTTATGGGTCACAGCCTGTGCTCATCGGGTGATGAATCCAAAAAGTCAAAGGAGGAAAAGTAACACCTCTGGCGCTAGCAGTCACAGCCTCACAACTGCTGCTGTCAGCGGGCAGACAGACAACAACACAGGAGCAAAATGTGACTGCATCCCCCCCATCCCCCACCCCACCCTTGGGTTACTTGCGTTAGGATTCACAGCTGATAGACATGACATATGCTCCAAATGAAACCTTTAAACATCTTGTCGCAACTTGTTACTTACGATAGAAGGGTTCTCTCCAAGATGGGTCCCAACAACTCAAGTGAAACGTCAAGTTGTAGGGAAGAATCTAAAGAAGGTCCTTTTAATTAAAGAAATCTGTTATTTTACACAGGAAGTATAAACACCAATACTTAAACCTGCAGTGACTGATTTTGGCCACTTGGGGACAAATGAAGCAAACTGTAAGCACTATATTATTTTTTTTTCTTAATGATTTGGAAAACTTGTGAGCTTGTTTA
The DNA here is from genome assembly GCA_028566105.1 of Hypoplectrus providencianus. Lineage (NCBI taxonomy): Eukaryota > Metazoa > Chordata > Actinopteri > Perciformes > Serranidae > Hypoplectrus > Hypoplectrus providencianus. Next base: position 8,457,098 of record JAOWBC010000248.1, on the reverse strand, counting down.
CGTATTCTACAGTCAGGGAAAAAAAATAGTATTTATTAGAAGTTGCATTTGTGTCAATCTGATCAATGTTGCCCGATACGCACCCATCTTTTAGCTCTGTTTTGTTCATGAACTTTTGAGGAAAATAGTTTACTTGTTTGCAAATTAATGCTGGATACTGTTCATTTATTCCTGTTCCTATAACTGTCAGTCTTTTAGGTGTTAGTAAGGTCCTCTGCAGTGTGTTTGTCTTAGTTTTACTTGATTTGTAGTCCACCATTAGAAGAAGATTGCAAAAAAGCTATTTTCTGGCACAACATATCTCTGGAGATTGGGAATTCAGCTGACAAATCAACGTTGTGGGTTTCCACACAGGATTTTAAGCTAAAGATGGGCTGGAGTACCTCAGATATTTACTTATTACTATACTTACTTTACTTACTTTTTACTGACTAAAATAGTAGTAATATTTGCTTCCTGTTGGTGCTAGGGGCATCACTTGATATGCAGATGATGCTCTGCTGTGCTGCAGTGGTTGTGAGTGTCTTCAGCTTCAGGCTCATCACTAGGAGCGACCCCTCTCACATACAAGTGGGCGTATGATTTTTTTGGTGGTATAACATAACTAATTGTAGCTGCTTTTTCATTAAATTGCAGAAGTGTTCCTGTTTCTCCATTTCTCTGCTGCACACACCCAGCTCCTCATACTCTTCACTCATTCTTCTTAGACTAAATAAACAATTTTCATGAGCCAACACTTGCTAATTACCACCTCGTTTACCGGTTAATTTGACCAGTTTGGAAGTCAGTGTAGCACAACTAAAAACCACTGGCTCTGGGCCTTGGCCACTGCTTAAAAGCCCCATAAGCCCAGCAGGCATTAACCATTCCACTCAGAAACCCCTTTTCTCTCTGTTTCACCACTGCTTTCACTTACAGCCATCCTTCAATTCACTTAGCCTTACAATATTTATATATTAATCACTTTGAACAAAAATGGCTATTGATGTTTAGCATAAAAGGGTGTTGGGGCATTAGTAATGGCTTGGTTTTGAAAACACAGCCTTTTCTGCTCCCAATGTGTTTGCCATGAAGCAGAATAATGGCCGCTCCTCTTGGGTAGATGGTTTAGTTCCATCCCATTGCTAATGTGATGGCTTTTTGAATCCTCCAGCCTCTGTCCACTGGTCCTCTCAATGAGGCTCCCTGTGAAGCCCAAAGAGGGGCTGAGAGACCGAGGGTAGGAGATTGAGTGTGTGACGGGAAGTGTTCGTAGGATTTTGTCTGATTTTACAAAACATTTATAGGGAGTTGAGCAACGCAGTCAGTGCCTTTGCTCGCATTGCACTCACAGAGACAAAAGAACACAAAATTGCATGGTCACTCAAGTCACCTTCACCCCCCTCATGTCTCTCACTCATGCATAAGCAGGCGTGTCTGTGTACACAGACACTGAAAAAGACCCTCAAAGAGAGGGCACAATTATTTCCTATCTGTTAATACAAAGATTAAACATCCTGACATAAAACAGGCTGAGTGCGCAAGGTGTGATGAAGGGTGTGTTTCTTCTCTTAATAAAACCATCCCCTGTCTGTGATCTCCCTCGCTCATTCAGTTGTCAGCTAGCCATCTCCAGAGGATCCTGCTTCCCAGGGTGCACCACATGCTCTGATAACACATATTTAGGCTTTTAATGCCCTCTAAAAAAGGCCTGTGTTCAGTGGGGGTATTTTAAGCTGTAGTGCATATTAGCTAATTAGGGTGTATGGGCTCTTTGTAAGGATGTTTGGCATGCTGCGAGTGCTTCAAATGAAAGAGAATGAGGCTTATTAAATAGTGCTGAACTGCTCGCGTAACCTCTCTGTCCTGATTTCTCTATCTACAAGTTCACACAGATGTCACAAAGAGGTTCTTCAGTAATAGCAGCTGCTACTAACAGAGAATTAGTCATGTTTGTCCTCTATCACTAAGCAGAAACAGAATGCATGAAAAATAGTGAATATTCACTTAAAAAAAAGTTTACCAGTATGAACATCCATACTGCTGTTTAGTAAAGTTTTCAATTGAATATTAATCACAAAGGATTAGCAAATTATCGAATTTTATTATGTCTTAGACAAATGAGACCAATATTGTTCTGATTAGAGAAAAGATTGATTTGCAAAAGTGACACATAATATTTCCGATTGTATCCCTCTTGTGACCATAACCAAGTCCCATCCATGCTTTTGAATGCACAAAATGTAATTTTCTGCTACTAGGGGTCGCTCTTCATTTAAACAATAACAGAAGACGCAGTTTGGTGATGTCGTTAAGTAGCATGGGATCATGGGAGTTGTTGTCTTCAACACCATTGTCTTTATTCCAGTCAGGTTTGTCTTTCTACAGTTTTTGTTGTTCAAGAGGTTGATACTGAGATGGTGATTTTGTAAAAACTAAAATGAATGAATAATTGAAACAGGTGAAAAAAATAGGATTTTGCAGTTTCATGCTAGTTCAGCTTTTTTTCCTTTGGCTCAACTTAAATCTGGACTTCTAATGACTGAAATCCTCCAGCAAGTTCAAATATATCGTTAAAAATTACCAAGATCTTAGAATTTTAGTGAAAATTTGGCTTGAAAAAGGGATAAGAAATCAGCATCACTCAGCTTTTGGCATATAACCACAACACTGCAATCCACAATGGATTTGAGTGCTTGGGTTTAAACTAGTTTTTACCTCAATTAAATGTTTTCTAGGTTCGGCTTCTACTTTAATGCTTAAAAGTTAGACATTATTATAGCTTTTAAATCAGAGGGAATAAGCCAGGACAGTCAACCATGAGACAGGAACACTTGTGACCAATTAGTGCACGAAGCAGAGGAGGGAATGGGCAACATCCCAGCGGGCAGTTGCTAAATAGACAGGCTGTCATCAAGACCAGGCTCTGAGACGCTCAATGAATTCTCACATGTCCACTGCCCGTCTGTAGTCCGGCCACACACACATACACTAACAACATCTCTCAGCCCCAGTAAAACTGAGAGGTAGTCCCAACACAGCTTCCTAACATCCCAACACAACAGGAGCAGAGGATCCATTGCACTAGATCCCCCCAACAAGCTGCTCAATTGTCCAAAAGGGCATGACAGGCTGGCCCCCTCCCTTCCTTCAGTGTGGAAGGGTTAGGTTGTATGTGGCTCTGTGTTTGAGGTTGGGAGGGGTAGCTTTGAGTTCAGTTCTTGCTGACCATATGTCTGCACAGCAGGGAGTTGCATCAGGGGGCTACAATCTGCCAAGGATTTAAGAATGCCAATAATTTGTAAATAGGCCCAGTGTTCCCTGGTTGAAGGGTTAAGTGCAGCCTCTTCCCTGGGACGGTCCCAGCGGGGGAGCTATATGAGAACCGAATGTCCAGTTTGTCATGAAACTAACGCCCTCCTTTTATTTTCCGCCCCTACCCCTTCATCTCCCTCCCCACCTTTACCTACCAGGGCTTGAAGAAAGTTTAAGAAATTCTCTTGGAGAGTCCAGTCCGTCCTTTGCCCTGGTTCCAGTCCTGGACTTTGCTAACTCCGAGATCCTCCACCTGTCCTGCTGGCTCAGTTTATAGAGACACAGCCAGAGTCAACAACCAGACTCCAGTCATCCACAGCGCTGGAATTCAGTGGGGCTTTTCCGGAGGAGCAACACTGACAGCCCAGCACCTAATGACTTACAGCACGACGACAGTGAATGTGGAAAATAAAAACTGTATTCCTGCTCATTAACGTTGACTGTTTATCACTGCTGATTGTTGAAATGTAAAGCCTTCTCTGTCTCGTAGTGGTTTTGATGATGTGTGGTTTTGAGGATGTGTTTATTCCACTTCATATCCCACAACTTAAGCCAATAATTCACTTTGTCGTCCACTGGAGTTGTATACTGCAGCAGCTGTTATCCTGCCCCGGAGAAGAGTCTTGTGGAACTTCTATAACCTAAAGCTGCATACCAGAAGACTGGAGACCATAGTCTACAAAAGAGGACACCGGCAGCGTCTCATTCCACAGGGCGATAAACTGTATCCCCTGATATCCCACTGTTTCTGGTGGAATTTCTCTCACCACGTTAGCTAACACCCCTCATAAAGACCTAGCGCCACCGCTGACACCATCTGTTCAGTTGTAAACCTATAGATTTACTGTGTGACTGCTTTGTGGCAGTGTGTAATGTGTGCGGATGAGGTGACTCTGTTTCTGCCTCTCATGCTCCATGGGATTCAAGGTGTGTTATTATTGTGTAATAGGCAATCAGCGCCAAGCACCTGAAAAGATTAAGCCTCTTTATGTTTTCTATTGATTCTATGGCAACCTGGTTAATGGGAGAGGGACACTACAACACACAGCTGCAGGGCAGGTGTGTGTTCAGCATGTGTGTGTGTGTGTGTGTGTGTGTGTGTTGGGCTGTCAATAGACATTGTGACGATATGGGAAGAAAATAACACTATTAACCATTGCTCCTGGAACATTTCTTTTCTCAAAGATCATGAACCGTATTGATGATCTGAGCTGGAATGCATCTTCACTCGGGCTATTCTCTTCATCGCGCCTGTGACGGCGGGAGAGTGGAGTGGGCTATTGATCTTCACCCACCACAGTGTTGTTTTGATTGTTGTTATCAAAAATTGAACAATAGGGGCAGCCAATAGAGCCTGAAGATTTTTATTGAGGGTTGGAAAAACAAACAAACAAACAAGCAATTATTTATGAGAGCGAGCAAGCCAATGCCCCATAAATAAACAGTGTGTGTTAATTTTCACCTGTTTGGTTTTGAAGGGCCCCATCAGGGGAGATTCAGAACTGTTGAATGGCAAAGCTATCCAATAAGCAACGAGAGATTGGTATTCTTTGATAAAGTAAACAGTCGTAAAGAACTTTTATCGCAACTGTGCTTGAACACTTTAGTTAAGAAAAACAGATGTGAATTCAATCCACACATTTATACTTATAGTTCAGAGTTTTGAATAAATGTAGCTGTTATATAGCCCTGGATTTGGCAATGGCATAAGTAGCAGAAGGGTATGGAAGAGGATTGGAGCCAGGTACAAAAAAATTAATTTGAGGAGGATTTTTTCATTATGCATTTTGAGAAAAAAGTCAAAATAACTAGAATAATGTCAACCTTTTGTGTTAGTTAGAGTTGGAAAGACAATAACAACATAATTTGTGTTCCTGCGTCAATAATAATAATAATATAATTACAAATCAGATTTATGTAGCGGTTGTAAAGACACTCAGAGACACTTAATGAGCAATTAGCGCTATATTTAAGGGTTTAGTAATACTAAAATCCCCCTACACATAACTAGCCATTCTGTATAGCAGGCTGATTCAGGTGTTGTTATGGGAAAAACTGCTTTTATGTGAATATTTTAAACATATATTAGACCTATTGAGGAAAGTCCAGTTGTAGCTTGCAGTCTGCTTTAACTAACTCTAAAGTTGACGTTATTTTTGGCATTTAAACATTTGAAGTGCATAATGAACTTTGTCTTCCTCGTCATCATTTTTTCTCCAGCCTGGCCCTAAGGGCCTTTCCTCTAATATTTCTCTCTCAGTTTTCTCGGTTCCTTACCTTTCTGAGTGTGTGAACCACTCTGAATGCCAGGCGAAGTGTTGCCAAACAAGACTGCTGAGCAAACATGCATGTTCAGCAGATTTCCCTGAAAAAAAAA
>JAOWBC010000248.1:8413545-8451327 GCA_028566105.1 Hypoplectrus providencianus | reverse complement strand
TGAATGCCAGGCGAAGTGTTGCCAAACAAGACTGCTGAGCAAACATGCATGTTCAGCAGATTTCCCTGAAAAAAAAAAACAAAAAAAAAACAAACAAACAATGGTTAACAAGGATGGTTGAGAAGTTGTTTTGGTTGTTGAAATTCAGCAATAAAAATGAAGAACCACAACAGGCCTGTCCATGGAATGAAAACCAGTTATATATCGGCACTAGAATAAGCTTTATTATAGAAATACCACATTTGCAAGAAATTTTGTATAGACTTTTGAATGCCTCTATGTTTTACCCCGGACAAACAATGGCTAAATTATAAGGATGCTATATGTACCACAAATGCAGGTTTCAGCATTTCAGAGGAGCTGCTCTGCCACTAAAATTCAGTGCTCCACAACCACTTGTCGATCACGCTGTAAACATCACACTGTGTCGTTCAGCGGGCATGTTTTCATACAGACACGGGCAAAGCCACAAGTATATCACACACCCTCATCATGGCCGATGTGATGGCCTATGGCAGACACATTTCTTTGTGTCTCTACTGCTGTGTTTCTCACAAAATGAATAAAGACAGGGTGACATTTAGTTTTCCCATGTGTTTTGTCAAATGTACATTTTCTACTGAGCTGACCTGCAACCGCTCAGCAAACAAACTGGCTGTTGTGGCTAACATTGTCCTTTGTGCGCAGTGTACAGGCCTGCGGCTCTTGTCATTGTGGCCTTGCACATGGACTTTAACTGTGTGTTTCTTCCTCCAGGCTAACCAGGCTGATGTGTGTGACTCTCTTTCCCCACAGCGGTAGGCTACAGTAGGGGAGCCCGGCTCAGGAGCGACCTCGCTGCACGAGACGCCTCCTGACATTGTGGTCTGTTTGCCTCAGTGACTGTGGTTTTGTTTGTTTGCATATTTCAGTCCTTTTTTGTTTCATTATGCATTGTTTTCGTCCCCTGACGTATTGTGAAAGCACGTCTTCATGTTAAACGCACTGACTAAATGAAACTTGTTCTCTCTGCTGAACTGGCGTGTGATCCATGCTATTGGGTGGTGTCTGCTTCCCTCTTGTGGCCAACATAAACATTGCACTTTGAAGGAGTGCCTTTTCCAGCTCCATTTAACAACTATTGCCATGAATAGACTGAGTGTCACAATTTATAAATTAAGCCATGAAGTATTAGAACTAAAAATAATTGTATATTTATCTCCCTACCATTACAAATCACTGATAGATTTGCTTCAGTAATCAATGTTTTGTATGTTGTCAGCAGCAGTGCTGAAGTATTTATACCCCATACTTAAGTATAAGTACGAATACCAAACTACAGAATTACTCTGATATATATCATTCAAAACTTACTTTATTAAAAGTATAGAGTACCATCATAAAAATGGTAAAAGATATTTGGAAATATTTCAGCACAATAACCTCAAAATTGTACTTAGATAAGGTACATTATTAAAATGTACTAAGTTACATTACACCACTGGTAATAAGACACTAAACTACTAATTACTTTTCTAAACACATCTTAATATAAAATCTGCTGCAATATCATACAGCATTGATTTCTTCTATGTACATTTTTGATTAATGGAGGTCTGTGCAGTTTTTATTTGAATATATTTCCTATGGTCAAACAATTCACTTTTACTTTAACCTTTTGTAAAGTATTTTAAATGTTTACATTTTGGGGTAAACACAATGATCTTGTATTTTAAAAACATAGTGATTAATATATTTTCAATTGTCTAATTAATATCACTTCAAACTGACAAGTTCTACAATTCTACCATGTCATTTAGCGGACGCTTTTATCTGTCGTACATTTGTGTGGAGTGACGTGGACATCGTTTGAGTCAATTAGGGAATAAGAGCTAAAAAAAAATAAGTGTTATATTGAAGTGCATAAGGCCAGTGAAAAATTAATATATATTTTTTTCTTTCTTTTTTTTCTTTTATAAATAAAGGTTATGTGTGAAGGTGCGCAGTGAAGAGATGGGATTTTAAGTCTCCTCTTAAAAATTGAAAGGGACTCAGTATCTTACAAGTGAATTTGTTTGCAGCATAAAATCCTGTTGCCATCCTGGAATGTGCAGTAACCTTGAGCATATGTATAACTGCTATTTAATTCCTTCCATCAACTATATATAGTATATTTATGAAATATCCAGAAAATATTAGCAAACCCTGAGGTGAAAACCGTAGACACAAAGTTCTTCCAAACTTGTTTGAAAACCTATGGTTCCTCTGTCCGGGTACTTGTTGGATTAAACTATGTTGACAGAACAAACATTTGCCAAAAATCATAAATAGACCAAACACAAAACTGTGCAAAACTTTCTGATTTAAAACAATCACCTGAACCCGGCCAGATCCAGATTATGGTAAATCAGAAACATGGAGTGTGAACTGCATTGAGTGCAGTGACGACTTTTTTTCTGAAATTCTGTTCTGAGTTAATTATTTCAGCAGAACAGCAGGTGGAAGCCTGCCATGCCACCAGCGAGCAGCAGAGAATTACCTTATTTCATCTGAGTCATACATGTGTTGAATGTTTACATTTCCATCTGTATCAAACCTTGAGAAGCACAAGATGACACATACTCCACACAGAGTGTTTGGCTGTGAGATATGTGGATAGAGAATTTATCAGAAGGCACAATTAATCATACTCAACTGGCCTATGTAGCATTGCCCATGTGTCACTCCACTGTTTCTTATACAATGCTGTGTACATCTATAGATATATTTTTTATTTATTGTCTATATTACAAAATAGCAGCCATACGAGTGTACATAATGTATGTATATTTTTGTATGTATAATGTGTTATAAGTATAAATGTATTGTTTTTTATTCTTTTTTTTTTTTTTAAATCTTTGTAACCTGTATCCTAAGCTACTGTTACAACTGAATTTCACCACTGTGGGATAATAAATTTGCATCTTATTATAGATATCACAAAGAATGAGCATCGATCTGCCATCTTGCATCGATGGCTTTAACACAAGGTCTGCAGCAGATGTCCTCGTCTTGGCAATGCAACCACATAAGAGAAACCTGGCCGTAGCTCTGTGAAATACCAGGATCAGACTCCTTTCATGGTAATAATTCAGAAAGCTGGCAAAATAAGTTGTTGCCACATGCTTCTGAAAGAATAACTTTGTAAAAATGTGCAAAAGGTTTTCAAAAGTGACAGTAAAACGGACAGAGATTGCTAAGCAAACTGGCAACTAGTTGTTGTGCTTCCAATGTTTGAAGTATTCTCCAAGTGCCTCTAAATTACAAAGGCATGAGATGGTACACAGGCCTGAAACCATTTCAGTGTGTTTTGTGTAGGAAAGCATTCAGACAATCTTCATATTTGAGAACAATAAAAGAACCTGCTGTGAGAGGAAACTACCCAAGCCAGCCAATCTCAAGAGGAACATCAGAAGAATGAGAATAAATAGTGAACAGAAGCTTTTCCCAGGCATCCGTGTTTGTATCCTAAAACTGAATCAAACTGGGCATTACAGCACACTTTTCAAATTGTGATGGTGCTAGAGCAGTTACATAAACACATAAAGACTGTGAACGTGGTACAACAATTACAACAATTTACTCATTGATAATCAGCATGCTACTGTCTAATATTTTAGTGTATATTTTTCGTGATTAAAATTGCATTTATGTTGATCATGACTTGTCATTAATATGATGTTTGTGTATACTGCACACAAAATGAGATTTTTATTTACGTATATAATTAATTATATATTATAAAAGCAATTTTACGTTTTTAATAGTTATTTTATTTATTTATTTTTTTACGTTGATGTAAACGTACACAGTAGGAACGGAAGGCTTGCTTTTGTAGCTGGGGACAATTTTCGAGACGGACCCATTGAGGAAGTCGGTCGCATACAGCGCGTTTTGGTTGTGTACATGCGTAACCAACCGTCTGCGACACTCATGCTGATACAAACATAAAGGTTTGTGAGTTACCTTTATAATCATATATTAGCTTACGCCACATGGCTCATCATAATTTTACCACTAAAAGTTCAGCCACTCATAGGGCTAATAATTAGCTAAGCTTAGCTTAGCTCTTCAACGAGCGGAAGAAGCTAACGTTCACTCGTGTTGATGTTTGTGTTGAACGAAGTTGTACTGATATTTGCACAATTTGTACAAATAATGATGTTTTATGGTTACATATAGCACTGATATGACGTATATTAAAGTATCCCGATGTACCAAAGTAATTAAGACGGTGATAACTTGACACATGCTACAGTTTAACTTGACTTACTGAAGTTAGCCAGTTAGCTAACTGTCTTGGGATTTTTCTTGCTTATAGTGACTACTTATTTTTGTTTAGATCCAGTACAATATGCTAAATTCAGTGTTTGTCGGTATTGGTGAGTAAGGTAAGGTTTTTCACCCATCGTAAGTGTTTCCTTCTTTTTTTCTGACAGCTATAACTGGATCAGCTTGAGATGGCCACCACAGAGAAAGAAACCCCCGCTAAAAAGGCTGCAGCGCCTTCTGTTTCTCAGATTAATGCAGAATATGTCACACAGGTAATACTTTCACATGCACACTATGTATGTGGTCCAGTACTTTTCGATTAAATATTTTAATTCATGCTGTTGTCATGACTAATGTGTGAAATGGGGAAACAGGAAAATGGGAGGAGGGTACCTGTGATAGAGGACCTGAGGATTTGTGCTGTGGATCCCATAGTTGGTCGACAGTACTGATCCATAGAAGTTGTGAAAACTCTCCGAATAACATTATAAAATCAGGATGAATTGATTTCATTTTTGACATGTAGATAATTAATATTGAACTGGGGAGCTGTTGAATTTATTTTGTAAATATATATAAATTCATTCTGAATAATTTGCATTCTGTTTTACTGTCTTTGCACAGCATTCTAACTTTTGTGGAATCCCTTCTTGATATTTCTGTATTAAACCAAAAGACTATATATCTAAACCTGAAAACCACATTAATAAATCCACGTATACAACATCATGTCATATCATTTGTACCATCTTCAGTGTTTTTATGAATTTTTGTATGTGATTGGTGCCATGTTTACTACTGTTGATGTTTTTTCTTATTTTTCTTTCAGTTAGCGAATAAATATTGGGCCCCTCACGCAAAAAATAAACTACCCTTTGACCCTAAGGTGAGATATATACTCTGTTTCATCTGAAAGATGATTATGTATATCAGTATTGTAGTTTAACTACTATTAGAACGTAAATTGCAAACATGTTTATACTTTATAATAGTGCAAGTTAATTATGTGTTTTAGTGTGATGATGTAAAATGGTAGAGAAGTGTAAAGTGCTGCTTTGAAATAACTTATTCTTTGCTGTTTGTGTAGGTGTTGGAAGATGTTTATGACAAAGAAATTCTCAAGTCCAAGTAAGTAAATATAATATAATCTTTGTCTGAATCTGCTGTATTTTATCCAACAAAAATAATTTACAATTATTAATGTTGCTCTGCTGTCTTCTTTCCCTGAAATTTTAAGATTTGCCATCAGAAAGATTATGCTGCTTGAGTTCAGGTGGGGTATTTCACTTTCTCTTATTCCCTGTTTTTTTTTTTTTTTTTATAAAGCAGCCAATGAATAGTATGCGTTTAACAACTTCATAGATAGATATTCATAGCTTGTTTTCTCAAATTTCAGCCAGTACCTTGAGAACTACCTGTGGGTGAACTACACTCCCAAGGTGTCCAGCAATGCCTACCTCATGTCCATTTGTTGCATCGTTAATGAGAAGTTCAGAGAGAATGTCCCCGCCTGGGAGGTAAGAAATGCAGGACCTCATCAAGACTGAATGATATTGCATGGTGACCCCAGTATGTAAAGTTTATACAGGTTCTAGATATTGACAGTATTATTTTAACCTTGATTTTGTGTCTTTCAGGTGTTCAAGAGGGAGCCTAGCCATTTTCCATTTTTCTTCAAATGTGTGATGGAAGCTTCACTGGCAGGCGAGGAGGCGAGCCTCACTCTGAAGGAGCAAACTGTGCTGCTGGTCTTCCTTGACCACTGTTTCAACAGTCTGGTTTGTACTTTACACTCATATCGAATGTCCTGACTCAGTGGAGTATGTAACTAATGCTGCTGCTTCTAGGATGATAAAGGTGTTTGTTGTTTTGTTGATACCTAGACTCCCGGGAGTAATCATCAAATATTTTGTTGACAGTATTCATATGATTCAAAATTAGATGTTTTTTTCCAAAGAACTTGGTTCACATAGATTTCTGTACTGCTGACCACATCACTGTGAAAGCAAAGTCATATGACCTGTCCTATTGGGTATAATTTGACTTTCAAATTTGCTTGTCTGGATTTTTTATTAATGCATGTATGATCAGGAAGAGTGATAACGATTATTTCAATTAGGGAGTGAACAATGATAAACAAATAACTATTCTGATAATCAAATAAATATAAAAGTATTTTTTAAAAATGTCTCTGGTTTTTGGCCAAAAACACAAGACATCAATTTGGACTTTAAAACTGGAATGGGTAGTTTGGATGATAGAGATAAACTAAATTATATAATCTAATATTATGTAATGGATTAATGAAGTTAGTCAAAATGAATTAAAAAGCTGAGCCTTAGATTATAGTTGAATATGACAATGATGACTTTTTGTACTTTTGAAGTACATCAAAATTAAGTTTCTCATTACATTTATAAATATAATTTTGTGGTGTGTATGAGAATTTCTATAATCTGTTTTTTGTTTTTTTGTTTTTAGACAGTTTGAGAATATCTTCTTTCTGCTTGTTATTGTCAGCAGTGCTAAAATGCCTTGCTCAATAGGAATATGGATATTAGGTCAATCATCAGTAATCTCCACTAGGTGGCAGTAGTAGACTAGGCAGTCGGACTTGGGTCAGCTCCCACCTCTGTGTATCTGCAGCCGCATTAAACCACAGGGAAGCACTGCAGATGTCTCACTGTAAAATCTGCTGATAGCCTGCTGCACTTTGATTGTATCCTATAAAGCCCTCTAAATATTTTAGTTGCAGACTTTTATTATGGGCTGAAGTGTAATAAAAATCTGTCATACACAGTGCTTTCTGACAACTCTCTCTCCCTCTCTCTCTTCGTGCGCCTCCCTCCCAGGAGGTAGATTTGATCAGAGAGCAGGTGCAGCAGCTCATCTCTCTGCCTATGTGGATGTGCCTCCTACCAGTAAGATGTCAACCTATTTCCCTGATAAAGTTTATCTGGTGTTTATTGGCGCACACCAACAAAATGCCTTTTGATAATTTCTTTAAAAATAATTTCCTCCTTGCTATAAATAAAACTGACTGGTAACTGATTTGTTTCTGTCACGTTTGCAGTCAAGACTCCAGCACGAGCTTAAGAAAGTTCCAAAGCTGCAGAAATTCTGGAATCTAATCAAGAAGAAATTTGATAAGATGGATGCTGAAGCAGCTGAGCAGTAATGTCATTTTCTTTACTTGCTTGTTCAGATTTTACAGACTATGAGACCTTGGTTTGTGTCCTGCACGTTTGTGAGCTTTTTCTGATTTCCCTTTCTGTGTCTTCCCCAGGGCACAAAAAGAGAGGACCTTCCTCTCAGCACTCATTAAAAAGTTTCTCGGAGTTCTCGTGTCAATTCCGCCAACAGGTAAAGAGGAAAGAAATAAATGTATTACCCTTGGGATTTCATTTTGCACAACCGACTAACACTGAATTCCTTCAGCAAGAAGAATAAGCATTAGGTCTTGATCCTATTTTAATAAAACAAAGCAGCATCCCTGGTGTAAATTTCTACCTCCAGATATTGAGTAAAATTAACGATGCCCTCTCCCTGTGACTTTGGTCCCATAGCAGGTCTCTGCACGTGCTCTCTTCACCTTTCCCAGCGTGATTAATGTACATAACGTTTTCTAGAGCTTGCACAGTGTCAGAGAGCACATCTCTTCAGCCAAGGCCAATATGGCTATTATGAAACACAATATCACTCTTTTTTTTTTATCACTATTTCAGTTGCCCTGCTCCCTCCTTTCTTGTTCTGAGTCGTGCAGCCGCCGAAGGAGCATGTGCTCCAGCTGCTATACAGCCACCGGCACTGACTACTATGTTGTAATGCAGGCCGACACAGAGGCCCCCCACCTGAATGCTAAAAACAGAACATGTGTATTTGTGTGTTTAGGTAGGATTCAAACCTGACAGAGTAAATTACTATCTAAAGCCCAGCAGGATCCACATCACTCTAATGCGTGCTGCATGCTTCAACTTTAAGTACACACACAGACACACAAACACACACACACCGACATGCTTAATAAGGGCTGAGGTCCCAGCATGCTGCTGTGCTGGCAGTGCAGTATCTCATAGTGAGGCTCACACTCAGCATGGCACCTTGGTGTTGTCCACATGCGTTTGCTGCACTCATATCCCCTGTGATAACTACATAACCTCCTTTCCACTGCCACATCTTAACACTTCCTTTTTTTTTATCTTGCATGTTCATATAGTTGAGCCTTCCTGTCCGTCAGACTGCATTTGTCATTGAGAACATACATTCCCTGATATGAATTGAAGTGCTTACCTCCATAATTCTCCGTCTTTTCCACAGGCCCTGTATCCATGGACAAAGTACATTACTGCGAGAGATTCATTGAACTCATGATTGATTTGGAGGTAGGACATATCCTCCCAGTACATTTTTTCAATCTTTTTGCATTAGCACTTCCTCTCTCCCCCCAAGATTTGATACCTTATTTAAAATGTACAAGGCACGTTAATGCACTTAATCTTCATACAGATGAAGCAGACACCCGTCTCCCCTGTGCATGCACAGTGTTTTTGCTTAATCATGGTATTCCGATGAAGGAAGCGGCGTAGACATCCGTCTCTGCAGAGCTTATTTGCCTTTTGTCCTTCACATTTATAGCTAACTCAGGTCAACAGACAGTGGCTAACTGTCCAGTCTCAGCTCCACTCCACTCCATTACTATTTGCAAGGCTATGCAGTATTTGAAACAGCAGTCTTGGAATGGAGTATGAGCGGTTATTTTCAGCTTGATGGCTTTTGACATCTGGTATGAGGTGTGAGGAGTAATGTGCGGTGTCTGCTAGACATTAGGGTTGTGTGACCCAAGACACAGTTCCCTTCTGGAATCATCCCATTGTTTCAAGGAACTGTTGTGAACCCGTGTTTGCTTTGTGTTATTATGATCGACATCAACAATCTAAATGTCATCGTAAATCCTTTACTCATCTGCTTTTGGCTGTTTGAGATGAGTATGCTGTAGGTGAAATACACACAAGCAGAGAAATTTCACCATAAAATCAATAATACATATTTGTTTTCTTACCTGTTGTGCCGTTTATCATTCTAGATTGTTTTGGTCTGAGTTGCCTTCTCTTGATAATAATGAGATGAGATGTTTGTTGTGCTCAAAGTCCCTAAACATATGTTTGAAAACCTTAACAGCAATGTCTCTTCGTGAGCAGTTTCAAGTGGAAACCATTTTCTTACCAAACTCTACTTACTGTCCATGTCACAGTACAACAAAGCAAGCATTGAGTAATGAGTGAGACTTGGACCAGGTGACCAGGTGAGCCAGCAGCACCAAACTATCTTTTGCTCAGGGATAAAGCTGTCAGACAGTTTGATAGAAAGAAAATGTGAAAATGTGAAACTGCTCACTGCAAGGGTCTGTGGATTTCACTTGAGAGAAGGGGGGCATCTCTACAGTTGACATCTCCAAGTCACACCAAAACAACCGAGATTCTTTAGTAGCGCTACAGCTTAGAAGGAAAATGGGTATTTTTGATTCAACTGCCACCTTTTAATTCTTTTCCCCCGCAATTGAAAGTATTTAAAAAAAATCCGAAATCAGTGTTTTTTTTCAGCTTTTTGTTTTCAACCTTGATGATGCAACAAGAAGATTGGCAATGTTGACTTAAACTCTATCACTGTGTGGTCTTAATGGTGTTTAGTTGTAAGATAAATGCTCCTTTACCACAGAGAGAATAGGGTTTTAGTCTTTGTCATGTATTGGGTCACATTCTGCATTGGCACTTACGGTGTTCTTTCTGTCACGTCAGTTAACTGAGATAGGGCATTTTCATAGAAATGGGATGGCTCGTAAAGATGAGGAACTTTTGTGAAATATCAGTTCATTTAAAAGAAATAAATGAGCGAAATTTAACATGTTTCATAACCTTGCCAATGAGGTTGGCTACCTGGAGTGAAGACACAGTGTCACTTAAGATGTTGCTGCTGCCACTGCCTGTGCAGATCTCCTGTTTCTAATGAGGGAGCTCAATAGATTTCATCTGGCTGTCCTGCTGACAGGCTGGCCTTGCTGTTCCTGGCAGCGGCTAGTGGCCGGCCAGCTAACTGTCTCCAGAGACATCTCCTGTCCTTCAGCGCTATCCTTTTACAAAGCCTCAGTTGCCTGAAATCCATACTTCCCCTCTCTGATGACGACCTGAAAATGAATGCAGGGAAAAAAAAGATCCCTGTTTTCATGCTTCTTGTATGCCGGCTGTCAGGGCTGTGCTGAGATCAAAGATGGCTGCTGGATATAAAGGTATCTGTTCTCTGTGTTTAGGTATCACTTGCTGCACCTTCTGCCTTTGAAGAGCAGTTTTCAATGAATAAAATAATAGATATCTCATTTTGTTGGTGTTTTGCGTTTCAGGATTTTATGCCATATTTCTCAATGCATTTTTTTTCTGGGCAGTTCTTCTCTTTCAGCCTTTATAATGTGATAGACTGAACCCCTTTTTTGTTCTGTGTGCACCAGTCATCTTCCCTCGCAGACTGTCACTTCATCAACATGTACAGTATATTCTTTGTCATATTCCTACCAAAGCAGCTCTGTCATCCCGTTTTGACAGGTTTTCTCCGCACTTGCCTTCATGTC
Organism: Hypoplectrus providencianus; assembly: GCA_028566105.1. Classification (NCBI taxonomy): domain Eukaryota; kingdom Metazoa; phylum Chordata; class Actinopteri; order Perciformes; family Serranidae; genus Hypoplectrus; species Hypoplectrus providencianus. The sequence continues at coordinate 8,440,418 of JAOWBC010000248.1, read as the reverse complement.
ATGTTTGTGTGCTACAGCAAGCAAATAATGAAGGCTATAGAAGTCGTCTTCACATCTCTCTGCCAGTTTGCCTTATTGTTTGGTTTTCTATCATATGTTTCAAAACAACTTGAGGACTAAAAAAGATCATAGATCAATGAGATGTATGGATAATGATGGTCCAGGTGCTGGGAAATGTGAACATTGTTCAGCCAATTGATTATTTAGACCCCTGAGAGATGTCTGTTCATACAATACCCGTTTCTTTTCTTTGATGGAGGGCAATTACATTTTTTTCCTTTGTTATTTTGGTCCTGTTCACTGAAATAGGATTTCCCCCTTCGTGTTTTTGTTTCCAAATGTGTTCCAGTTAAGTTCAGTCGAGAACGTAAACAGATAGTCAGTGTATAACCTAAAATGGATGGCCGACGTCCCTCCCCCAGTTTGGAGCAACAGGCAGGAGTACCGACACGGCAGCAGACATACAACAGCTACGTATCTAAGCAAAAAAAAACCCAAAACAAACTATATACATTGAAATGTATGCAATATTTAGAATATTTTCATTTTAACTTGTAAATCACAGGAGTTACTAGGCTTCCACTGCTTTGTTTGTGTTGTCTTTGGTGAATCTGAACTAACACTTGATAAAACAAGGTCAAAAGCTGTGAGCATGGTGTGTGTCCAGGCTTTGCTGCCCACCAGGCGCTGGTTCAATACAGTGTTGGATGATTCTCACTTGGTGGTCAGCTGCCACCTGTCCAGCCTCACCCACAGAGAGAAGGAGGGACACCTCTTCTGCCAGGTACAACACACTGGCAAACACACGTCATATGGACATTTGGAATGATTGTATCCACGGCCTCTTCTGCTGTTAATTTCATATGTAGAAGTAACATGCATTATTGTCTCATTTCTGTAGTTGCTGGACATGCTGAAGTTCTACACAGGCTTTGAGATCAATGACCAGACAGGAAACGCGCTGACAGAGAAAGAGATGACCACTCTGCACTATGACAGAATCATCTCCTTGCAGGTAAACAGCATACACATACAGGGGCATAGAGACTTTTTCACTGAAAGTGCTTTGAGATGTCCGTCATTGATCTCTTTAGTTAACATTGTGCATGGGGGATATGTGTATTTATGTTGTCAGAGAAACTAACATGGATACAGTATGACACTGTCAGCTGCCACATCCGATTTTAATAAGTTTGATAATATATAAGGAGCCTTGGTGTCGATATGATTGTAATGCCACATTCTTTTCACAAATCATCACTAATCTTTAACCATGTGTAATGCGTTGCAGTGGTCATCCCTATTACATCAGTCTGAGTGTTTTGCTCTGTCTTTTCTGTCTTGTAGCGAGCAGCTTTTGCTCATTTCCCAGAGTTGCAGGACTTTGCTCTGTCCAACGTAGCAGCAGTAGACACTCGAGAATCCTTGACCAAACAATTCGGGCAACTCAGGTAAATCAAAACATCCGGAATGAACCATGAAGGAACAAGTGTGCATGTAGCTTGTCAGTGCACAGATGGTGGGGGTGTATGCCTGGTTGGCCTCAGTACAAGTACAATGAACTCTTAATACTAAAATGCAGAAGCACCAGAGTGTTGTCTTAGCTAATGGGACTGCTTCCTGTTGTCAAAATGTATTGCATATCTACTTGGAGGTTCAACCTTGTTGCTTTTTATCATTCTGCCTCATGTACCGGTACCTGCTCTGTGCCCATAGGAGAGAACAATATGTATTTTCAAAGTGCTGTTGGTGGCAAGGAGTTGTACACAAACTCTCAAACAGCTCAACAGATTATCTGCGGAAGTGACCTTTTTAATCTAAGGTTCTTTGGATCACCTAAACATACAAGCACACATGCAGTCTGCCCACCTTGGTCTGATGTTGCAGTGTAGCATCAGCACCACTGTTGCTGCCTGACTTGCCTGCTAAATGGCAGCTAGTGAGCCCTTGAACAGGCAGCTGGTACCAGCCAGAGAGAGAGGCACGCCTCATTAATTTAATCGATTTGCAGTGGCTTGAGAATAAACTCTCTGAACAGCTGTGTTTGTCAGATCATATTAGCTTGCCAAAGAGCTAAAAAGCACCCTAGCTTTGATGAACTGGTCTGGGTGTTTTTTTTTGTTTTTTTTAACTTTACACTTGCATGAAAAGACATTGATTTAGTGGTTACTTGTTATTACTTCAGGGTTTCTAACCTCTTTTGGCATTTTGATGTCATACTGAAAATTTTAATTATAGACTCAAGCTTTTAGAAGATTTATAGCACTAATGTTTTGGCTTACACTCATGTGAATGGCTGATTACTTGTGTGTCCTCTATGTGATGTCTTATTAGTCATGATTGCTCTGAGGTTCTGTGTTGAAACAACACATATTTCCTCTTTGCAGGGGATGTTTGTATATCAATCACCTCTTTGAAACTTCTGAAGTGGATTTTAAATTTTTAAACCCCATCTAAGTTTCTATGAGTGAGGAGAGGGCTATGAGCCGAGCTGAGCTGAATCAGGTAAAGACTAAGCTGAACCATTTTATGTATTTGTAGAAGCTCTGCTCCTTCTCCCAGAATTAGGGTTTTGAATATAGCAGGAACCGCATTGTTCCCTGCTCCACAACTGTCACCAAAGCAGCTCCTGGGTAACTCCAAATATGCCGATCAGATTTAACGAGGCACTTTTCATCCAAACAACTCACGCTAATGCCAGTTTATTCCAGCTGCGCTACCCACGGGCTAAGCTCCCAGTCACCCGCCGCTCTGAATTTATCCGCTAAGTCCCCAAAACACACAAACGCAGCATTATTGCTTAGTCGGCCCACACATATACACACCCATTCTCTCTCTCTCTCTCTCTCTCTCTCTCTCTCTCTCTCACACACACACACGCACACACAGACACTTCTTTCAGTTACATAAAACATGTAATTTTTTGTTAGTGTCATTTCAGGCCCAAAAAAATGCATTGACTCCATGATCAAAGGGTATGCATCACTTTGTGAGAAGCTAGCAAATTGAAGAGAGTCATCACTACTTCAAATGCCAAAATAATGGGTGTAATTAGTTCTGTGGATTAGTTCCTTAGCTTGGTCCTGCCTTTGGAAAGGGCATATAGATTTTATCAGATCCACTTTTCATCTAACCCCGCTCCCTATTCGAATGATATTATGTTACTAAGAATAAAAAAATGATTGAAAGCTAAAACTATCTTAACTCTTAATAGATTTAGGCTGCCATTTATGCCAGTTGTTGTCTAATAAAACTAAAACTTCAGGATTATCATGTTGTGGTTGTGTGTACACAAGTGTCGAGCTAACTGAATGAAAGTGCCCCTACAGTATCAGAACAGGTAATGTCTTTGCTAAAGTGATGAAATTACACATCAGCTTAATAAGGTTGCTGTTTAATGACTCATGCAAAATCTGAACAAGGGTCAAGACAGCCTCCAGGCTTCAGAGTGAGCTTGCTGTAGACCAGTTTCTGTTACGGCCCCTTCCTTACCTTAGCCTGCCAGTAGCTCAGCTGTCAGTCATGACCTGGTCCAGTCATCACCATTACTCAGAGTGAGTTGTTGTGTTGCTGTTATTTTGTTGCTAAGGGAAGGAATGTCCACATGACCTATGCCAGGTCATCCTCTGGGCCACCAAACTGCAGCATTGGCAGAATTGCCACCCCACTGCCCAAGCGCGGCATCACAAGTAGCAGAATGCATGCACATACACGGATATAGTCAGTCAGTGCCACGTGTGGCTGTCCAGGCCTGTCACAATGTGTCCAGGCCTTGTCCTTCGTTGTGTACCAGACCCTGCCTGTGTCACAGTGTGTCAGCCTGATTAAAACAGGTCTGTATGCAGAGAGCCATGCCTCAGCTTTTCGAGACAGAGATGGGCTTTGATTTTCATAATCCTGTCGCATCAGTGCGCCCTGGCTTCTAACACACACATGCTGACAGAGCAGGAGTGAGTGTCAAAGCAAACAGAAGAATTGCTTTGTGCCGCAGTGCTAACAAGCACGAAGAATTTGATAAGGCGGTGTATCTTTACACATCCAGTGATGTCGCCATTCCAAATATCTTCCTCAGAAGAGTTGGCAGTGTCACAAAAGAAAGGCTGAACTTGCACATTTTTGTTTTTGTTAATATAACTGAAATAAGGATAAATATTAAGAATGCTTTTTTAGATTATCACTCATTAGATTTTCCCTGTATTAATCATCTCCATTTGATTCATTGCCTTTAACAGCAATTATAAATATTTGCTTATTATACCTGCACTCAAGTTCGAGCTAAATCTGTTATTTGGAAATGCACATTTTCTGGCTGACTAACCACTTGTTCCTTTTTTCCTTCATCTTTCCCCGTAGTCCCAATACGCTCCACCGGGTGGCATCGTATCTGTGTCTGTTGCCAGAGCTGTCTGAAGGCCAAGACACCAACTATGAGAAGGTGGTTCTGCTTGAGCTGCTGGTAAGTGCAGTCTCAGCTTTTATGAGTTGTTCATGTAGGTATTGGACATGGGCTGACATTTTTTTTCTTATTGGTTTCCAATTGTCAGGTGAATAGCATGTTAAATGGTTTCAGAATGTAGAAGTTTAGAAGTATGTTGTATGTCTGTTACCATATAAATAGGATAATAATAACAGTATAAAGTAGGACCATTTGTAGTAGAAAATATTTTCCTTTTGATTTTCTGTTTATCACATATTAAAATATTATCCAAGACAGCATTTAATGACATTTGATGTGAGGGAAATGGTGTAGTTGAATGACAAGGTTCGTGCGTACCTCGGGTCGGTTTCCAACCCAGGTCTGCTGCGGCAAGATCTGAGCTTTAGTGGTATGCACTCTACCAGTGGGAGCCACCAGGTCACCCCAAATTAAAAACATTCGAATGTATTTTTTTTTTTTTTTTTTTTTTTTTTTTTTTACAACAACCAGCAATCCGACTAAGGATAATTACAAGTTCAGCGGAATGAATATTAAATTGAATGACCTATATAAAATGAGTTTTGCATCGGCCTCTAGTTGTGTGACCCATTTGCCAATCTGGCATAAGGTCATCACACAGGTGGTTGACGAAATGTGGGAGATTGCTTACCTGTGTTTGCACTTCCAGCTGCCGGGTGAGAAATGCTGACTATGTAGAGACAGAAATTATATGCTATTCTGTAAATGAGATAAATAATAATAGCTGTTTAGTTGGTTTAATAAAAGGACAAGATATAGACCTATTTAAAACCTAAAATTTTCAATTGTTGTAAGGTAGGGGAAAACTTGAAAATTAACCTTGACAGCCCTAGAAGTGCTTGAATATGACCACTAAAAAAGTGTACAAACGCTGGAATGAGGAATTGAAGTCATACCTCAGGCACTATGTGCTTGTCAGCTGGCATTATGAGAAGCGTAATGATCTCGGTGCACCCTTTAAATTAAAAAAAAAATGTTAGTGAACAGTTATTTTCCAGAACAATAACTGGCCAGTCAGCGCTACGGCATAATAGGTTTTGTGTTTCTCATTTTAAAGTCATTAATTTAAGCCCTTGACCTTGGAATACATATAGTGTCCTCTCTTCACTGCCCGTCCCTCTTGAATTTGCCTTCTAATCCAATTACGACCTTATGTGGGCATTGGTGTGACGTAGGGTAAATTGAAGACAATGCCGATGAGATAGAGAGCCATTTTTCTTCTTCTCTTGAAAGGCTGGAGCTAGTTTGATTGTGCTCTCTGGTTCCCCTTCCTTCACTCTCCCAATTTTAATTTTTAAAAGCCCTCTGGGACACTACTGGACCCTTGTCCTCCTAGTCTGCCCAACACACACTCACACATGTGCTGCAGACCTCTTCATCAAAGTGGGTTTATAAGGCTGTCCGGCAGTTATTCGTAATTACCCACTCAGACCCTCCCCAGGTCCTCTCTTAGAAGGGAATGGAGAAGAACTATTTCATAATTATTTGATTAGATTGTTGCAGGAGACAATGTTAGGGGACTCATTTGTTTATGCCTGAGGTTGCCCCCAATGACCAACATCTCTGACCGAGTGGGTTTAAGAGGAAGGGGCCGCAGGATGAGGGCTCACACACGGTAGCAAAACAGTTGTAGTTGCTGCAGAGATCATACTCATAAATATGCGTAGTGAGGAGGAATGGTTCTTTTTAAAGGCAGTACTGCTGTTACACCAGAGCCAATGTTAAGGCTAGTTTGCTTCCTCTGGGAGAAGGATGAGCTTGTTGATATTCTGATAGAAATATCACTCCCCTTGGCATAGTTATTAATTCCTGTAACTTATGTCTTTTCTCTGGGACAGTAAGAACACAATAGCAAAATGTTTGTATGAACATCTATAAAAAACCTTACTGCTGCCATGCTCAGAGATGAATGAAATAAAATAGAGAGATACGTGCATATCAAACCAGAATCTCCCTGTACATGAGTATATGTATTTCTTCCTTTTCAAAAACACTAGACCATTTTTTAGGAAAATGTATTTTTCCAGTAAATATCACAATAAGCGTTAATACCGTTCATGATGTTTTAAGACCATTTTAGTTCACTGGTTAACTGAAAATAGAGCATAATAGTCCAAGTACATTCTTTCAAGAAGAATGCACTTAATTCCTTTCACTGTGAATATAATGTAATTAAACATTCATATATCAAATAAGTCCATATAGTAGACCGGCCTAAAATACTGACACAATGGCAATTGGCACTAAAGGTAAAGAGGATGTTTGATCAAAGGTGGAGTCTGCCACTCTAATCCAAAACTTTTCGTTAAATTTAGTTCTCTCTGTGCAGTCAATACCAGGTGTTCATGCACAGCAGCTCTGGCTCTGTGAATGATCGCAAAACACTATTTTGTCCATGCTCATAGAGGACAGAGAAAGGCCGTGGCCTTATAGAGAGGCAGTGGGAGTGAGGTGGGTAGTAAATCTGACACATGCTAGAGTACTGAAGGAACGCTGATGAGAGGGGTTTATCTCTCCAGAATCACAGACTTCCCTCATATCCCTCAGTATATCAACTAAAATTAAGAAGGCACAAGTTTAATAACTGATTTTTTTCAGTCATTTTTAAATCAACATATTAAACATTCTGTAGTACATGACATTAGAAGATCTATTCATAATAATAACTAAATAATATTGTTGCTTTTTATTTAGTAGGGGGTGTGGATGTGTTGCATCAAATCTATTGAATAACCCGATTTTTACAGTCTATGTGAATAAGCAGATTTTGTCAAATTTGTCTTTATTTATAATTTTTTTTATTTTTCATCATTCCCTTTTTTGTCTTCTGGTAAGGGTAGAGATAAATATCCTAGACACCAATTCAAAGGGGGCAGAGGAGCATTTGCTGATTAATTAACCTAATTTCTCTATCTGCGTAAATGTCCTCTCTGTCTTTCCCTAACAGGTTTCCCGTCATGAACGAAGAATCTCTCAGATTGAGCAACTAAACCAGATGCCTCTTTATCCAACAGAGAAGATAATCTGGGATGAGAACATCGTCCCGACAGAATACTACTCAGGCGAAGGTGTGTGTATTTGGGTTTGAGTGTCTGTGTGAATAAACCGTCTTGAGAGCACACATGCTAATTTCAGTGTAGTAGTCAATGCCTCAAGTACACACCCACATCTTGAGTTATCCCTTATCCTGAGGGCACTCATCTGGCACTGGACCGGCACCTCTCTTGGGGAATCCTCTTTAGTTGGCAAGGACACCTTCAACAAGTTGCATACCAATGACCATTCAAGCAAAATCCTTTAAGCATATTACTTTGGTTGTAACAAGTCACATTCACCAGTCTGTGTTAAAGCAACAATTTACAAAGCTGATATCACAGTACTAGCTTCATATAACTTTGGTTATTTTGTCTTATTCTTATCTGTTTGTCTTTTAAGGCTGTCTGGCACTGCCTAAGCTGAATCTCCAGTTCCTCACTCTCCACGACTACCTGTTGAGGAACTTTAACCTGTTTCGTCTCGAGTCCACCTATGAGATCAGACAGGACATAGAGGACGTGGTGTGGCGTATGAAACCATGGTGAGGTGTCTCAGTTCTATAACTTTCCTTGTCACAGACTCATACTCAAGAAATATTCTTACACCTATATATTTTATTTAACAGAAAAAATACAAGCTTACACCTGATTTAAAGTATTGTCTTGACAACTAATATCCCAAAAAACACTTCATTCAAACTTGACAAAAACAAAACACAGTCACTCACTGATAGCTATTATCGTCTATCCACTACGTTACAAAGCATTCTTGTTTTTTGTTTCTAACTAAACAAAAACATCTCTTCTAATGACTCAGCTTACTGTCTCATGGATTCATGTCCTCTGTCTACTTCTCACAAGGTGGCACGGCACATTGATAATATTTTATTAAAACGCTGTGACATTTGGTACACCACATTTGGAAACCCATTGCTTAACATACTAAGTGCTCCCATTATGTCAACTGATGTAGCAACTTGTTTGTTGTTCCTGCGAAAGGAAATAAGTAAGCAGTGGTGCCATGTGCTGCCCTAAATCCAACAGACTTCAATCTTGACAATACCCCACAGCGTTTGTCTAACTTTTTGTTGTGCGTGTCCCTCTACACAGGCAGTCAGAGTACGGAGGAGTGGTGTTTGGGGGCTGGGCCAGGATGGCTCAGACGATCACCTCTTTTTCCATCGTAGAGGTTGCCAAACCCAATATTGGAGAGAGCTGGCCAGCCCGTGTGCGAGCTGATGTCACTGTTAACCTCAATGTACAAGATCATATCAAGCATGAATGGGAAGGTAATATGATGTGTGTGTCTGTCTCACTGTTGATCAATATCTTTTATGTATTTCAATCACTTTGTATATGTGTCTGTCCACCTTTTGGATTTCTTGTGCCAGTCTGGCTAGCTTGTGTTCGCTATCCATATTATTTCCCACAAAGAATAATTGGAAGAGGAAATTACCCCAAAATTATTTGATCTCAATTTATCCTCATATACAATAGCTAATAGCTAACGTACATAATTACCCCCCCCCCCCTTTCATTTTGTCATGCTACAATGGTTCTTGTCCCCTTTTTTCTCTTATTGTGTCTCCGAGCAATCCTCCTAGTCAGCAGTTTATAACCTCCATAAAGTCTTCCCTCACAACTCACTCCATCCCATCCCAGTGGGCCTTGACTCATGACCCTTGCCTACCTCATGTCTCTGTGAAGACATGCTATTTCTGTGTAGCCTCCACCACTGAGGCGCTTTGTTTTATTTTCTCATCGTATTCCTCTCCGTCTCTCGGTGTAGCTGATAAAGGCACTGTAGATAACGTTAACAGGAGCTTGTCAGCCTTGAAAGACATTGATTCACTGGGAACATAGAAATCACAATGAAGCCCTGGGCATACGGACTGCTATAGCTCTCCAGAGAAAGATAGCGGATATGTTCACACCCAAATGTATGCCAATGGTGTACTGCTCTAATTAATGTAGAAAATAAATGGTTTCTTTCGATGGGCAAATTCAGAAATAATGGAGTGATAAGTGGATTTGAAAAAAAGGAGGCCTAATATATCCCAAATTGATGTCTTCACCTTCTTTATTCCCCGGTTTTATGGTTTTACTTTCTTTCTTGTAATTCAGTGGAGGTATGAAGTATTACTTCCTTCCATCTACTAGCTCTTCCCCCCCGTCGTATAATTAGAGCTTCATGTTTTAAAGATCAGGCAAATGCTGACAGGGTGGTTTCTCTCCCATCTCCAAACTCCCCCACACTACTACTCTGTCTCACTTCCCCATCACTTCTCTTTCTCCCCGTGTCCTCTTTCTCTCTCTTTACTCTCTGTCTATAAAAAAACATTTTCCCTTTTTTTCTCCCGCTCTCTAACCCTTCCCTCTGTCCTCTTTCCCTATAGGGCTGCGGAAGCATGACGTTTGCTTTCTGATCACGGTGCGGCCCAACCTGCTCTACGGCACACGCTTTGACCGGCGCCAGCCCTTCATGGAGCAGACCGGCCTGGTGTACGTGAGAGGCTGCGAGGTGCAGGGTATGCTGGATGACAAGGGACGCGTCATCGAAGAAGGTATGCTCATATATGCCCCTGCCTGCATAAATACACACACACACACACACACACAGGTGACACACACAGGTGACACATGACATCCATCCACCCGTCAGACCTATTGATCCCCACAGACAGATCCTTGGTAAAGGGTCAGACTAGTGTTGTCATGGTGACAGTCACAGTGAGACCTGACCTGTTCACATTAACATTCCATTAACCTGAGGTCGACAACAACACCTGAGAGCTCTGGGCCCTGCCCCCTGCTATCTTTATTGGATTTAACTGAGGAGCTGTATTGGCTGTAGGTGAATCATGTGCTCCTCTCAGAACACTGAATGAACGTGCTTGTCCTGCAGAATACAGTAATGTGTAATACAGGAAACACTCACCTCTATATATGAAACAGTGTATTAACAGCAATAATATATTGTAGCATTAACTGAGTAGAACACAAATCTTATGCTCCCACATTTTCCCCCCAAAATGCCTTGAAATTTGTTCTCATCAGATACATGAGTCAGAGAGTCTGTTTTGTGTGTGTGTCCACACAGGAGGAATCCCCACGGATCAAATTCAAATCTCTGGTCTCTCCTAGAAAGTGAAATATGTTTATACCATAACACAATCTCCTCTGTTTACGAGTCGTGTTCTTCCCCATAGCCCAAAGCAGTCCCACTGAGTAGCTGGCTCACCTAAGCTAGCCTGCAACCCTGCTATTCTAAGAGTTTGCTTTTCCCTGTCGGAACATGTGTCCATGCACTGAAGCACCCTTTCCCCTATCCTCTCTCATCTGTTTGGATTAAATATGCAGTGGGCAGGGCTTTCTAAATAGACATGCTGCCAGGGAACATTCCCCAACAGTGTCTGCTTGCTTAAACTTTCAGATCCCCAACGGCTATAACCGGTGCTCTACTGTAGGTAACTGGATGTTGGGGTGAAACATAAATGAATGGGCACTTTGTGAAGTTGACATGCAAGCTGAGAGGTAAACTTTGGGACAATCAAGATAAGAGTCCATTTCTGTCTGTGTGTAAAACAAAACAGACTTGGCATGTGTAAAATGTGCTTTTTTGGAATTAGGGTTGCATAATCCTAAAATCTGGTGACCATGTGGCAGTCATAGAAGTGATTGGTAGATTGTTCTTTCACTGCTTTGTCAGTCCAACCAAACATTACACCACGACTTAAACTAAGCAGTATTTAACATTACATAAATAACATGTAATTGTTGCAACTAAAGCAGTGTGATTGTGCAGGTGTGGGGGTGTGTATTGACTTATTGACCTTTTAATAACTGACATTTTAATACAATGGCTCATACTTGATTTAACTGTTCACACACCTTGGCCCAGCTGTCCACATTGTTATCCCATAGCGTTGAGGGTGTAGCTTCCACTCTAAAGCCAACACCACACTCCTTTTAGTAAGGGGGATTTGATGGTCCCTGCATTGCTGAACACATGCACACAGACACGTCCACATAGAGGGGCACGCACACACATCAGGGGCAGACAGGATTGAGTTTCACTCTCCTGGTCTGTGCCCTGCAGCTACATACAAGAATCTATTTAGACATCAGCGAAAGCTGCTCTTGCTGCACCACACAGGCCCCCTGTGGGAGTAGGCCTAAAGCTGGTGGCCTGTCTGTCAAGCTTCGCTGTAATTCCTTTTCCTGAGGAGTCATTGTACTGTAGCCAGTCAAGCTAGTGTGAGCTTTGGTTTGATTTTTAATGGAAGGATATGATTGAAATTGAAATCATGGTTTTAGAATAAGCTGATATAGATCTATTTTTATTATTACCTCTTTCCTTGTAAAGCTTTGTGCTGCCATTTCCAGGGCTCCAGACTAACTTTTTTAATGCATCATTTACATTCCCCAGCATTTCATTTATGTGCGCCACAAAAAAATATTTAACCGTTTGTACACATTGGTTATTTCTTAACACGCTAAGGAAATTATTAGCATAACTGCTTAAATCAGATGAAACATCACTGCTGGATCAGAGGGGCCCCAGAAGTAATTTTCCTGAATTAATAACTAATTTTAAAGATCTACATTTTTGTTTCTCTTTTAATTGCATTACACTTTGTATCATTGATTTGAAAAATGGCATACAACTTAGCCTTTGTTATTTTTCACTCAAGGCTAAAATTCCATTGCTCGTCAAACTATTATTCTCCCCACTCACTCTGGTGTAGGACCTGAGCCAAAGCCTAAGCTGCGAGGAGATGCCAGAACCTTCCGTGTATGGCTGGATCCTAACCAATATCAACAGGACATGACCAGCAGCATTCAGAGTGGCACTGAAGACCCATATGAGACTTTCAACATCATCATGAGACGTAAACCCAAGGAGAACAATTTCAAGGTTTGGACCATGCGCTGAGACACACAGACATTGTATTTTAGTACTAGATCTTCAGACCTTGAGCTCTGGTCCTACCAACACCACCCCAGAGTGATGTATCGCACTTATTATGCTCTCTTGGGTATTGTAGCTGTAAGGTTGGGGCCAGGGCAGCTCTGAGATTACCACCCACTCAAGGCCCTCCCAGTGATCCCAATGAGAGACACTTCTCGTGGTATTCATGTGACATGTATCACCAGCTCTCTCTCACCTTTAAGAATCCCCCTGTGGTCAGGCAGCAAGCCATTATTATATAATATACTGTTGGCATGCCTTCTGTAGGAAATTGAACCATGTTTTAATGGGTGTGCAGGATACAGGTCCCCACAGCAAAAACCCAGAGGTTAAGTGAGGTAAATCTATGTTAAAGTTTTGTTTTGTTTTTTTATCAGGTCATGGTAGAGTTATCCTTTCAAGTGTCTGAAACTTTCATTAAATATCCTATCCGTCTTGTGTTGTTTTGCTCCATTTTGTTCAACTATTTTTTTTTTTTTATTTGAATGTTTATCACGCACCACCCCTGTTCATCACATCCTTTTATTTGATTGCCTCTCATATTCAAATCTGCTGTTTCCAATTCTGTACACCCATTTCTGTCTTTCACTGCCGGAGCTATGACAGATGATTTTGAAGTGTTTTCTTTTTTTATGAATTTGAAAAGAGCAGGAACTAATGGGTATTCAAGAAACATTCTTCTCCATCTTTGATGTGTGACATAGATAAAAGTAAACATGTTCCCCTACCCAGTGTTTGATGCTCAGGGTATTAGACAGTTTGCAGTTCATTAAAATATAATTGACAGACATACAAATCACCTGCTGTCGCATCAGCCCACCACACAGCTATTCTCACCCAGCCAAACCACCTCTTGAGGGATGGTTGTCTGCTGTCTGACGTTGCTCACTGCTTACATTCTCATGTCTTTATGTTTCAGGCAGTGCTAGAAACCATCCGAAACCTGATGAACACAGAGTGTGTTGTCCCAGATTGGCTTCACGACATCATCCTGGGCTATGGCGATCCAGGCAGTGCCCACTACTCCAAAATGCCCAATCAGATCTGCACGTTGGACTTCAATGACACCTTTCTGTCCCTGGACCATTTACGTTCCTGTTTCCCTGGTTATACCATAAAGGTCACTGAAGAGAACCCTGAACTGCAAGTCTTCCCTTTCAGGTAAAGATCGAAGATGCACATATCAAGCAAGCAATTATATATGCACATTGTTTAATTTTAACACATTTTTTTTCCTTTTGATTTACCAGAATCAAGTTTCCAATCTCAAACAAAGCAGAGAAAGGGAAGAAGAGAAAAGCTGTTGAAGAGGCCGAAGACAAAGAGGAAGATATGACCTTGATCGTCGAGCCTTATGTCACCCCCAACCGTGGGCCATATCCATACAACCAGCCAAAGCGGTGAGGTCACGGCTTAGTCTCAGGCCCCCCTGTTGACAATTTAACAAGATTATTGGTCAAAGGGTTGTTCAGTGTTTGAGTTCAATGTGTTTTAGGAGCAGAATGCATCTTAACTTTCTACAAAAGGTCCGCCTAAATAAGCAATATCAGTTTAGGTGTAGGTCATATCTGGAACATTTTTCTCCTTTTCCTTGTAAATGTTTTTGTTAATGTGTGACCTTGTTTTATATAACCCTGACTGCAAGGTGAAGTGGGATAAAGATTTTTTATATAGTGTACAGTTAAACTGATATTTATTTATTTATTTTAGGTTGCTAAAATATTTTCTTCTTTAGAATGCTATATTATAGAAAACTTATATGACAATATTCCTACACAGATGGGGGCATAAACAGGATAATTACCTCATACAACCTCACCTCAAAAAATCCAAATTATAACGTATAGTCCTTTACTTTTAACCAAAACATATCTTTTCTGTTTAAGACAGTACAGAGGCTTTTTATAGGAACTTTAATCTGACCCTGACTATTTGGATATGTTTGTCCATGCTGTATCCATGGTATCTGCTCTGACTTGTTCCCCATGTTGTGTGGTGCTGCTATTTTGGTTTGTGATTATGCCTACAATTATAGATGGAATTTTTTATGCAATTAAAGGTGAACAGAAAAGGCTTAAATATTCCTGTGCTAATTATAACACCACAAAATAATTGCCCTTCGTGAAAATTTAAGATTAATCTCGTGGTGTTTTACCCTCTCTAGTCTGCACTTTGATATTTAAATCTTGATAGCATGAACATGTCCATAGGGAAATCCTGACTTAACAATCTTTAAAGACGGTCTCAATGCCTTAGGTTTTGTTGTGATGTTTTTTAAGTATCTCTTTAAAAAAAAGTAGCAACAGCAATTGAACACAGATGTGTTCATGTTGTCAAGGCTTTTCAGTATCTCCAATTATTTTATTAGTAATATAAGCAATGCACATGTCTTGCAGGAATACAATTCAGTTCACTCCCACTCAGATTGAAGCCATTCGAGCAGGGATGCAACCAGGACTCACCATGGTAAGGACTCCGTTTCTTATATACATTTCAAGATTGAATGTATGCACCCAAATATAATGTGCAAAATTTAAATGATACAACATAGTAATAGAACATAAACATCCTGTCTGTTTTTCATTGAAGGATTAAATTGAGAACAAGATCTGATCCTGAAAATGTAGACTGTTCTTGCTTACTGGTATAATGCCAGAGATTTGCAACTATTAATGTTAGTGATACATTCCCAGGGAATTCTTTTACCAGTAAATTTGCTGTTGTTGTATGCTGTCCCTAGTGATGACACGCTTCACTAAAACCCCTTCTGTTATGTTGGCACACACATGTATTGACACATATGACAGCTATGGATACACCCTGTCCATCCGCACATGCTGTGACCCAACAAGAAGTGTACCACACACTGTTTTGACAAAAGGGCTATTCTGATGTGGTGACTGGGAACTGGCCGCAGGATCGAAGTTATTTATTATGCAGCTAGTCGGGGTAAATATGGCAAGGAGGCTATCAGCAAAGTCGTAAAACAACTCTACATGCATGCCTTTCTCAGCTCCTCTACTCAGTGTCCAACCTTCCTTCTTGGCGAAGGTTAGCAGCCATAACAAATGCACACTGACTGGCTCGGCTTTCATGTAGGGGAACCAGGAGCTGATTATCTACTGATTTATGCAGGAACATTTAATTGTGCCTACTATTTTTTGCAGAAAATTAATCACCTGAGATACCCATACCAAGACCAGCCTGATTCATTAATATTTATTTAGTAAATAACATGCTATTCCCCACAGTTTAAAAGATATGAGAGTCATTATCATGGTAACCTGTATTCAGAAATGAAGTACAATTGCATTTAGATTTCATGAAACAAAAGCAATGCTTGAAATATACTTGAGATTGGTTTTCTCCATTTTTAGTAGCTGTGTTTTTGTCCATTTGGGCAGTCACTAGGTCTAGACATGCCAGGCAGCACCACAGCCTTGTTGCATTCTATATGTGAGCACGGTTGCAGATGGGGCACCAGCCTAGCTCGTTCTGACATGCCCATGGCCTTGCTGTCACAACCACTAGGGTGTCTCTAAGGCAAGTGCCTTTGCAGTGTGACCTAACTTCAGATTATTCTCATCTACTCTCCTGCTTCCTTTTGTTACATATTTTTATATCTTTCTTCTCACCCCCTTTTTCTACTTCCTGCTGTGTCTCCAGGTTGTTGGACCGCCAGGTACTGGAAAGACAGATGTTGCTGTTCAGATCATCTCAAACCTCTATCACAACTTTCCGGAGCAGAGGACCCTGATCGTCACACACTCGAATCAGGTTAACCAAGCAAACATACATAGCACATATACATCCATACGAGCTTTCTGATCTCTGAAAAGTTTACCCAAAACCCAGGTCAAACAACACTGTGAGGCTGTCTGGGGAGTTTAAAGTTTGTACTTAGAACTACTCATTAATCAGGAAATGGTTATATTCAAGCCATAGAAAAAAAATTAAATCCAAGCTCCCTTATGACCCAGTCCTCTCCCCTTAGTATTTTATAATTAAGTAATCTTCTGTTGTTTTACAGTGGTGGATGCTTGCCAAAAGAAACCTTGGCCACAAGAAGCATATCTGGATATAATGATGAAAAGCCTATTCTCATGCATTAGTTCCCCCTTAAATTTGTACTCCTTGTACAGTAATATTCACTTCCTTCATAGCATGATAAATACCTCTAATATATTACAAACAGCACTGTACAAAGAATTGGGCCAAAAGAGACAGAAATTTAAGACGTGTTTAAATTGTATCTACAATTATTGTTTATAGATGCCAAAAGCACACACACATCAAAGGTAGGATTTGTCATGTCTGATCATGTTAACTTGTTTCCATCGTTTATTCTACACCAGGCTCTGAACCAGCTGTTTGAAAAGATCATGGCTCTAGACATCGACGAGCGCCACCTCCTGCGTCTGGGCCACGGAGAAGAGGAGCTGGAGACTGAGAAGGACTTCAGCAGGTGAGGACAGCAGGGTGGGGACGAGTGGAGAGGAAAATCACACACTGATAGATGTGCCCAAACAAACAGAACTCACAAGTGGAAAATTGAGACAACTTGAATTCACACATGCCGGTGTGAAAGTGCATTCAGTAAATAGTTACATATACACTGGAAAGGCAACCCCGACAGTTTGATCAAGACGGACAATACACACACATGTATACACGCAGCTGCCTTTGTACATAATTAGTCTGAGCCAACATAGTGACAGGGCTACTCGATACTCCCATATGACAGGGCTTGAACTTGGTTTATCTTCTTTAGGCAGTGATGGCCTCTCTGGCCTTTCAGGCCTTTGCCCCAGTGTAAGGGATCTTTCCCTATAGCCCTGCAGAGGGCATTCCTGTCTGATTAACCCTCTAATCACTGATCTGGAACACTAAAACTGGCTCATACCTAGTCATAGCAGCAGGATGGTTTTAAAAAAAAAAAAATTAGGTTGTCAAAATAGACACAGGAACCTCTTGGTATAAGTCGAACAGGGCAGCAGTGGTATGAATGTTGTCATTTTTCAAGCTCATGTTTACATTCAGCCTTTTTAATGAATAATTTTCAACAATAAGACTGAAAAAATACACATACATAAATAATTACAAGAATAAATACATTTCATTTCATCTTTTTTGAGACATTTATTTGGTTCAGGTCAGGAAGGAGCCCTGCTAAATGTGTGGTGGGAGACATTACCTTTCTGTGATTTACTTAAACCAACATATAATTTCAACACTAGTTGTTCACTTTCTTTGCCTGCAACCCAATGGACGTATAAACCACACAGTGCTGCTATTGTTCCTACAGCACAGGTGCTAGGGCCCAGAACAAATGGCCTCAGATAAGAACCACTAGAGTCCTGTTAAGGAAGCCCCAGTAGTTCCCTGTTTTCTTATCTACACATTTGTGTATACTCCATCATGTGCGTGTGCGTGTATTGCCTTGAAGGATAGTGACTCATTTCTTACAACTGAGACATAGTGAGATGGAAAAAGAGATGTTGGGGGGGGCAGCCTACTTTAAACACTCCTGACAGACCTGAAAAAGAGAGATTATCTCATGATACCAAAAACATTTACAGTTCTACATGACTGCTGCTATATTTAACACCATCATTAGATGAATCAGCCAGAACAGTGTTTTTTGCTCGCACAGCTTTTAAGCCAGCCACTGAGTATAAATAGCTCAGTGTAATTGAATATTAATTAAGTTTTTATGATGTTGCTATTTAAAGTTTCCCTATAGCCTACATTGTTAATTACAACCTTATCCATCTGTGGCACTAGGCAAATTGCACCCTATAGCTCTTTGCAACACTTCCAGCGGAGGAAGGGAGGGGCGATGCCTGTCATTCATTTGATTTCTCTCTGTATGACTACAGCTCAGTGTGAGTGTATGACTGTAGTATGAATAGCAGTGTATTGGAACTGGCGTCTGAAAATGGAAGCAGCCTGTTACATTGTTAAATAATGCAGCAACACCAACATAAAAGAGCTTTAGCTAGCAGCATTTAATATGTTCCCGCCTGCCTAGCTGCCTCATAACAACATGCAGACTCCACACTCCTTCCACCCCACTGACACCAGCGAGAGGAGAGAGCCAGAGAGTTTTAATTAACACTGTATATGAGATGACAAAATGGAAGGCAGTGCTCCCCCGAAAGCCTAACAAAGGGAAAGCTACAGCACCATCAATTAACAATGCCTCCCTGCATTTCATGATGGATTTCACGCTGCTTTAATGAGACTCTAAAAAGTGCTATATGTTAAGGGGAGATCTCTTAAAAAAAAATCAGTCGTATATTCAGCTGAGGTCTATACTTGCACCCTAGGAAAAATATGAAAATGTCATGTTGTGAAGCCTCATTCAGGTGCAAGCATGATTGCTGTTGTGTATACAGTCCTGTCTATAAATGCCATTGTTCACACCTGTGCATCTATTCTGGGTTATGTGTCTCAGTAGCTGAATTCATTACAGGTCCGTCATCCTGGGAGGCAAGGTCACTCCCCATTTTTATTTAATTTTATTCAGGCCAAACAGGCAGACCACTGTGACTGTCTTTGAGTCATCTGCTGACTGAGGCTCTTTGCAGAGGCTCTAAAAATAGAGTTCACCTCTAGTATTACCCTGTGACCCCTCCCACTTCCTGTCTTCCTGGGCGCTGCTTGTCTCATTGCCACTTGATAATTGCTTTTAAGCAGTATTGTTTAGCTGCATTATTGCATGTATGATAGAACCGAAAAAACAGTCAAGGACAGTCTTCGCCCTCTTTAAACCTCTGTTGGGTTATATTTATAATATATTTAACATTGTTAAATATTCCCCTCAAATGACCAGGCTTTTTTTCATCTGCTTGCTTGCAGTGAATAGTGTAAACACAATATCAGTTATCAGTTATAAACAAACTTTCATACAATCAACTCAACAATCATATAATCAAGATTATCTTGGTATTAATCCAGTCACTGACATTTAACAAGCTCATGCTGAACAGGGACGTTATTTAATCAGATCAGGGGCTGATTTGACAATTAGAAGAAATGTTATCTCCCCTGTTTGTCATGTGCAGTAGTTCGTTGGTCTCTGTTTGGGTTGCCACACTAGGATGGAGGTCGATGAACCATGGGTCATCATATCACCAGTTATTTTGCAGTGAAGTTGATACTGAAGCACAGGAACTGACAGGAGTCCATCTGATCACTCAATGCATCCCAGGTTTAATAATACATTTGTCTCTCAGCATTAACTGAGTCAGATCTAAATATGCATTTAATTAAAGAAACAGCCAACTGGACCTTAAACTTAATCTTCTTACATGATTGTATCATTCTGTCCATCAGTTTTTCACTGTACTAAAGGTAAAATTTGTAATTTTTTTTACTTACTGTGCCTTTGTCCCCAGATATGGCCGAGTGAACTATGTCTTAGCCAGAAGACTAGAGCTTCTCAGAGAAGTGGGGAGGCTACAGGAGAGCTTAGATGTCCCAGGAGATGTTTCCTACACCTGTGAGACTGCTGGACACTTCTACCTTTACCAGGTAAGACTTTGACTAGGTGTGCTTTGTTTCTGCAGTGTGCAGAGAAATTAGCTAAATGTTTCCATAAACCATGTGGTATAGAATATGCTTCTGATTTTTCCGTAAGGATTGGTAAATAATATGCATAATGTTTAATCAAGTCCAAATACAATTCCTACACACAGGTACACAGGTACCATAAAAAGTCCTAATTTTTTGCATCCACTGTCACTCCTAATAAGCCTCTGAACATCCTTGAAATTTGTGTCTGGATATTTATATTGATTTTCAAAGAGAAAGAGAGTTAAGGGGATCCAGGAGATATTTTGCTGAATAAATTAGAATGGATTTCTGCCTCGTCTGTCCTGTTCTGCAGACATATCCATGCCAATCAAACCCAGACATTATTAAAGTTTCAGTTCCCCAGACTCGCTGATCTTTTTGCCTTGACTGCAGATACCCAGAAACAGTATCAACCCTGACTGTTTATTCCTGTACCCTAATTATCACTGTCCTCCCAGGCTACTGGAGAAATGCCACTGCAGACAATTACTGAATTATATTCCCATACTTCTTTCGAAGGTTTCTAAAATAGACATTATAGACGATTGTAAAATAAAGCAGTATGCCACAGAGCTGGCATCTTCAGTGTTATGGGGAGTTAATAGCCTTTTGTTTTTTGAAAACACAACATTTCAGTTTCACATCAAATTACAACAGTGAGGGAGGACATAGGAGTAGTGTAAAGGTGCATAGTTGGCGTAGTTTTTGTGGTGCTCAGAGCACAAACTACATCCTATAGCTGACAGTTAGGGCATCAAAGCAAATGTTTGGATTTGTGGGTGTTATCTGAGCTCTAGTGTCAGAGTTCATGTCTGATGATGTTTCATGCTGCCATTTTTGCACCTTGCCAGAAATCTGTCAGTTGTCTCCCACACACACACACACAGGCACACACCACTGTGGATCCTTATTAATTTGTTGTTGCATGGAGACTGGATTGTCAACCCACAAATAATTGAAGCCAAATTCTTGTGTTTATTTTAGCTCTGAAAACCGTCCAACATTGTAGCTCTGTGACATTTGAAGATGTAAATGTCAAGAAGTTGTTCGAGTAGTGGGTCTGCGACAATGAGCAGACTACTGTCAGCGATCAATGATACCTATGCCATACATAGACACATGTAAGGTTTCGATGGCGATCTTAATAGTCCATATAGACATATACTTACCGTGCAATTAAGCTGAGTCCTCAAGCAGATTTATTAATGTTATCTTTAATGTTGTTTTTCAAAGGGGTATTTATAGAACTAGGCTACCCCGCTGTTTGGTTGAAGCTGGTTTATTAGTTGCTCAGCAGGGGCACCAGTACACAAGTGTAGCTGTCTGTTCCCATTTGTTCATTTGTGTGTAGTGTGGTATTTTTTGTTATGGTCAAATAATTATGGAAAATATACAGGCTGGGCTGAGCCATGCAGAACCCCTGCTGTGTGCCCATACAGCATTTTGTAAACTGCAGAAAGCCATCAACTAAATCAAGGCTCATGCATAAGATAAAGTACCTCCCTGAGTTTCTTTATATCGTGGCTAAATCAAGTAATAAATAAAAAAAAATAGTGCTGTGTTGCCACGGTTTTGTTTTTTTTTATGTGAACAGGTGCTTTTTTCAGTTAGTACATTTTTACCAACATCAACCTTTGAGGCACTGAGAAAGTGCAGAAAAGATTGGCAAAAGCCAGATAGCCTATTTGTGTGATCACACAACAACACGTTACACTAGTGACAAGGATGTGTCTGCATGAACCAAACACAGACGATCACTACTGGGGCTCAGCCTCTTAACATTCAGAGGGAATATGTCTCTGCTCTCTTGCCACTACAGGTGATATCTCGCTGGGAAGAGTACATGAGCAAAGTCAGGCCCAAACAGGGCAAGAATGTGGAGGTGCAAGCTGTGGCTTCAAACTTTCCCTTCCACAAGTACTTCTCCAATGCCCCCCAGCCCGTGTTCAAGGGCCGGTCATATGAAGAGGATATGGACATTGCAGAGGGCTGCTACCGCCACATTAAGAAAATATTTACCCAGCTGGAGGTAAGAATTTCACACATATAAACACACTGTACCAGTTTCCTCACATTGAGCAATACCCAGTGGGATGTAAGGAGGTTACTTTAGTGCAATAAGGCAATTTTATCAACATAGCACAGGCCTTTACAGTTAAATTCAATACGCTTTACATGAAAATACAATACCAGAAGCACAAATCATTTCCAGCCAGTCTGAGGTAAACACAGAATAGCCTTTTTTTCTTGAACTGAAACAGAGGCCAAGTTAGCTGTATATTAGAATACTTCCAAACTATTTGTCAGCTATGTTTCCATCTCCCATCCACAAGTAGCTGTGCCCCCTCCCCCTGGCTCCCACAGTGACAGGCTGTTGCAGATTAACAGTCATAGACCAAATACTGCCCATGTCTTGGAGGATGTATCTGCTTATGAGCTGCTCTTCTGCCACTTTTGCATCTCTCTGTTGTTTTAGTCATCACCCGCTGTAGTGGTTGGAGGGAATCATTGTAGAAGAAACTAATCATTAGTCGCACTGTTTGTAAATATGATTTAGGACCCTTTTGAAAAGATAGGCAGTACAACAAAGTGATGAAGGCTCTTACTACTTATCTTTTTTACTCTCCCTGTCACTCTTTTTCACATACTCTCGCAATACAAACACGCAGCTGAATGTGTTTTCCTTCCTTCTCAGCCTATCGAGAATTTCTATAGGGATAACGATAACATTTCAGATTTATGGGAACACCAAGAAGGTCTCCAAAAAGCAATAAAGAAGTTATTGGCTGGAGGTAATATCCCAACACGTGTGGTGACCTTGATTTATCTGGCTGGCCTCTGTATCACTGCATCACGGCACCTCTCCCTCCTCCCTCAGCCTCACCCATGCTGCAGTGAAATCTGTACGCCCATTAAGAGGTATTGCTGTCTGTGGTGCAGGGTAGACAAGGCAACATTCTGCTGAATTCGCTGATCTGTCTGACTCTTCGAATGTAAAACCAGTTTTGTAGAAGCTGCCACAGGAATATCCAAAGAATTTATTGCTAGGGAGACAGCAACACAGTGTGCCTCCTGGGTTTCTCCTGTATAGACATCTCCTGTTTCCTCCTCTGCAGTCCCACCACATCTTTACCACCGTTTACTTTTTTCTCTCTTCCCTCTCTTCTCAGTGTCTGTGAACCCTTACTATCTTGATTTCACCCGTCAACCACTCTGGAGCCATGGGGGTTAAAAATAGATCTCATCAATATTGCATGTTTTGATCGGTTTAATATTAATGCTAAAATAGTAACTCATCAAATATTTATACCCCACTGCTGTCCGAGTCTACTTCTTCCGTCCTCCCTTCCTCTCTCCCTTCCCTGCTCCTGCACAGCTAGTGTGGCAACCTGGAAATAGCAAGCCTGTTTACCCATATTCCTCCTCTGTGGCTCCCCCAAGGGTGTGGTTTTCATAGTGCCATGTATTCCTATTTTGAAATGAACTGTTTCAGATTTTGCATAAAAATTTCTGTTAATTTTCCATTCAAGTATACATTTGAAATAGAAATTATGCTCAATTGCTCCTCAAGCTTTAGTTCTTTAACAGCAAATGACACCTTGCATCTCTCAGCAGAGCTGGCCTCTACTCCAATGCATTTTGGGAAAAAAGACAGTTTCCTTATTAGCGTCAGTGTTAAACACCTTATCTTAGTTTGATCTAAATTTCATTAGGACTACTGTAAAATACAATGAGCAGAAAGTGCAATATTTGTTAAAAGAAAACATATGTGTTGAATTATCTTAATTGAGTATTAAGGTGCTGTGTGGTGTTCCAGCATACAAATCATATTCTTCAAAAAATCACAACATGATTGTTTAAATACATTTTATCAGGTGGTTATTATCTTTTTTTTTTTTATAATGTAAAAATATTGTGAACCATATCAGTATAAGTAAAAAATAAATAGTAATATATATATGTGTGCAAAATCTGCCATGTAAAAGATTTTTTCTTTCCTATCTTAAGACATTTAGGCAATATGATATTCATTATGTTTTATTGATAATTAATGATTATGTGTATTGTATTATTATTATTATTATTTGTTAACACAATACTGTGCCTTATGTGTAATGTATATTTCTTCTTGGCCTTGATGTTGTTAACCATCAGAAGCTAAATAAACAGCATTTTACCATCAATAAACTCCACTCCAAACACAGCCACATTATGATCTCTAAAGCCTCTAAATATCTTTGGGGAGAGTTATTTAGAGAGATGTATATAACAACTAAATGCTTAAAAAATATAGAATTCAATAAAAAAACAAATAAGAATATACTTGTCGTTTGATTGACACCCTGAATCAATAAATACACAGCCTATTTGCGACATCAAATATATAAATGATAAGCTAATTTGTATATTCTTTAATTATTTATTTATTTAAATATATTTACATAAACATTTTATTCATCTATTTAGAATTATAACATTATGGTACATTATAATAAACTGGTGGAATTACATCAATGATTTTTTGAAATTTTGTTTGTTCTTTTATTACATAGAGATGTGTGCGGATAAGTCTGCCTTACCATCAGTATATTATCGACACTTTTATTTTTTAATTCTCCAAATAGTATAAAAGAATATTTTTACTGTTAATACATTTTTTTTTTATAGTACAAACTATACTGTTTAACACACATAATCTTCATCCCACGCTAATAAGTAACCATTCAAATCACCTGTGTATTTATATATGTCTCTGGTAAATATGCTTAAGATGTTAAAAAGTAACTAGTTAAACAAACTTTTACTCTCACTAACTTTATTGCTGCTCAGATCTGTTCATTTAAGCTATCAGTGCAGTTAGTTATCAGTGAAGCCACTGACATAATGTCCTCAACAGATTCAGCTGGAGATGACCATAATAATAAACTAGACATGTGTCGTCGGCTTTCCTAGACTTAAATATCCCTAAGTAGTTAGTTACCGATGTTACGTTACATTATGGCTTCTGAAACTGTTAATCTGTTTCATTCATAATATTGAATACTGTTGTAACAGAACGGTACATTTATACTGACAGTTAAAAGTCCTCGTGTCTGAACACATTCCTAGCCCCTAATTGGCTACTGCAGCTATCAGTCTAGTGACAGCTGCAACATGATGTGGCGTGCTTTTAATTTACAACAAGAGCCACTGCTGCTTTCAAGTTTCCCCCGTAAATTAGACCTTTTCTGTAAATCAATGGCAGGTTTAGTAATTAGTTATAATTTAGCTTATATAAATAATAAATTAGCTTTATACTGCCTAGATAGCTTGCAAATCTAACCAAGACACTGGCTAAATTATGTATTGTCTTTATCCAGGATAATATATCATCATTTATTTCTTGATAAAGTTGCGTAGTAATTAGTAGATATCTAGAAAATGCACGAGACAAGACAGAAGACCCAGTATTTACTCTGTAGGATTTTCTTTGTAATGGAAATGACGGATTTTGCAGCAGAAAATAAAAAATATTTTGGTTCAAGTAGCTCAAATAATTACCGAAGTACAGAAGGCCAATTTGAGTAATCAATTTCATCAATACATGCTATTGGTTAGGTTTAAAATAACGCTCAGGAATTAAAAGGAAAAATTCCCGACTACACCTGAAGGCAGCACAACTTCAGCCTGTCATATGAAAGTCAGTGACCTCGCAGGAGCCGCTGCAAAACACAAACGAACTGCCGGTGTTATCGACTTTGTTCGTCGGCGTGAAGTCAAGCTGTGAGAGCGGGCTGGTGGACAGACATGCACTGTCTAAGAGCTCTGCGTCTGTCCAACTCCGTCCAACTGATCGTCAAACAAACAGATGCGACGAGGAAGGTTTTCATCATCAAGCCAGCATGTTGTCTGAGCACCGAATCAACACCGACTTCGCAGCGACCACCGCCTACACACTGGGAGCATTTCCATCTCAACATGTAAGTGTCTCTGTGTGTCAACAACACCTGAGTGTCCTGCTGCTGTGGATCCACTTACAGCCACACTGTGAGGAGACTTCTCTCCGGGCCTCTTGTTACATTTGCATAATACCCATTAAGAAATAAATTATGAAGTATCGATCATTTTAAGTTGCTGACTTCTACAAAGGTGGTCATATCAGGGCAAGGAGGCTATCAGTTATCAGCATGTTCCAGCAATAAATGAGGCAATCAGCTAAGCAAGCTTCAAAGACAAGATCCACTGTGTGCAAACTGCAGGTGTACCTGAGAAAAGGTAAAAACCCATAAATGAGAATTTAAAAAAAAAATGCAGATTTATGAGAAATTAAAATAAGAATCTACCGATTTAAGATAAATAATAAAAGAGCCAGGAGATTTATGACAAATTAAAAGGTCCTTCAGAATTTATTTTTTTTTCAAATAGTTATTCAGTTTGTCTTTAATTCTGACAAAAATGCAAATATATGAAGTCGGTCTTGTCTGTTGTACTTGTCACATAACAGTGACATTTGCAGTTTGCTTGCAGATAATTTCAAATGACAACATGTTAGTTTCTGTAAATTTATTAGCAATATGGAAGATCACAAGTGACCCACATATGGTTGCTTTACTCTGTTTTTGAGACTTTAATCACTGCTTTATCAGGAATGCCCTTTCAAAGTCCCCCAGCTCTGGAGTGGAAGACATGCTTTTCTACACCATCACAGAGGGGAAAGAACAAATCCCCATTTCATACTTTAACACAGTAAGTAAAAGAAGAACACCTTAAGTCAATCTATCTATCCATCTATCCATCTATCTATCTATCTATCTATCTATCTATCTATCTATCTATCTATCTATCTATCTAT
>JAOWBC010000248.1:8391533-8413445 GCA_028566105.1 Hypoplectrus providencianus | reverse complement strand
TCAGTATAACTAAAAAATAAATAGTAATATATATATATATATATATATATATATACACTAACCGTTTTTTATGGCCGTCCTGTAGCTATAGGGAATCAGAAGTAGAGGCTTTTGGAGCGATTGGACTGTAAGGGTTAACCCACAGGGTTTTTTTTAAATACATCCACTTTGAAATATTGGGAGACATATCCATGTATGGGTGTGCCTTTCATTTCCTTTAGAGGTGTGATCACCAAAGATAATTACTCTATCCGTCATCTTTGACAGAAAGCATCCATCATTTTTGTCAGAATGCCATGGAAGTTTTCCCTCACAACCACTGTGGAAAAAAAACACACAAAAACTTAACTTCATTCTAAAATAGATGAATACTCATCTATTTAAGTCCAAGATTGTCAAGTTCCTCCCAGTGGTCATTATACAAGTTTTTAATTTCCTGGAAGATTGCTTTTTTACCTTATTTTTTCTGTTTGTGTTTGAGCATACTTCTTTGTGAGGTGATTCACTCTGGATCTTCTCCTTCTCTCTGGTCTCTCCTGTAGGAGTTCAGGGCCTTTGAGCTGCTGAGAAGTGGGCTGGACCGCTCCAAGTATCTGCTGGTGAAGGAAGCCAAAATCATTGCCATGACCTGCACACATGCTGCACTCAAACGGCATGACCTGGTGGAGCTGGGATTTAAGGTTACAATCGACTCAGCTAACAAAGACAACAACCTGGTTAAGCTTGTATTGACTTAAGTTTTTTTTCTTACTTGTTTTAATTTGCTGATCTGCTTTTTAGTACGACAACATCCTGATGGAAGAAGCTGCTCAGATTCTGGAGATCGAGACGTTTATCCCCCTTCTGCTACAGGTAAACGTGTCCGGACTAAAAAGCAATTGTCAAACTTATAATGTACAAGCCATAGTAAGAATGTATGTATGAATGCTTTTTATCTTAATTTTTGAAAAGCTACAGCCATGCCAAAAAAACAAACACTGCCAAGCTGAGGCACTGTCATAAGTACCCATATCAAGCTTAGTTTAATCCATTACTCAGGAATCAGCTTTCTACCACCTGATGTTCTCTGTTAAGGTCTGACTGATGGGCTCCAAACACAGTAATGGTGCTTGTCTTTGGTAGTTGTGCCTAATTGTCCGAGATAGTGCTAATGTCTGTTTACAGATGAGATCGTTAAGCACATCAGCCCATCCAACAATCTCGCCAGAGCTCCTCTCTTTATCTCTTTTCTCTAGTGACTCACAGTCCGAGCCTTCTGCTGCGTATACGTCACACACTGTTTATTCCTCATCCTCCCCTTCACTTTTATTATTCAGCTATTCAAGCCTTATCAGTGATTTCAGTGATTAAATCAACTCTTGACCTGCAATGGTTGGTATATCAGATTTGTCAGAGGTCAAGCTCCAAATGAACCAGATTTAATAAGTAAAGCATTACGTAAACATGAATTTAAAAAAACTATACAGCCTTTCTCTATTGAAGATCTGATTTCACATTCACAATGAAATATTGTCATTGTGGTTAAAAAATAAAAAAGCTAAATCTTAAAGGTTCCACCTATACTGTGTAAAATGCAGAAAATAATATTTTAGTAAGTCTAGTCCAGACCCCTGTATTTCCTGTAGGAACACTTATCACTTATTCTTCTACAGAACCCAGAGGATGGCTACAGCAGGCTGAAGCGTTGGATCATGATTGGAGACCACCATCAGTTGCCGCCTGTTATTAAGAACATGGCATTTCAGAAGTACTCCAACATGGAGCAGTCTCTCTTCACGCGATTTGTCCGCCTGGGGGTGCCGACCATAGATCTGGACGCACAGGGCCGTGCTCGTGCAAGGTGAGAACATAAAGCTAGAGTGGATTTCTCACAGGATGCAGTGTCTTCATAATTGGTACTGACTCCTCGCAGAGAGAACACAACAGCGTGACTAAATGTGTGTTTTATCCTCCTGTCCCACAGTCTGTGCAACCTCTACAACTGGCGCTACAAACAGCTGGGAAACCTGCCCCATGTGCAGCAGCTGCCTGAGTTCCAGGTGCCCAACCCCGGCCTGACCTTTGACTTCCAGCTAATTAACGTGGAGGACTTCAATGGGGTGGGAGAATCCGAGCCCAACCCTTACTTTTACCAGGTCAGTAGTAATTAAGATTAGAGTACACATATACACACACACTAAGGATGCTAATTTGGATTCTTTTTTCCTGATAGTCAAGCAATCATTAACCTTTAGCAGACAAGCAGGCAACAGAGTCCCAGTTCACCTGTCAAGTAGAATTAAGGCCCGGACATACTTTCTGCATTTCTTGGACAGCCAATTTAACCTTATCAGTGTGGTGGCATGTGTCATGTAGCTCTCATGTAGCTTGTGAGTTTCAACCCTCTGAGTTGTATTTTCTTTTAAAAGGTTAGTATAAATTGGTCAGAATTTTTGTTTTTGGTTTATGCCTAAAAAATAATATCCCTACAGACAGCACAACTTGTATTTATGCTCAGGATGTTTCCACCTAAATTCTATACTAAATCCAAGGTTTTATCACCACCTCAAATTAATTACATCATTTTCTGACAAAAGTGTTTTTTGTTTGTTGTTTTTATTTCCCCTAAATATTATATGCCATTATTTTAAGAGGGTGTCGATTTAGAAATCTACAACAAAAACAAAGCTAATATGTAGAAAATAAATAAATAAAAACTGTAATGGAATACTCAGGGTAGACTTGTTTTCAATCGTAAATATCTAGCTTCCTTAACAATGTAGCCACACAATTACACAAACAATACTTACATACTCAAGGTTCAAAGTTCTCCAGATCTGTAGCACAGGTGCATACTAAATGTTTGAACAGCAGAAAGGGTTCATGTTACACAATGTGTGGTGATTCCAAGCACAATTTATACACTCCTTTACATGAATACACACTCACACACACTTAGTTCCACCAGAGCAGAGAACCATATTCCTCCCTAACCTCCATTTCCTTCTGGATTGGCTGTTGTACAGCAGTTCATTCACTTTAAAATTTTAATGGTTTAGCTATCAGCCCATATGATATATTCATAACCCTGCTTAGTCTGCAGTGAGCACTGGCTGGCCAGCACAGACCAGTAGGTTTGTCCTTCACACCAGAGGCAAGATTGTGTTTCATCATGACATTGCTGAGACACTCAAGACTGTGTGTGGGTGGAGGGCAGGGTTGATAGGAGTGTGTGTAAAAAAAAAAAAGAAAAAGAAGAATAGAAAAAAAAGAAAGGCATGTTTACTCTGGCACCACACCAGCGCAGGAGCCCAAGTCTTGCTGTCAAAAATCTAACAACAAAACTATGTAGTGTGAAATTAAGATTTTAAGCACTGAAATGTCACATGAAAACAGCAACCATAACTGGATAATTAGTTGCTTTGAAAATTGTTTAAAAAAACAAGAAACTGAAAACCAGAATAGCTCTTAGACAGAAATGTTCAGGACTCAAGAGTCTGTTGTTGCTAAAAAGCCAGCAGCACTTGATTTCAAGTCAAATTCAATTCATCTGATGATAACAATAGTTACTAATAAGTAAATACATCAGTCAAGACACTGATTAGTTTATAAACTAATGGCCACTGAACATATCTCAGTGCTGCAGTGCTCAACACTGTGTTAGCTCATGCCCCTGAAGCTTCTTATTGTTCTTAAATCCAGACCATGTGCACTTCTCGAGGCGCCAGGTCACATGAACCTCAACTCCATTTGCCTGTTGCCATTTTCAGGCCCCTCAAGGGAATTGCCAGTATCACTCACTGTGCCTTAAACGCAAACACACACACTCTCGCACACATGCGTGCTCGTTCCTTGGAACCAGAAGGGATAAATTGGACACTAGAGAAGCAATTGTATCCAGTGCATGCTGAATGACTGTCGCAGCTGAACAAACACTGCCACATCCCTGCTTTCCATTTAAACAGGAACTGCACATCTATCATATAACACATGTGCATGCACTCACACACTCAACAGTCCAAAGTCTGTTCCTGTTTCTACGCTTCATTTGTTAAAGCACTTTCCATATTGAGCCTCAGCCCGTTAATCGCACTTTCCAAGTTGTCAAATGGCTCATAAAGAGTACAACACTTATCTATATCCACATCTTCTGTTGTTAGAAAGTGGCTTTTCTCAGCCACTAGGCTTTTTAGTCTTGGCTTTTCCGCTTCACAAGCTACATTTTGAATTACTTAAGAGCAAAAAGCACCAGGGCTTTTGTGGGCTTCACTCACAGGTAGTCTAGATTTATTTCTGTTATTTTACCTCTTATGGGTTGCATCCCCACTTCAATTTGCAATCCTTTCTACACTTCTCTTTTGTCTCTGGTTCATCCCTCCATCCTCTCCAGTCCGCATGTAGCCTCAAGCCATTGGCTCGAACTCCACTGGGTTAGGTCTGACCTTGTTATATTGTTAACAAGTTCTCTGGGGTGTTAGGGCATTAGATCACAATTATGTTAAATATGCACATGAGGAAGGCGAGCTGGAAATGCCAGCCACGTGTGTACTTCATTATTACTCCTCTTGTGTGTGTGAGACTCTTGCAAACGTTTATGGTTCTTGTAATATTCATTCTCTGCAGGCAAACTGTAAAGTCACCTCATTATTATTTTTTTAATGTATTTAGACATACAACTGGAATAACGTTTTTACAGAGGAAATCTTGATCCTAAATCTCGAATGAAGTTGTTAATATTAGTTTCCTTAATATGATGGACTCTTGCCCTGTCCCAACCTCATGTTTCACAAGGAACTTAACAGTAAAGCCCCATCGACACAAAGGGCCACCAAGCACATCAGCCTCATGTAGTCACTGTCTTTTGGGCAGACATGTAGATATAATTCAAACATTGTCATCATGTTGTTTCACATTTCGTGGATGTTGTTGAATATTCATAACTAACGTTCACTGCCATTATTGAATGTAACGTTTCTGTCCATAAAAAATGGCATGGTCATTAAAGTTGTGATTTTTTGCCATTTGGAGACAGGTAATAGGGGGAGAAGAACAAAGGCTGTCGCTGTTTTTGAAGTGTTGACTTCAGTGCAGCTGGATCAGGAACTGTTGATGAAGCTGCATAAATTATTATCAAAGATGCGAGGCTGCAGTCCAGGCTTAATTGAAACTAGATGAATAATGCATACTGTTGCCTTTTTTCTTTTTCTTTTTCTGGTCACATTTGAAGGGCAGAGTGTAGCCTTGGAGCCAGGATGCACATGTTGAGGAATTTGTTAACTGTAAAGTGGGTGAACAATGCTTGCAATGCTGGCCTTTACATTTGGAGTACAGGATGTCTGTGTGTTGCCCTAGGCCCTAGACTTTTGGTGTGAGGTTTAGGACAGTGCTGTTTTATTTTTGTGTGTTGAGTTGATTTTTTTTTTCCAAGTGCTCCTGTAATAATCACCTTGGTATAGAGCTCGGAAAAAAACTACAACTTCAAGAATAAGCCCATCCTAATTAAAATGTAAATTTTGTGATAATGTTAGTATATCATAACATTTCGACTGAGTA
Source organism: Hypoplectrus providencianus (assembly GCA_028566105.1). Lineage (NCBI taxonomy): Eukaryota > Metazoa > Chordata > Actinopteri > Perciformes > Serranidae > Hypoplectrus > Hypoplectrus providencianus. The sequence goes on along the minus strand of JAOWBC010000248.1, from coordinate 8,407,913 downwards.
ATGACATTTTTTGTTATGCAGCCTTTCGTCACACTTCTAAAAACACAATCATCTATTTTCCCATTTAATGAATCTCAAAGCCACAGTAGAAATAAGCTATTCACCCTCCTCGCTTCTGTGGAGGGAATCCTAGATTGGGACATTTTGTCCCGACCTGGCTAGTGGTAGTGTTGCGCTCTGTCTGAGGGAATTAATTCCAACCCAAATCAGACAGCTACTCATGCATGAATGAGTGGGCTTTTATCTGGCTCAAAAGTTAAACACTTGACAGGCAAGAGAGGGCTAGAGCATGATGTTAAAGTACAAGAGAAATGGAATAGGAAGGTGTCAAACACAGCAGACACTGTGTGTGCTGATAGGAAGGGACACCTGTGTATTCGCAGCTTTGATTCAGATATGATATACAATCTAACACCTTCCTTTTCTTTCTTTCTGTGAAGAACCTGGCAGAGGCAGAGTATAGCGTGGCTTTGTACATGTACATGCGCCTGCTGGGCTACCCTGCCGACCGCATCAGTATCCTCACCACCTACAATGGACAGAAACACCTGATCAGAGACGTCATCAACCAGCGCTGTGCCGGGAATCCCTTCTTTAGTCAGCCTAACAAGGTAAGGACACACATGCACCATTTAAATCAACAGTGCACACTGCTGCATCCAGTTATTCTATCATATCAATTTTTATGAAGCAAGTATAAATATACCTACGTGATTATGAATTGGGAACAAAACTGAACGTTTCTTAAAACAAAGGAATCATTGCTGTGAAAAAATTGGGCTCAGTTAGTGGAAATGTATATATTTTGGTTTCAAACCTCTGAATGACCAACAACATTTTAAATTTGATCAGTTATTCTGATACCCTTTCAGTGAAGCATTCTAACACAGAAACACTCTTGATCGACATGCATGAACTGTACTCGCACTTTGTATCACTCGAAGCCAACACATTTCTTTTCACATGTCAGTCCCCGCAGACATGTCTTCACCTTTCATACTGAATATATGTAGGACTCAGACTGGTTAAGTAATAACATGCATGACACGTATAACATGCACATGATCAGTGTTTTCACACCTTCACGTCTCGGCTGGAGTCCACGCCCCAACCCTCTATCCTCTGTCGCACCGAGAGAGAAATTCACAGCTCTCAATTCTCACAAGGCTTTTGCTTTTTCTGTCTCTCATAACGTTATACATACGCCATCTCTCTTTCTCCCTGTGCAGTTTAAGTAGGCCTGTACATTTTAACTACAAGTTTTCCCAACTCTCCTCATTATTGCACTGTGACATCAACAATCTCATTAAATTAAGTGGATTTGCATGATTTTTGGAGAGCTAGAAGGTAATGAGCAACTCTTGGAGGTTCTTGTTCATATATTTTTTCTCTGTCTCAGAACGCAAGAGAGAAGTGTTTTTCACTTTTCAGTCTGGCATTCAAATCATGAGACCATCAAGAGTGCTGCAGGTCACAAGACCCATGTAGAGCAGGACACTCTGTGCCCTCTGTCTCTTACATACTTGCTGACTGCATACCTCTGTAAATCAAACTCACTGAGGTGTGTGTATGTGTGTGTAAAAGGATTTAAATGTGCATACTTTGCGAGTGGGAGTAGACTCCATGCTGCGTTCATCCCCAAAGAATAGACCACTGTTGGATTGTCTTCAGCCCACAGTGTTCCCCCTTCTCCTCTTGTCTCGCTCCTCTCCTTCCTTCCCTTACACGGTGTTAAGTCAGCAGCCCGTTGGCACATTTTCCAATCCGTTTTCGTTTGTACTGCTAAATGTTTTTACTGGCTAGCCGCAGGTTATGCTTTCCTCTCCAAATTCTCTCTCCCTACCCACGTTCTCTCACCTTTCTTTGGTCTCTGTTCTCCCGGCCTTTCACACACTTCACAGTGTCACAAACTGTTTAGGCTCGCAAGAGAAAGTTGAGTTTGGAGTGTAAATGGCACATCACCCGTCAGTTGGTGTGTCATTGTGCTGTAGTGGCAGAGGGTCAACACTGATGTTGTGTTGCATATTTTTATTTGTATGGTGTGAATGGTCTGCTAGGTGGTCTCCCCACTGGCCAATGAAATATGAGATATATATATTTCAGTACTGTAGTGGAGAGTTTACAGTCATGTGTGTAAACCCAAACATATGTCAACTTGAATTAGTTTAGTTCTAGGGCCTGATAGCTACAGGGTTTTTGAGGATATGACTGATTTTAGAGAAGAAAAACAGTTATTGCTGATTTGGCATTCAGTATAGTGAGTTTTTGAGCTGGAATGAAAATTGACATTTTCTATGTGACGTGCGGTTCATGCATGTTAATCAAGAGTTCACATTATCATATATTGTCACTGACATTGCGATTGCTTAAAAACTAGTACACACTGAAAACTGAAATGATGATAGCACAATTTATACATTTTTTTCAAGTATTGTTTTCTGCATTATGTGTTGTTCAAAATGCATTTTCACATCTGTACATATTTTCTTAATATTTTTGGAGTGTATTATTTTCTGATCATTCTTTTCCTGTTTCATTTTTATTGTCCACAAATATAAAAACACCAAAACCTGTCTATCGCTGGTAACTTTCAGTTTCCCCAACCCAATGCAAATCTTTAAAAACAGGTAATGAATACCAATTTTGAGATTATGGAACAGGGGACTTGGCTGTATCCAGTTTTAATTTATTGTTGGTCTCTTTGTGGGATTTGCTGACAAAAAGGAAAAATATGCAGAAAAGTCATCAGCCTGATCCTCCACAACTTGCAGATTGCTACTGTTTATGAATCGTCTAACAAGCAGCAGGAAGTAAATCCCTCTTATGTCTCTGGCATGGTTCATTCTACCACCTGCAGGGCTGGAGTCTTTCATCTCCTGTTGTTGTGTCTGTATTTTTTGCTGTGCAACCCAACTTTGTTGCTTTGTCTTCAAGTGTATTCCCTGTTCTGACAGCTAGCCAGAAATTGTGCTTGGTCATGTTAAATGTCCTGCAATGTTAAGACATGAAGTGTCACTCATTGTGCTCATGGCTTAGTCAGTATGCACGCCTAGTAATAAAGTGACAGGGGTGACAGGCTGTTAGATTTGCTGAGAAGAAAGATAGCCAGAGAGGGAGGGAGATGAAAAACAAAGAGGGGCTCTGGTGGGAAAATGCTGAGCAGCTGAAAGGTCATGGTGCAGAGCGTTGGGTCCACAGTGTGTCTGAGAATCTGTCACAGTAGCTAAAAACAAGCAAATGTCAACAGCCATCCCACTGTACTGCCATGACTCTGATTAGTGGGAAAAGAAGAACAGGGATAGTTAGCACCAGTAAGAGTCACAAAATTAAATAGACGCACAAGTCTAAGCTGTCTACTGAATATCAAACAAAACATCTGGCATACATAAGCATGCATTTATGCATCTTCAATTATGTTGTCTTTAGTTAACTCTAGGAATTTTACAGACAGGCTTCATTTTCCATTTGGAGCTATATATTTTAAACAGTAGAATATTGCTTACTCATTCAGGTTACTAATCAAAAACTCATTGCATGAATGCAAACTGATTTGAAAGTCGTTTCATTTGTTCTTCTCACTCAAATCTCTGCTCAGTCCTATTAATCTGCCAAGTAATGAAACTAAACAATGATGGGATTTTGAGCATATTTGATTCAGTCAGACTGTGTTTAGTGAGTTAGAAAGCCCATCAACAGAGAGGAGGAGAGATGCATTAGAATGGAAGAGTGTGCATGTTGAATCTTCAAGTTCACCTTCTGCAGCCCTCACTTCATAAATATACATGGCTGCAAAAACACACAGGCACACACACACACACATTGCCCATCCCTCCTGTGGGATTCCTTCATTCTCTGAGAGAACGAGCCTCTTAAACAACAGAAAAAGCCAATTTTGGTCTGTGATCAGATCCAGAATATCTTACAACTAACTATTCTGACATGTTCTAACTTTTCCCAGCATGCCTTTTTTTTTTAATTTAGATAAATATGAAACCCTGAGGCACGTATAGACATGAAGGCACAGGAGATGAGACATTACAGAGTTAACTCTGTTCATCCCTGAGAGTCTTGTAAAGAATTGAATAATCCGTCAGTCTGACTTGCACATTCCCGCGCGTAATTGCCATAAATAAGACATAGCAGGATGGATAGAGGGGGAAAGAAAGAGATGAGAGACCCACGCTTGACCATTATCTTATTCTGCCAAGACTTCATTAGGACAATTAGGAGGAGGACAACATGGAAGAAAATTATTCCTGGTCAAATGGCTTTGATTGGTAACAAACGGTTTGTGTTCAAATATGCATCGCATAGCAAATTCTGTTTGTGTTTGTATTCTCCATTTTATCCGCTGACATGCATGTGCCACAATGACATGACCTCTGTAATTCACTCCCTGGAAGATTTCTCATAAATAACTAAACACCATGCAAAATGCTACGCCTTAGGGAGATTCTCTATCTGGGCTTGGTTGCCGCTGTCTGTGGGCTAAGAATAACTCCATCTCTTCAGCACCCCTTTTCTAATAAACAAGTTGTGCTGTGGCCATTGAAACCATGCAGCCATACTCCCTTTTAGTCTCCAGGTATAGCCTACTTCGGAAAAAATGTGTACTGGTATGTGTATGCCACATGTATGTGAACATGTGCATGCGTGCACACTGTGGCTGTTTGACTTGAATATTAAACATTTGACTTGAACATACAGCCGTGAAGCCTCGTGCTATTGTAAAACGGACATATTGTTGCCTCTGGTGCTGCACCTGTTCGACATAGCAACAGGGAGACCTAAATAAATATTGGTCTACTACATTGCTAGCCCCATCTCTCTCTCTCTCTCTCTCTCTCTCTCTCTCTCTCTCTCTCTTTTTTTTTTATTTTTTACATGCTCACACATTTTGTCCTCATACCTCCCTCCTGTTGCCCAGACAGGCTTGTGGAGGGGTTTGGTGTTCCTGGGAGTTCCAGGATCACTTAGTTGTGTTAGCTAATAGGAGGTGAACAGGACCACAGAATGATTTATTTAGCATGGCTGGTCCATAGGTTGGCTTCTTTAGTCCTTGGCTTGTGTGGCTTCTTGATGGTAGCTGATGTCCTATTGATCCTCTGTACAGAATGGATCTATAGAGGTAAAGCCAACCTCTAACTGCTGCACTTTGAATTTCATGTGGCCTTTAAAACTGCATTGTGTATTTTCGTCTTTTAAAATAATAAAGAAGACTTAGGGCCTGTTGTTCTTCATGAAGTGATGAAATCTTGGAAAGTTGTGACAGCATGAAAAAAGTCTAAAAGATTGTCTACATATGTTTGTGGATGCAGTTATACTTTCAGTACAGTGAGTGCTGTATGTGTAATGTCTTCAGTTTTGCAGGATTGAGAAGTTACAGGGTTTCTTTGCTTAGTATCAAGTGCAGTATGCTTTCTTTATTATGTAAGGTGTAACAGTACTGGCAATGTCAAAACACAGCTCTGTTCCTCATGTACGGGAATAAGTACGCTTCTCAGCAAGACAGGATTACCAGGGTATAAAAGCAAATTGGCTGACACAAGTTTTCTTTTGCTTTGAAAAAAAACCCATTGAGAGCCACCTCTCTATTCTCTGTCTCCCGGAAATAATCTCTGATCCAGTCAAGCAGCGGGGCCCCAGTACCTTGGCCCTGAGTCTCAGGGGCCCAGGTAAGAGGCTAGTGGCAGCAAATGCCCTCTAAGCCGTATTAGCCCCGCTGGCTGCCCATGTGGCCCACTGCGATAACAGCAATAACAAGAAAACACAGCCACCATCATTCATCTCCCCCCGAAAAAAATAAATAAAGAAGAATTTAAGACGGAAAGCAGTCTCCCTCATGTTTCCAAACATTTCAGCTAAATCCCTCCACCTACCTAAAATGCAAACACTCATTTACTTTGCAAAATACATCACTGCCATGGCTTAGTTAGCATATCTTTGATATGTATGTGTGTGTGTGTGTATTTTTTCTTCAATAATGAATAAGCTTGTGTCTGTGCAGGTGACGACAGTGGACAGGTTCCAGGGTCAGCAGAATGACTACATCATCCTCTCACTGGTCCGCACCAAGGCCGTAGGACACCTGAGGTAATTACAGATACATGCCAAAAACCTCTCTGACTCTAAACAGAAACTTTCAGCAGGTTTTTTTTACAACAAAAATACACTTTCAGTAGAATCTACACCTTAGATACACATCCTCAAAAGAAAGTGAAAATGGAGTCACCTAATTCTCTAGAGATGGCTGCTTTCATGAGGCTTTCTCCTTTTTGTCATTTGTGACTGCTGAATCAAGTTTTCTGAAGGGAAATGGAGACAAAAACATGTTGGCTGTCTTGAAGTATGTATGAGCTTAATTTGAGGCAGGGAGGATAAAGGGTGCTTCAGGACAGGAGCATTTCTGTGGAGCCGACTGTACTTTTTGTCCTGGTTAAGAGAAGCCATTGTGCTCTGATGATTGGGGTGAGACTATTAAACAAAGCGCTCTGCTCTGATCAAAGGCATACCATGTAACAGTCATTAAGAGGCATGGTGGGTAACCAAACTGCAGCGGTAGGTTTTATGTCTTTGTGTTCTGTGTCCCATTGCTATACGCTCAGCTATATTACCATGCTGGTCTCTCTTCTTAGTCCTCAGCTCGTCTTCTTATCTCTGCTCGCTCTTCTCTTCACTCCTTCCTCATTTCACTGCATTGATTTGTAGTCAAATGGCCTTTTACTCCTCGGCTGCTATTACATCCTTGTGAGCTCTTCACAACTTGTCCGCTCCATGTTTTAATACCAGGCAATTGAGGCCAGACTCTTATATGGCGCTTCAGCCTGCCATGCTGCTCTCTGGATGTGATGTACAGTAGCTTCTATAGGAATTTTTCACAGCTTTATTACAGCTGTACTGCCAGTGCATTCACCCACCATCACATTGGACAGTGTGCAAATTGGAGCCCAAATATGAATAATAAGCCATTCCTTTTTGTATCTAAATACATGCCTCCAGCTACATTGGAGCATGGTCATCCTTTGCCAGAGAACACTGAAAAACTCTATTTTGTTCTTTCCTCCTCTCGCAGACAAAGCAATGAGTTGATGTAGCTGGGAATGAGAAGTGCAGCGGGCCACAGAAAGTGGTAGTTTATCTTGCTGGCAGCGCCTGTTCTCCTCTCAGTATCATTCATTTGATCTTGTCTTACACTGGATGTGCTCCCTGCCTTATACACTCTCAGCCCACACTAAGTGGGAAGGTTGTCAGAGGTTGTCCCTTCTAACAATGTGTTACATCTCTAATCATCAGTCAGTGAAAGGCTTTACAAAAGTAGTCGTTTCTATTCTCCTGGATAAATACTTCTATCAAGGACATTCAGCTTTAGAGACCTGAACCTAGTTTTCAATCAGTTTCTTATTATGAGTCATAAGCTACATGGAAACGCAATTTTCTGTACTAGGTGGAAAAGATTTGATTAATTCACATGGAAATATCTGAATCAAAATGTGAGTGGTATGGTTGTGGACCTTAGATATTGCAGAAATCAATCAGTTAGACATTGGTATTGAAATGATTGATTATATAGGTAATAGGATAATGAGTTGCAGAATTGATTATTGACTCTTATGTAGCTATCAAGCTTTTAAATGTATTTGTAGGTTCTGCTAAGCAAGTGCTAACTAACAAAGACAATATATATAAATTTTTCATTCCGACTGTAACAGTTAACTGATACAAACACAACAATCCAATCTTAGATTGATTGAAGTTTGCTTTATCTGCTCAATGTCTTTAATATCAAGCTGTACATTAACAACTTTGTCAACTATAACATGTCCATGGAAAATGAACTGTTAGTGCTCCCCTTTGTAATTCTAAAACCCTGGTTTCTTTATCCTAAACCTGTCTTCAGCCCTAACCAACATTAAGTGCTCCTTCAGGAACCAAAAAAGTTATTAACTTTATTCCTATATGCTGTAAAGCTCACCAAGAGCTGCAACCAGACTCTAAAATCAGAACAATTGTAGTAGCAGAAAATATTTTTATAATTCCATTTTTCATTGACCTTGCCTTAACCATATATTCATTCATATCCTGGTGTCCCTGACACATCTGAATGAACCGCAAGTGGTTAAAAAAGCAATGATTCATGGGAAATTCTTGTGCCGACCATTGTGCATTTCCCATAATGGCATCACTGTGGTGTGCCACTGAGTCCTACCTCACAATCTTCCTCCTGTACTCTTCCCACATCTGTCCTCATGGCAATCTGCTGCCGTGACAACCACAGGGGACGCAGCTGACCATATGACAAGCTGACCCCCGCTCTGACAGGAGAAGCATTCCTGCTGATACACACAGGCACGCTCACATGTTGGAGCACACTCTTTGACAGGGAAGCACAGATCCAGATTTGCTCTGACATGTACACACACACACACACACACACACACGCAAATGGTAACTGTCTACTTTGCCCTGCCATGTCATAGCAAAGCACAGGTGGGCGTCTCTGTAGAGCCATGTCCGTGGGCTATTATGCCTCATGATTGGTTCATCCCTTTTCTAGCTCTGTGCTCATTGGTTGGAGGCAGTTGTAGTTTGTCTCTGTGGAAATGTTGTGCTTTCAAGTTGCATTTTCTACAATGCTTGAAATTTACAGTCATTTTGCTCAAACCTGCCAGCTGCACGTAAACTCACTCATAAATCCTGCACAATGGTTTCCATAAGCCTTTTTTCCCTTTTACATATTCATAGAACCCATCATGCATATTGCAAGGATTAATCCTCCTAATCTCATGAAGTGCTCAGGTGGACTTATTTCCCATTTTTTGGCTGCATTTCAACATACAGTATGCATGTGTTGATGTGTGTGCCAAATTGCTGTACATTAAACCAAAAACTGTCAGTTTCAGTGCAGCTTCTTGAATAGACAAACGCTTCTTCCCCCTCATGCTCCGCCGCCTTCCGTGCTCTGTAGATTTCTATAAGCCTGCATGCTTTTGTCTCAGAGATTTATAGTCCAGCTGGTCATGTTATGCACAGCTCCATTAGGTTACACAGTCAAACACCCAAAAAACACCATGCAGATTAAGATTATGAAGATATTTTCATACATGCTGTTTTCAGTTTTTTTATAATCTGTGAAACATACATTGCTGTATTCAGATTAATTCCCTTGTGATTTTTTTTTTCCCACATTGTAGCAAAGGTGTTCGGTGTCACATCAAATGCAGTTTAAAGCTTGGTTCCTTTCGCTGTTTCAGTAGAGAATGCAGCCATTCAGCGGTATTCCTCTGTAATAGGGCTGGTAAACAGCCTCTTTGGCCACTACAGCAAGCCAAGCAGGATTCCTCCATTCTCTGGAAACTGTCTCCTCTGTCTCTAATCTCTTAATTCTACTGGATGGCAAGAAAAAGTAACCTATCTGCCCTGTCTTGTACTCCCCCACCTCTCCCTCTTTTTGTCTTTCTTGCTTATCCCCGCCCTTTGCCTTTCATTCCATTATATCTGTTAGCTTCTATATTTGTCCCCCTCACCTACTGCTGCTTATCCTTCACTAAACCTCTCTCCTCCCACTGCACATTCCTCTTTGCTGTCCTTCACAAACTTGATCCTTATACTTTGCTGCATTGACTTACTTACTTTTTTTTTTTTTTGGCCCCTACACAATTTTCTCTTCTTACAATGTCTGTCCCTGTCCTCCCACTTCTCTTTGATTTTCTTCCTAATGTCAAACCAATTTTCATTTTTTTGTTTTCCTTCTGTCACTACACAGGGATGTGAGGCGTCTGGTTGTAGCCATGTCAAGAGCCAGACTGGGTCTGTACATCTTTGCCAGAGTGTCGTTGTTCCAGAACTGCTTCGAGCTGACTCCTGTCTTCAACCAGCTCACTGCCAGACCCCTGCAGCTGCACATCAGACCGCACGAATACTACAGCCAGGAACAGCCCGTATGTACACACACACACACTCACACACACACACGCATTCACGCACCAGTTTCTTAAAGCACATTTATCTTCTACTCCAATAAATTTGGCTGATGGTTAAGCACTCAAGCTCCATTATTGGCAATGACAACTGAGATTAATTTTCCACATGTTCTACATCAGCGCTCATTTCCATAGAACTGTTGCATTCTCACACATCCCACCATGTCATTGCTGCCACGGCCCCCTGACTCTAATCCTGCCTCTTTATTCTGAATGGCATCTTCTTCCTTCCTGGACCTCACTGGTCCCAAGTTTTGTTGTAGCTTTACTCACAGGCCTCTTAACAGCATTCTGCAGGGGCCATATGCAAGCATGGGGAGCAGGGGCCCGGCTATAATTAACCCCCGAAGGTCAGAAGGCAAACCCACTCTCCCAAATCCCGCCAGGCAAGCATGAGATGACTGTTGTCTGGTCACTGCGTCGCGCTGACTGGCGTGTGTGGCAACAGGGGTGTCTAAAATACCCCATAGCCTCTGACACTTCCTGTGACTCCAGAGTGTTCATCCCCTTGGGGGACAGCTCTTTTGGGCACACACATGCGGCCCCAGCTTAGCCCGTCTATCTGGAGTCAGTAAACCCCTGCTGCTTACACGCAGATGCAGATGAAAGTCTGATCTCAACCAGAACTTCCATGGGCTTCCTAACAGTGCTGATTCAGAAGCAGTTGTACAAAAATTAAGGTGGGACGCTGCTGCTTAATGCCCCATAGAGATATATACATATTTACAGCAGTGTTGGATGTTTGGACAGATGATAAAACTTAATGTCCAATCACACTCAATCAGTGGGAAAAACATTAACATCCTGATGTTTTTACTGTAATAAAACCCCGCCAAGTTAAGTTTTACAGTGCTGAAGCTGTGAGTGCATTCACTCGATGCCCAAAGGGCCTCTCTGAGCATCACCCCTGTATTTAGGAGGTAACAGCCAAGCAGAATAAATATTCTGCTCGCCTCACCCCTCAGTTTAGGCCATAAGACTCTGTCTGCATACTAATGCAGTCAAATTACAAACTCTGCATCCTTGACTCTTTTTGTGGTGGTACGTGAGCAGTGGTCGCTGGAGGCAGTGAGTGAGAAATTTGCTTTCAAATAAGCAAGTAGCAGAGCAGGTGGATTGTAATTTCTCTGCACGATTGCATCAGATAAATAGTTTACTATGTGGTGCCTGAAACAAAGAGTGCTAACAAGACAGGGACACTTCATCATTAGCATTCCTTTCACACCCTGATTCAAAACAATCTTTTTCTTCATAATATGTTTTCTGTCCTTCCCTCAGAGAGATGCCTCTGGGCAGCCAGACCAAATCATCAAGAACATGCCAGAGATGACCAACCTGGTGTATAATATGTACATGCACATAATCCAGACCTCCCAGAAGTACAGACAGGTAAAAAAAAAAAAAACAATTAGGAAGAGTGTAAAAGACAGGATATATTCATAGCATCAGCAGTGATGGTTGTTTTAAATGATACACTAAGACTTGCAGGATTTTACGTAGAAAAAAGCACTTTTGTTCATCACTTTTAATGGCATGCTATATTATGACAATTTCATTAAGTTTTAATGGCATGCCGTACTGACTTTAACAGCATTTTTGAATAATTTCCTCTCTCTTGTTAGCAGCAACAGCAGAAACTGGCTCTGCCTCCACAGCAAACGGAGACAGAAGCTGAGGCCAACAAAGCGCCAGATAGCTCTGGGGAACAGCAGGAAGAAACCCCCATGGAGCAGGAAACCCCGGAAGCAGAGGCAAACTCCGAGCCAAAGACGGAGGACACCAGTGAGAAGGAAGAAAAGCAAGAAGCAGTGGGCCATGCGAAGATGCCAGAGCATCCTGGCAGAGACAGCGACAGTGATGGGGAGGACAGTGGAGAGGAGCAGAAGCCGTAGAGCACCGACATATGGGACTACTCTCTAATTTAGGGCCTCAGTTATTTAGGGGACCAAGTAGACTGTCCCTCATGAAAAGATTAGTGGGAAGTCAGCGATTCTGAATTTGTTTTCTACTGAAAGGAAATCTTTGTGATGTTTCATTAACTTTTTTCCAGGATCATTACATTTTGTTACCATCTATACTTTTTTAATAAATATGTCAATCTCTCACTGTCTGTGTTTTACCGTATCTGCACCCAGCAGCGCTTTTAATACCCTTAAAGAGGTTCTAATCTATATCACTCTCACATGCACGCTCAGACTGATAAATGCAGTGTATAGTCAACATGTTTAAGCCTTGTTAAAATCTCTCTGTCATGATACTTCCATCCATTCATCTGTTCCACTACTCCGCTTTAAGCACAACTCAAATCTGATTGGCTCAGCCTTTACCAGCTACACAAGCTGCGACTAAGCTGCATTTGTAGGTCACTCACTTCACCCAAGGGCCACTGTGCATGCTCGGGGATTTCATCTTACCCTCTGGATGTACATAGTCACTCAACCAGAAAGCCTTAAATCCTTTGCCATTCATAACTTTGCGTGGAGTTCCAACAGCACCGCTCTCTGCAGAATAGATCATATCAGTAGGATCAGTGTGAGGGTTGAGGTTTGGTATGAGCAAATAATTTCAGTTTAATATTTGTGTTGATATCAAAACAACCATTGTAAAGTTCCAACCAAAGCCCTGTCATGCCCATGTACTTGGTTAAATCTAGTTAAAATGAAGAGGTTAGCACAGTCCACAGCCCTGCAGGCAGAAACACAGACTGGAAATTCATTCATTATCATGCACCAGAGGTTGGTTGTTGTTACATCATACCTCAGGCAGGCTGAGAGAACAGGTCAGCTGCACAGCTGCTCTAGCCTGGGCCAGTCTAAAGACCTGATGGAGAACCATGTGTTGATAGATGTGGAGAGACATATTTCCTGCATTCAGTCAAGTGTGGAGCCTTGTAATGTCTATTTTTTCCATCCTCTGAGAGCAGGGCACTCCGGGTCGAAGTTCTCATGAGTATTCTGGAGTAGTAGGATATGCTCCTCTGTCGGCTGAGGAAAGGATTAGAATGAGAGGTTAGATAAGGAAGATAATCCCTGTCGGCTGATGCTGCACGTACAAATTACTGACAGTTTTGGCATAAGGCCCACAAGACAATACACCGTATCACATGATGCTGAAATGTCATGATGTGATAACCACAACCACAACAAGCGTAAAGTTGCAGTCAACACTAATATGTGCATAGAGTTGCATTATACACATCACTAAATAGTCATCCACAAACCCATGACAACAAGCATACTTCTTCTCAAGTCACATGAATGTCGGCATTGTGTAATATCCTCCCTCTGCTAAGCCTTCCAGTTTCTAACTTTCTGGTTTCTACCAGCTGGCCTCTGGAGGATTCAGTTGCCTGTGGTGCCTTGTTGGAGTAAATTAGAGCTAACTGGTGGGAAGTGGCTACTGCTCGCGCACAACAACTCTGGAGGTCTCGAGCAGGATCTGGGAGACTGGAAGGAAAAGCCACTGGCAAGAAGGAAATCAGGAGCTCACAAGCCGTCTCTGCTGAAGGTGAACATGTCTTTTATACTCACGCGACAGGTATTCATTAGGTTAATAGCTACTCTGCAAGGCTCTCCTCCTAACCTTTGCTGATGTGTCACAGAGACTAACAGCATGCAGTGGGACTGTTTATATACACTTGGTCAGAAGCACAGGTTATTGGTTTTATACTGAACTTTATTGTGCCACAAAAAATGCATTTTATGTTGTAGCACCTTATTTTTGGCTTTTTTTTTTAATCTTAGAAAGAGGGATAATTTTGCTATTTGGTAGTTAAAAAAGGTTAATAATGTAAATGAGAAACACGATTGATACAAGGTGCAAGAGGAAAATTTTAGGGAAGTGCAGGCAAGAGAGCAGATGTGTTACTTGAGGTTTAAGGCTATGACAGAGGTCAGAGTCCAGTTGACCTGGTTATTCTGCCCTTAAAATAATTCAGGTCTTAATGTGAAGGCGTTTCCCAAAAGCACAGGATCAACTGTGGGACACACTCGAGTTGGATGTTTCATGCATTGCCCAACCCTACGTGACTGTAGTGTCACAACAGGAAATTACACATTACGTAGAGCCAAGACAGTAATGCCTGGAGGGAGGAAGCATCTGACTATTGTCTCAAAGCTACAACAGACTTATGGAATCAGCCCGACAGCACACAGCACGTTCACACTCATAAAACCACCACTTCCACAATATCTACTTCAAGGCTGGGCCTCAGGCTACATTTTTCTAGTACATCATGCTAAATATTCAGGGTGTGTAGAAATTAAGTGTAAGTTTTAAAAATGCTGAATTCAAATTATATTTAAAAGGCTTTGGATATGTATGAATCTGATCATAGTCCTTAAAAAATGGATTTTCAAATTATTTTAGAATTTCCTCTACAATCCTTTTCATAGTGTTTTATTAAATAATCAAGATCAAAGCACATAGTCACAACTAATATGAACAGCTGGTAAAATAAATAAAATGTGAATGCAGATTGACTTCTTTTGGTTTAAATTGGATCTTTAAAAAATACTAACATTTTAGGTGCTATGAGGCTTTGAGAAATCAGAAATCATTGCTTTACCCTGAAAGTTTTTTTCAAACTTTCAAGTGTTCAAAAAGACTGTTTGAAAGCTGCAAAACCACAAATGTTGAATTTCCTGGAAAATGCTTATTTCACTGTAGCAAAAGTCTCCTGGTATAATTGACACTGTATATACATATGCAAAACCATCAGGAAGGGAGGATTTACACATTCCATAGCATGCTAATTAGCAGATTTTCATCACGGATAACACAACAGGCATTTTTATGGCTCAAAATAGCAGCGCATCATCCTCCTGGCTGCTGTTTGTTATAGGCGGTGACAGATAAAGTAATGCTCATTACCAAAGTTATGCATGATCTCCGCTGATCTGCTATTAGTGGGTGACTAATGTGCCAGCATCGGTCTTCAACACCCTGTAAGTGGGCGGCCCGTTGACCTCAGCGGGCAGACGGGTCTGGTGGTTACAGCTTGAGGTTGCCAGCTTATCATGCTTTGTCAAGGCCACTGCCTAATCCTGACAAGTACATCCAGATCATCAACAGGGCACGTTTCAATCTGATAATCTCCTATCATCGCTGGAGAGGCGCAGCCGCTCATTCAGATGCTATTGTCGTGGCTGACACGCTACTGTTTACGATCCTAAAGCGCACTTCGGCCAGACTTCCTCTCACATCCCAATGATCAGTCATAGCTGTGTGTGTTTGTAAAAAATGCTGCTGTCCGCGATGAGTCGCCTTCTCATCTTATTCTCTCATCTTCTATCGTCTCCCAGACTAGGATGGCCGGTTGCGGGTCATGTTTCTGGGGCATCATCTGGCTGGTGGTTCTGCTCGTCATCGGCTGGCCCCTCAGCATCACTCTCGGGGGTCTCTATGGTCTGATCAGCCCCCTCACCACCTGCCTTGGCATGAACCGACTCTCCGATCTGCTCCTGGAGGGAGCCAACCTGGGCCGAACCTGCGCCAACAACATGAGGCACGGCAAGCCTCTGTGCTGAGATCCAGGTCCAGAGACGCTCTCCGGCAGTGAAAAGCCTTTGCTTTGAGGAGAACTGTTCATGTGCGTTTTATGTGGAGAAATCCTGAGATGATTGAGGTCAATACAGTGAGAAACTTTTCAACAAGTTATGTAACAAAAAGGTCTGGAAGGTTTGGAAAATGGATTCCACTTGTTCTGTTAACATGTAATTAACCACGGATTTCAAATTTGTATGGGTTTGTCAGGAAGAAAATAGGCTTTGTGTTCATGGTCTGTGTTTGCTGTTTAATTCACGATGACACTGCATGGAGAAGATAAGAGCCAAAATGGCAATTTAACAATTGGAATGCTAAGACTTGTAAATGACTGTATGGAAACTTTTAATACGATTAAAACTGCTTTGAACTTGCCCTCTGTGTATGTCGCCAGACTTATTGTATACAGTATTTGGCGGAAAATCCATGTTGTGAAATTTAAAGGTGAAGGTAAATAGAGAAATAGAGAGAGAGCTGGAGATATGAACGGATTAGATTTTAGTTTTCTGCTTTGTCTTCTATTTAGGGTCAAAGGGGTTGGAGCTTATCTCTACAATAATTTAACAGAAGTCAGCGGAGTCTGCTTGGTCACCTCAAGCATAAACGCACATAGATACACAGATGCACACCTGAACACAATAGTCTGGAGTGAACTAAGAAAAAAAAGAAAACACCAGTATATATTATGTTGAATATATATACATACATATGTGTATATATGTATAATTATAATAAGGTGTTTTTAAAAATTATTTTGGATAAATATGCTCTTTTCAGACAAAGTTCACTTGAGCCATTTTTGGAAAATGTTCAACATAATATATACTGGTGTTTTCTTTTTTATCTTGTGTGTATA
>JAOWBC010000248.1:8372163-8387192 GCA_028566105.1 Hypoplectrus providencianus | reverse complement strand
CATTTTTTGACATTTTCAAAAACTGAAAAGTGGCGATTTTGGTCAAAAAATTTAATTTTTAAAATGCTTAAAAATGCTTAAAATGGACAAATTACTTTTAATGCCCAAGCCTTTGTGATGGTACTGACCAAGTTTGATCAGGTGAAATCCCTAGGAGGAGGAGTTCGAGGTATGTACGAGGCATGCAAATCGCAAAAAAATGGCATTCAATTCAACCCGTTTGGTGCTCGAGCCCTAATAAATGAGATGGCCAATGCCCGAATGTGTGTTGCAATATTGATGTGAGTGTGATAGCAGACCTAGTTAGATTACTTTTTTGTCTGCCCAGTTCTGCTCTCCCAAACATCCTGAGGATAAAAGTCACTTGCCAAAAAAAAAAAATCACCCAATTTTATTTCAACTTTCTCTGTTTTTCCTCCTAGAAGTCTTGGCAGAGGACACGGCAGGCGATAGGTCCTGAAGCCAAGCTCTCACTGAGAGGGTACTGGAGAGGGAGGGAGAGAGAGAGAGAGAGAGAGAGAGAGAGAGAGAGAGAGAGAGGGAGAGAGAGAGAGGGAGAGAGAGAGAGAGAGGGAGAGAGACAAGCAAGCTGGTGAATTTTTCATTTCTGATTCTGGCTGTGGAAAAAGCCTGCTCCTACTGGCTGTAAGGAGGCCTGGGAGGCACAGGGAGGGAGAGAGAGAGAGAGAGAGAGAGAGGATAAGTATAGGCCTCCCCATTCAATTAACCACATACTGCTCTGTAATTTCACCCTCACATTCACACTCGGGTACACACACACACACACACACACAAACACACAAGTTGGAGTGGGTACACTGTAGAATGGCTATGGGAGGAAATGTCAGTATGCAAGGCCTCAAAGTGGGACACTTCTCCAGTCCAGAGTTTTTCCTGGTTTCTAGTTTCCTTAATGACGGATTAAGAGTTTTTTTTTGTTTGTTTGTTTTCCCCAGAGGTTAGGGAAAAAGTATCTGACACCAGTACTAGTGTCACATCCTGTTTAATAAGGTAAACTGAGGTCACATCCTCTGCGTTTGGGGACTTTAGGAACACGAGAGGTGTTTACGTCCTACAGTTAAGGAGGCAAATTACAATTCAGTTTTAGTATTTTTCTACTCAATATACGACATTAATGAGATTTAACATAGATTTCCTTATTTATTTATAAGGCTTTATTATTACCGTCATTTACAAAGATTTACCAGCATATAACTGGATCCCAGCACATTAAAGAGCATACAGACACTTTGGGAACATCTAAATTATTAGTCAAGGATCAATTATAAATGTACTTTGGTTGCAAAAGATTTATGCAACTTGACGACAATGTTCGCAATATAATTAATCATTAAATTATATATAACAAGTATCAAAGTCTTTTGGCTCCAAGTTCTCAAATGTGAGATTTTTCAGGGTCTCTCTTTATTTCATTAGAAACTGAGTATTTCATTGTCCTGGGCTGTATATTGGATGAACTAGAAAGACATCACCTTGGGGGTATTTTGATGCACATTTCACACTTCATCCTGCCATTTTGTGACTTAAACAGCAATTAAAAGGGACCAAAGGATTCAATAACAAAAATCATGATTGGTTGTAGCCTGAATTAATTTGCACTCGGCATTTAATCCATAATTTTCTTTCCAACTTTGATCCTTTGGTGTAAATATTAATGCTGTTGCATTTTGTTTCAATGGATTTCATCATGTTGCAGTTAATGAAAATAAACAAACTTTTTCTTTGACTTGAACCCGCTCACTAATCTGTAACCGAGTGTCTTTTCACTGTAGTCCTGACACATGTTTCCTATGAGCCTATTACATAACAGATGTTCATAAAGAAATCTAAACATGCATTTCAGAAAGTGAGGCTTATTAAGTAGTAAGTATCAATGCTAATGCAAATATCTGCTGTATAACTGCAGCCACACTGACAGCAATCCTAGCCATGTGCTCCTTTGAGGTATCCGGCAGAAGACTTTAACATAAGCCAACAGCTTGTCACTCAGTATTCAGTGCATGGGCCAGAGAGGGAGAGGACACCCAATTTTCACTGAGCAATATGTTTCATGTCTTCTTTCTGCTGTGACCTTTAAATGGCCCCTGACGCTCAACACGGATAAATGCGCCATGTTGGAGAGAACAAAGTGCTTTCAGACCATTTGTATTGAGCGAGTTTTTGATGAACAGCTCAAATGCTACAATCCAGCGTGGGGACATTCCCATATATGTGCACATTATTGATTCAGGTATAAAACCTTGCCTGCATCAGGCAAATGACTTCCCCTCAGGGTTCTTTAAACAGGCTTGTACTCTGTTTATGATGTGAAATTCCCATAGAAAATCAATAGGTTTTTTGTTCTGGACGGTTTTGTCCTTATTATCTCATCTCCACTGCTGAGCAATGAGGCCGATCTCCTGAGGGGTCGCGAGTAGGAGGAGAATGATCGTGCCACAATGATTTAATCTCAGTAGCAACAGCTAAAGTGAAAGTCACACTACAGGACTGTTGGAGCAGCCAAGTGTCTCTGTGTCTAATCCCGGCTCTGGCATGAACCGCTCACACCCGTGGCTGCTCTGAGAGCGAGCACACAAATATTTAACAGTAACGTTACGGCTGCATAGATCGTGAGCCTCTGTCCTGTTGGTGACAGTACCTGCACACAATAGGAAAAAAGGATGGCAGCAAAAATACAAATCTAGAACAATTGAAGTCTTTGCACAAGGGCAATTCCTGTTAAAAGTCCACCTTTCCATTTGATCTTAACAGATCTGTTCTCTGCAGACAGACTTAACTAAGCTCAGGTCATAAAATGTTAGCATTATTTAAATACTGGGGCAAAAGGATGCTTAAAGCAGACCACAGCCTACCATTCATTACATAAGACCAAAACAAAGAGTCACACAGTGAAGGGTTATGGCTCGGGGTCGGGTGACAGCAGCATATGATTCATGGCTCGCTGTGCCCTTTTGTCTTGTCCTCCTTGTGGTGGGACCATCCACTGCTCTTAGCCAATGTTATTTCACAGCCTTCAGAGCTTGCTCCCTGTCTGTTTCAAGTAAACCGGCAATGTCATTTCCTATGTCTTGTTCTTTCCTCAGTGCAGAAATAAAGAAAGAATATGGCATGTGTCACAACAAGAGATGTTCGTTTTTTCTTCATTGTTTTGATGTCGGGAAACAACAAAAACTATCAACCTTGCTTTTGATTTTTCAGTAAAGGTTTCTTACACGCGAAAATACATCGCTTTGACTTTTATTACATAAAAAGGTAATTACCAGACCAGTGGTTGGTGTTTGAGGTACCAGTATGTGTTCAGACAGAGGAAGAGAAAAATGCCAAGGAGAGTAAATTCAATGCACCTGCGATAACCTTTGATATTATACTGAGGCCAAAGTATTTCTTCCTGCTGGATCTTTATATTTTTGGACTGAATGTTATGTGTTGTCCTTTGAATTTTCTGCCGAAGACATTGAAAAATGTTCTAGTATCAATCAAAGAGAAATATGCAAATGAGCCAACCAAAAGCGCATGACTAAAGCATGAATTTTAATCACTTCAAAATTCTCCATATGTGGACACAGTGTGTTGCAGGGCCACCACATCAATAATGCCCGAGCAGCTCATTAAAATTATGGAAAATCATTGATTTTATGCTAATTGAATCTATGATTGTATCTGGAAAAAAAATGTCATGTCCCATATGGTGAGTCCAGTAGCATGCTCTTGTTTATGAATAAATGTGCATAAAATTTAATAAAAGAGTTCTGAGTGAGGGGACTCGCTCATGATGTACTTAAATGGGAATGTTTGGTTTGCAGCAGTGGCTTCCCCGTCTTTGTTAAGGCAAATCTGAAATGTGGGATTTGGAGCTTCCAACAGAGACAAACAGCTGCTGACACCAGCTGTGCGGCACAAGTGGTCTCTGCTTTTGATACTGTAGGGCTACATGTGTCCTGCCAGTCTGAACGATGCAGGACGCCTTTGAAGAAGAAAGCAAACTTATACTGTAGATGTGACTGAGGTTTAGAAAGATAGTGCAAGGAAGTTTGAGTCTCCATTGGATTTTTTTTTAACTTGATAAGAGGGGTATGTGTCCCTTCCTGTTTAAAATTCGTTTTTTTTCTTTCTATAATAGACTACTTGTTTATTTTACTTGTATTCAAACATTGATATTATATTAATGTTATGACAGATCTGTGTCATAGTGTCACTGTAATTCATTAGAGGAAGCCTTCTCATACATGAGTGGGTTTTCCTACTTATATCATGGTGATTTATCGGTAGGCAATGATCAAAAGGCAGCCTGTCATCGTCCGTCTGTCCTCACCGCTGTCCTCCATACATGGGCGGCACACACAGATGCCCGCGCGGGAGTTCCCTCTCCGTGTCATGCCCTTCATGGAGTGGCTGTTGTCAGTGGGGCAATGGGCTACCAAATATGGACACCTGTCAGGGTATAAATTGGTCTGACGTGACACTTCAGCACCCCTGGTTTACACATTCAAGATCCGGCGCCTGCTGATCTGGTGAGTACCGACTGAAGGACCGAGAGGGCCAACAAGTGGATTTATCACAAGAGGATCGATGATACGGGATTTTAACACTTCCGTCTTTGCTAAATGTCATCATCTAACATCATAACATCAGCATGTGGATCATCAGCTTCTTTGGGGATTACAGGCGTATTAAAGAAGCATAAATATTATATTAAGTATATTTACTTTTGCAGTTCTAGTGTTTCAAAAAAATGCACAAAAATGCAATCCAAATACTAACCACCTGATAACACGCACTTCTGCAGGCTATATCAGCATCAGCACCAAGGCACAGCCACCATTGCCTTTGCTGTTTGTCCACAAAACGCGACCTTAAGTTTTGTTTGCTGTGTCGCTCTGTGAGGAAAGGCACCATCTTCACTCCCCCCATCCAAACAAACAGGGGATTTTATTATTGCCGGCTCTAACAGCGCCACTGCGTGCGTGTGCGCACGCACCCCCGTGTATTTTGCAGAGCTGACACCATGTGCGACGACGAAGAGACTACCGCCCTGGTGTGTGACAACGGCTCCGGCCTGGTGAAGGCTGGGTTCGCCGGAGATGACGCACCTCGAGCCGTCTTTCCTTCCATTGTTGGTCGCCCGCGTCACCAGGTAAGAAAAACATCCATAAACTTCACACATATTAAAAATCTCAGTCACTTTTTTACATTACATAAAAACAATATACGGCTTTGGATGAGGGCAAAATCCACTATGCGAACATTAACTTAAATAATTTTGCACGATACTCTCCTCATCTCCTGACCCTTGCTGTCATCAGGGAGTCATGGTTGGTATGGGCCAGAAGGACTCCTACGTTGGCGACGAGGCCCAGAGCAAAAGAGGCATCCTGACCCTGAAGTACCCTATCGAGCACGGCATCATCACCAACTGGGACGACATGGAGAAGATCTGGCACCACACCTTCTACAACGAGCTGCGCGTGGCCCCAGAGGAGCACCCCACCCTGCTGACAGAGGCCCCCTTGAACCCGAAGGCCAACAGAGAGAAGATGACTCAAATCATGTTCGAGACTTTCAACGTCCCCGCGATGTACGTGGCCATCCAGGCCGTGCTGTCCCTGTACGCCTCTGGGCGTACCACGGGTAAGACCGTTTCCTCCTCTGTCCATTAGATTTTGTTCAATGAATTCAAACATTAATCTAACGCTCACGTACTTATCATCAGGTATTGTCTTGGATTCCGGTGACGGTGTGACACATAACGTGCCCATCTATGAGGGTTACGCTCTTCCTCACGCCATCATGCGTCTGGATTTGGCCGGTCGTGACCTCACAGACTATCTCATGAAGATCCTGACCGAGCGTGGATACTCTTTCGTCACAACCGGTGAGAAAAGGCAAATAATTCATGTTGGGTTCGCTACAATGCGCCAAGTACTGTATTTCCAAATAACCATAAGTAACACAGTAAGTTTTGCACACTTCATAAACAAACCCAGAAGAAATAAACTGCATACCGTATCAGTCTGATTTCCCATTTACCGTTTAAACATTCTAAGATCAATAGGAGATATTTGCATGTAATAAACTTTTTTTTGCTGAAGATGATACTGATGATTGGCACCTGACTGACACACGTGATTCCCTCCAGCTGAGCGTGAGATCGTGCGCGACATCAAGGAGAAGTTGTGCTACGTAGCTCTGGACTTTGAGAATGAGATGGCCACCGCCGCCTCCTCCTCCTCTCTGGAGAAGAGCTACGAGTTACCCGACGGCCAGGTCATCACCATCGGCAACGAGCGTTTCCGCTGCCCGGAGACCCTCTTCCAGCCCTCGTTCATCGGTGCGTAAAGGCGACAAGCAGACACTGAGCCATGAAGTGTAGATTTAAAGGTGTCATACAGTGACACGACTGTTTGCCACTTGTGTGTGTGAGACTTAGAGCGGAGCTGAAAGCAAACTCTCAATAAACAGTGGATGAACTGGTGGTTTTCCGAAAATAGATGTGCTTATTGCTTATATTAGTGGCTGGCCGCCTAATCACGAGGTCACATTTGCCCCACCACTTCATAGCCGATAAATAGACATGAGTAATCTAAAGCAGGGGCTTATTGTTCACATTTGCACCGCAGAGCGCGCAGCTGTTGGCGGAGCTGTCCATTTCAGCACCTGTTACGAGGCAGCTGACGTGTCAGTTGTGTTCTGTGCAGTAGGGGGTGAAACCCGCTAACTTGTCCGCTGTGTTTGCACAGGCATGGAATCTGCCGGCATTCACGAGACCACCTACAACAGCATCATGAAGTGTGACATTGACATCCGTAAGGACCTGTACGCCAACAATGTGATGTCCGGAGGCACCACCATGTACCCTGGTATCGCAGACCGCATGCAGAAGGAGATCACTGCTCTGGCCCCCAGCACCATGAAGATTAAGGTACCTCTGACTGTTCACGGAGTGTGACTGTGACGTGTCGAAATCCAAGATTAACAAGTGTGTTTGTGCTTAGATCATCGCCCCACCTGAGAGGAAGTACTCAGTGTGGATCGGCGGCTCCATCCTCGCCTCACTGTCCACCTTCCAGCAGATGTGGATCAGCAAGCAGGAGTATGATGAGGCTGGACCTTCCATCGTCCACAGGAAGTGCTTCTAAGCGCCACACTGCCCCCTTCCTTAGCCTCTGGTACCTCCCCCTTTCTGTGCCAACAGTCCAATCAATGAGAAATTCGTTTGTTGTAGTCAAAATTTTTGTTAAAGTGCAATTTTTATGTGGATATGTACAGGTTTATAAATAAACGAGAACCAGGATTTCCATCTCTCTTTATTCTCAACCTGATTTAGTAGGGTGCTTTCAGGATCTGGTTTAGGATCTATAATTCTCTCTCTCTCTCTCTCTCTCTCTCTCTCTCTCTCTCGAAAGCAGCAGCGAGGCTCTGTCCTTCTATCACGTGACAGATGAGTAAAGGTTATTAAAGATTTGAATTAGAACAGATTACAGTGAGCGGAGAGGATAAGCCACCTCATGAGAAATTAACCGGACAAACTTTCATTGAGTGAAAACACCGCTGTCACGTGATTGCTAATCCCCCTTTTCCAGGTTGGGCAAAGCTCCTGCTGCCTACCTGTAAACCTAGTCCTGAAAACAGCTACCAAAAAGTAAAACAAGTAGGTACTGAGGAGCCTCCTGGCAGCTTTAAATGCAATATGAACCAACGCTGCTGATAAGCGCATCACTGGTTTTTTATCTATGTATGATTACATTTGAATATACTACTTATAATGAAGATTGTAAGGTAATCAAGAAACTGAAAGTGATGCACCATTTTGTAGAATGCGAGACTTCTGCAGTGTTTACATGCGGTGTAAAGCCACAGTGAAGCACTTTATTTATCGCATTAATAGCTGTGGCATCACGAATAGTGCCAAAGCAAACAATAGTCTAATATTAGTGTACACACGATGCAACGCTCTTAGTTGATCAAATCTCGGAGCTATATACAGGGCGGGGTCACATATTTTGCTTCTATTTTTAAACCTCCACACAGAGAGAGAGAGAGAGAGAGAGAGAGAGAGAGAGAGAGAGAGAGGCAGGCTGCCTTGTAAAGCGATTAGCAACTCGGATGGTACTTTCACTCTGTCACTGTATCCAGAGCATCATCTTTGCCCGAGGTGAAAACAACAGCTCTACCAGCCGGGCTAGCAGGCTGCGACGTAGAGAGGGAATACCTCTGGGCATGCGAGGCTGTCTGCTGCAAGACAGCAAGACTGGGTCCATTTATAAAGCCCTACGCGCCATATGTTTCTGCTATAAGCTTATAATTATAGCTTTTTGTTAAATGATTAAATGAGCTGCTTATACACGTCTTTGCAGCCATCTGTACAACACTGACAAGTTGCAAAAAAACACACAAAAGTCACCTTGACCCTCGTTCCCAGAACACGAGCCTGTCCTGCACGGATGGATATGGTTATATGATATATATGTGGCTCTGTAGCCCAGTGAGTATGATAGCAGTACACCCAGGGTTAGAGGGTTGATCCTCACTTGGAGCCACCAATGCTAAAATGTATCAACTAAAGTCACTCCGGACAAGATCGTCCACAGCAGTGTCCACTGAATGGCGCACGGTAGATGCAAAACTGAAATATTGAAAATCACAAACCCTGGCACTCCTGGCTGCGCTCCACCGACCTGTCTGCGCGTACGTGACGCATGGGAGGGGGGAGACTACTTAAAGGCGGATTAACGCTGGCAAGACATTAAATCCAACCTCCCTCCATCCAGACGCAGCGCGCAGCCCATCAACCTGATCTGAAGATCGAAAATAGGAGGGCTTATAGTAATCAGCCCTTCAGACTCCCATGACAAGGAAAAGTGTGGCAACGTCGTGGGAGCGCTCGGCACACACAGCAGGACGCTCATTTGCGCTGCGCGCTCAGCACATAACCAACCAGATAGCGCGCAGACAGACGGAGAGAAGCGGGGACGGCAGCAGCATCCCGTGACGGATGCATTTTTTAGCTAAAATCGGACGCTTTGGAGACTGAAAACAACAAGAGTCAGAGAGGGACAGGACGGGAAATAACGCGCTTTTTTTTTTGGAGGGATTGAACAGAGTGCCGTTGTGCTCTAGTCTTCTCCGGATGCTCAGAAATGGGGGAATGGACTATACTAGAGAGGCTCCTGGAGGCTGCTGTCCAGCAGCACTCTACTATGATAGGAAGGTAAGATGATCAACAGAAACCAAGAAAAAACGAAGAAACGCAGCAGCCTCCAGGATCGTCTTTAGCATGGTTCCCAGTCCCCCGTTTCTGTAACTGTGTTGTGCCTCAAGGATCTTCTGTAGCATGGTGCCCAGTCCTTCGTGTCTGTGTTGTGGATTTTTTCTGTCTTGTGCTCCTTTTTTTCCTCCTAGACGAGACAGCTAAGTAAAAATGAGTTGACAGCTGTCGACTCAGAACCTGGGATGGCGTTGCAAAAAGGGCAAAAACCAAACTAAAATTCATGTGTCATTTCATATCTTCATCCATCCACTTATCCATTTGATATTTCTTGGTGAGTCTGAGTGGTGGTTGTGCACTCATGGGTGGCAGAAAGAGATTGAGAGTCGGCGTTGTCACCTCTTCCCATTGACAAAGCTCACACAGGTAGAGTGAAAGCAACGCCGATTGCTTACATATCATTTCATTTCACCCATAAAAAAAATATAAAAAAAATATACAAACAATACAATCAACACGCACAAAAAAACAAAACAAAAAAAACAGTAAAAAAAAAAAACACATACATGACAGAGCGTCCTGTTTCAGCACTGGACAGCTCCCTAAATCTAACACACCCGAATTGGACAGCGCTTCAGCCACCGACGCTGCGCACAACCCAACCACAATCTGTATCAGTCAATACACATATACTTACACTTATTTTCACATTGTTTGTTTGCTTGCTTTTTAGGATCCTACTAACAGTGGTGGTCATCTTCCGGATTCTAATCGTAGCAATAGTTGGAGAGACTGTCTATGATGACGAGCAGACCATGTTTGTTTGTAACACCTTACAACCGGGCTGCAACCAGGCATGCTACGACAAGGCATTTCCCATTTCACACATTAGATATTGGGTTTTTCAAATCATCATGGTGTGCACCCCGAGTCTTTGTTTTATCACGTACTCGGTGCATCAGTCGGCCAAGCAGAAGGAGCGGCGCTACTCAACAGTCTATCTGACACTAGATAAGGATCAAGATTCACTGAAGCGAGACGAGAGCAAAAAGATCAAGAACACCATTGTTAATGGAGTACTTCAGAACACGGAGAACTCCACCAAAGAAGCCGAGCCGGACTGTTTAGAAGTCAAAGAGATCCCTAATTCGGCAATGAGAACTACAAAGTCCAAAATGAGGCGACAAGAGGGCATCTCCCGGTTTTACATCATCCAGGTGGTTTTCAGAAACGCGCTGGAAATAGGCTTTTTGGTGGGTCAGTATTTCTTGTATGGATTCAACGTCCCGTCGGTGTACGAATGTGATCGCTACCCCTGCATAAAAGATGTCGAGTGCTACGTCTCCAGACCCACGGAGAAGACAGTGTTCCTGGTGTTCATGTTCGCGGTCAGTGGGTTCTGTGTGGTGCTCAACCTGGCAGAGCTCAATCATTTGGGCTGGAGGAAAATCAAAACGGCCGTGCGAGGTGTGCAGGCTCGGCGGAAGTCCATTTACGAAATCAGAAATAAGGACTTGCCGAGGATGAGCGTGCCCAATTTCGGGCGCACTCAGTCCAGTGACTCTGCTTATGTGTAACACATGGCAAGGAAGCAGTGAAAACATGTAAAAACAAAACCATGATGGACATGATGGACAGCTACGCACGCCTAATTCGTGTCATGACTTTAAGAGTGGGCAGATTTTTTTGATTTGTTGGTCTTTTAAGGACTTCATGGCAAGCGTGGGTTACACGTTTGTTTACTTATTTATTATTGCACTGATGCAACTTTTTAGTAACGTTTATACTCTGTAAGATGCTAAATGGAGACCATGATAACGTGTTCACATATTTACTCTTTGTGTGGGCTTATTCTGTTGTACTTGAAGAGAGTAAATGCAAAAATTGCACTAAGAGGTGAACACTTGAGGGCCTGATCTTATCCAAAATGTGCTACTGACCTGATGGTGTTTTTAAGACATTTCCTTTCCACCTGTTTTTTGGCATCAACCTAATTAAATGGCACCATACACAGTGGTTAAAGGACAATTCTATCATCCAGATTTATATATGCATAGATATATAAATCCTTACTGACTATGGTTCAGACCTAGTTGAAATACATCAGCTTAATTCATGTTTTTATGTTGCCTGTGTTGCACCACTGACCTTAACATTTGTAACCATTCCATTGCTTTATAGCTGACTTGCAAAACAGTATCTGGTGAATTTGCTGCAAACGCTAACGTCTGTGACTTCCTTAATTTATGACACACCAAAGCGCCCACTGCTTTTATTTGTGAAGTGTTTTTCTTGCTTTTGTGTAATCAAGTGCCATACTTGTATATAAACATGATATATATGTATACATATAAATATATAAATATATAATAATCATCATGAAAGCTGATTCCCTGCTTGGATTATGCTAAATGCCGCCCAATTTTTTTATTTGCTTTAAATGTATTTGTTGTGATTTAAATGAAGAAAAAAAAATAATAATAACAAGATATACAGTTTTCTTTGTTTCATTTTGCAAATGACTGGAAAAAGAAATGAAGTGCTAGTCTTTTTTTTATATACAAGACGTAAATGTTTCTCCCTAATCGAAGCTGATCAAAACTGGAAAATAGCACAAATTGACATTTTTATCAAAGAATGGGCAATAGAAATCTGCTCTGGTGCTACAGTTTTTCATAGTGGTTTAAATGTAACCAAATCAAACCAGAAAAAAAACAGAAACATCTTTTTTTTTCTGTGGAAAATAAAAGTGGGATTCATGTACACCAGCAACGTGTGAGGTGCAGTACTTTGTGTCTGCTACTCTAGCTTGTGTTCGCTGACCTATCACACAGATTTATATATCCAGGGGAAGTTTTTGCATTGGTGCAGTGAAGATGTTAGCCACACCCACTCTATACAAAAAAAAACAAAAAAAAAAAAACACTGCAGGACACACCTTGTACAGGATCTCATCACTCTGCAATGTGTTGCAATACCGAGGCTGCATCCTTTAGACACATCAATACTTGTGCTCCATAACAGAGTGGTCTCTCCATGGATTAAATCCAACACTACTCGGACCTCGGTGAGCTATACAGTTGAAGTGTCTCACTATGAACTAAGTTAATAACTTTCTATGCACTCTGCACAAATGACAAATAGCTGATCATGATTCTGAACACTGAGGGAGCATTCCTTTCCGCAGCTATGCTCATGCCTTCTTCTCACATTTTAGAAGGGATGTAAGGAAGCAGCCTGCAGTGAGGGAAAGGTCGTGTACTCCTTGTGAAGGTCAGAATAAAACCAAGAGAGAGAAGACAGTGGCCAAACAAAGAAGAGAGTAAGAATAAAATAAAGTCACACAGAAATAAAAAAAGATATATGTGGCTGACCGTTGCAAGTGATTCAAGAAGGGCTGGTCTCTTCATGATTCCCCTGCCAGGATGACTCTGCAAAGCGGGGAGAAATTGGAGAGCAGCAGCACCGGCACATCCATCTCCAACTCAGCGGGGACCCGAGATTTCTCCCTAAGTCATGAAAGAAGAAAGAAGAGCCTTTTGTCAACTTCGCTCTGATGCAATGCAGTGCACGCCTGTGTGCATCTTTGTCTCCCTCGTTTTTTTCTCCTGCTTATCTGTTGTTTTAGGCATTCAGTCACTCTTCAAATGCCCTACTGCAAAACCTTTAAAACAACAGGGTTTATTAGAATTCACAGCATCATAGAACTAAAGGAAAATTATAAATCAAACTTTTAAAAGAAAAGAAATATATAAACCCCCAAAACTGTGATGTGTAATTACAGTGCAAAGTCTAAATGCAATTACCATAATATTTAATGCTTTAGTAGTTCTATTTTCCTGCAACACTGAACCTGTACCTAGCTCCAAAATGTAGCAAAATTACAAAATTATTGGGGTATGCTCCAATGCAATTATACATGCTGTCGTGCATTTACATCATGTGAGGGTTGCAGGACTCAGCAGAGATTACACTGTACCTGTGTGTCTGCATTTTCTGTGGTAATGACAGCAAGGTTAGCGGCCACATGGAGGCCTGCAGACGGCACGTTAAATGTATAGAACCATTCACTGGGTTCAAATTTACACATCTAAGAAAATGCATGCGTACTGTATATGGAGATCAAGTAAACTCAGTGCCCTATGCATTTATCTGCTGGCCTTACCCATCCTGACAACTGCAGTAAGACACATCAAGGCTGCACGCAAGCTATTTTAGGACTACAAGGCACCACACTACAGGAACACCTCCAATTTCACGTGATTGCAGGTGCTCAGTGTGAAGGCAAAGAGACTGTTAGAGACACATTTTCCCACTTAATGTGAGTCATCGAGAAAGAGACACCCTGGTATTAGAGAAGAGGTCTCCTCCCTGGGTTTATACCGTGGGAGTGGAAGCCACTAAGATCATAAGCAAACAAGAGCAGTGTGGGCAACCATCACATCTTCATTCAGGATTCTTTAAATAAAGATTATTATTAAAGCTTATATCCTGCACAAATTAATTTGTAGTGGTATGTGGGTGCTATTGTTGAAAAATAAATCATTTTTATATTTTGAATTTAATTTTCCACTTGCACAAAAATGTGCATATACTCATAGAAATGCACATAATTAAACACAAGGCAGAACATAAATATTCAGTATTTATATGTAGGCACTAAGAAGAAAGGTTTATAGTTGGAGTATGATGTGATTTCATATTCTTAGGTCAGCAGGCAGGCTGTTCCAGGGTCTATCTCTATGCTGGAAATTTCTCTGTTTATTGCTGCCATATGAAATGTTGTACGCGCCAGTATCATGGGAGGATCATTTATTATTATTCAAACTGACTGGTGCAGGCTCAACGTAGCAGAAGGGGCTCAAAGTGCAGCAATTAAACTGCGTGTTAAAGGAGAGTGATTCCTACTCATTTTTATGTAACACTTGAACTCAAAGATTTTGTCCGAAGGCTAATCGATCTAATAGGAATTTCTTTATGTGGCATGGAACTGTAAAATGCTCATGCTTACAGGGAGAAAAATAAATTGATATATTAAAAAATATAGTTGTAATCAACAAAAAAAATTGTGGATTAAACGATTCCTCCTCATTTAAACAGAGTTGAAATGAGATGAGCAAAAATAATGTTTAATACATATGTACACACTGAGTGTGTTTATTCATCCAAAGTGCTTTCTACTTTTACATTAACCATTAAGATTTTTAACATTACGTAAGATTTACAGTAGAAAGTATGGCATTATATATTTAGCTACATTATAGTTTCGCTCCGGGCCAGAGTCTGTTCAGAAGAGCCAGGGGGAGTGAATGAGTAGTTTGGGGTTTGGTATTCAGATCTTCTTGTTTTTGTTTTTGGTTGTTTCCTCATAAGAAGGATAAAGAAAGAATATTCAGTGGGTTGGAGTTGCAGATGTGATACATCATGAAAAGAGTGTGTTTGTTTTTTTTATTTGAGGGACAAGGCCGGACTGGTGGAGGTGAGTGATGGAGCAGAAGTGCTGACACCTTTATTAACCATCATGGCAGCCACCTAAATCATACTGTCAGCTCCCCTGGAATAAGGTGTTACACGAGGACAATTGAATAGATTCCAAAAATACACCCATATTAATCAGAGACTCTGAATAATTGAAACTTTTGTGTATTCTTTTTATAATTATTTGGATTTTATAATTATTTGTAACTTATTTCTTATGAATTATAATTAACTGAAAGTATTTGACTAAGACAGGAAACTGCCCCACTTGTTTTTCTTTCTGCTCTGTGTGTCCTTTGAGAAAAAAAATGATGGATTAAAGCAG
>JAOWBC010000248.1:8354374-8368676 GCA_028566105.1 Hypoplectrus providencianus | reverse complement strand
CACCAAACCATCTGCCCATCTATCATTCTACCCTCACTCATGAAGGAGACCCTGACATATTTAAACTCCTTTTGGGCACCAACTCACTCCCCTTCCCAAGAACCATGGCCTCAGACCAGGAGGTTCTGACCCTCATCCCAACTGCTTCACACTCAGCAGCCAACCAACCCAACATTGTATGCTGCAGGAACTGGCCTGATGAAACCATGCAAACCACATCATCTTCAAAACAGAGACGTAATTGTTTAATATTTCAAGAACAAACATATAGAAATATGACTCCAAATGCCTGCAACTTTTCATCTTGCACAGTGTGTGTATGTGAGATCTTAATACAGCTGAAAAGTTTCAATCTTTGTCACATTCATCATCAAAAGTCACAGATATATAAGCATGCTATATATGTCTGGTTGCCAGAAAAGTTTATAGTGAAACTTCTGATCTGTGTGCATCTTTGTGCAGATGGTGGAGGTAACCCCAAGAGGCCTATCGACTATGAACCAACAATACTCCCAACAGTGTGTCCTTATGCAGCATTTGCACCTACACAAACACACAGACACACTCCCACATTTCCCATAAGTGTTGAAGCACACATGCTGAGCTGCTTTATCTCAGCGTTCCATATGAAAACAGGGCGGCTGGGAAATGTATGTAGAAACGTATGCTGTTGTTGTTGTTGCTGAGGCGTTAATTAGACTGAGAAAATCTTGTGTTAGGACCTCCTTCCAAGCCGTCCAGTTTCAAACGCACACGCACCTCCCCCCAATCTGTGTGTGCCAGAAGACGTCTTAGCTGTAAGCCACTTGAAATGTGGGCATGAAATTCTAACTGATCGGGGAGCGATCAATCGTAATCTGAGTGTCGTTAATTTCTCTAATGGAGCTGGTGTAAATTTGTTGGAGTTGGACGAGATCATAGCAGCCGAGCTTTGGCGAGCAGCAAGTGTTGATTGTGCTAATGATTCTCTGCGTTCTCATGCCAGCTTTTCTTTACAGCCAAAGGTAACACTACCATGATTGCATACCATAATTACCGCACAGAATTTGGATGCTGCAAGAACAAAATAGTGTAGATGAAACTTTAATTGAAAAGACAGCAATAAAAGTAAAACCATCAACAAAGGCAAGAAAATTACACCTTTAAGATAGCAATGTCTGCTAAAGGTAAGGCTTTCATTTACTGGTGCGTAGTATAGTATATCATAATACAAAAGAGTGTATTTGTTGATCATATTTTGAAGCAATTATGTTGTAACCAAAGCTGTAAAATAAATGCAGTAAAGAAAAAAAAACAATGTATTCCTCAGAAATGAAGTGGAGTTAAAGTATAATGTTCCAAATGACATAAATAAAATAGAAATTGTAAAATTACATTTACCTCAAATTTGCACCCATAAAGTAATTGAGTAAATTTACGAAAATATGTTCAATAACTAGAGCAGCAAGCCAAAAATCATTGCGGGGCTGGTAGGAGCGATGAGGGCCTGCACAAGGCCAGCGAGGGCAGAGGAAGGTAGTGTAGCTTCAGGGTGCTGATGCAGTGGAATCCTTAAAGAAATGGCTTAATGGTATTCTAGGATCAATACACCAGCAGAAAACAGATGGGCCCTACCTGCTGAAGGTCTGTTTCTCCTGACTTCAGCTGATTTATGTCCTCACACTGCAAAAATTGTCTGTCTTCACAAGTCATTTAGTCTTAAAACCTTATTTTATGCCAATGAGGTGAGATAATTCCATTTGTGTCCAATAAAGTTCCAGATGTAATGGAGAACAATGTTATTTTGCAAAATGCACATTTTGCAAATTTGAACAGTATTATAAAAGAAAATGTTGAATCTTGAAGATATCTGCAATTGTGTTGACATGTCACCTCCCTTCTTTTCAGAAACACACTTTAAATATAGAGCTGAACTGTTAATCTGCAAATGTCTTGCCTTGCATCAGCCCAAACATGAGCTAAAAGGCTGCACTTTCTGTTTGCCAGCTAAAGTATAGTGGTTTAATCTGGCAGACGTCCAGCTGTGTGATGGTTGACCTGATAACATCACTACACAGTTTAATCTGTTGTAGCAATTACAGTCTATTGATAAAAGTATCACAATACAAGCCTGCAGAATGGGTTTAAACCAGGACTGATACTGCTCATCCATTTTGTTTCGTGTTATCTCGTTGTATACTATATATCAGGCAGTGGACTCATTATATATTTTTAAAGATCAGGTGTAATTCATCAACTTCAACTGTGATTGAATAACGAGATATGATCCATTAAGTATGAGGTAATAATGTGTACTAAAGACGACTTCATTTCCCAGTACTGATGCTCTTTCTGTATCATGTGTTTGTACATGCATTAGATCATGCTGTGTGATGCAGTCATGCATTTGTCATGCATTTTCCAGCCAGTTGATTAATCTGTATGTTTTCATTTTTCAATGTGGCCGCCAAAAAGTTGACCTAAATTTTGGTTATTTCATACTTTGATATCCAAAGGTGCCAGATACCTGTTTGGATATCTATTCCCAGTAGTATCGATGTGTTTCCTCTCTGTCATGTCCTTGCTTTCTTTCCACTGGAATGTAAAAGGAGATTGGTGCCGTGCCTCTCCAGTGAGAGCTGCTCTGGCTGACTGGGAGCTCTCCCATGGCCTAAGGAGGCACAACTGGAGACAAGCTGGTCTCCCTCCAAACGGAGATTTGGGTTCACATGACCTGAGCGAGCAGCTGTCCCCCACAGTCCTCCCCTGCAGCATCACACACTGCAGAACGGGAATGTCCTCTCTGCACAGCTCTGCTCATGTGCGAGCCGTGATTTAAACCAAGCAGTGGCCTCTCTCCATCACACATGTGCTCACACACTCACAATCTAACCAGATATCAATGATAGACCACTGTGTTCTCCCCATGTTGACATATAGGACTATAGAATCACTTCATGAATATCAAGTGCTGGTGTGCAGCTTGCCAAGTCATTACTGAAAGATTTTTAAACAGCCAGAAGGCATATGAACTAAAACCATCCAGATTAAATATTATTTTATGTAGGAATCTGTTCTGCTTGGGTGAATATTTGCAGTGCATACACACCCATTTGTTCCTACCAAAGACATTAATGAAAAAAAAAAAAAGGTTTTTCAAACAGACTTGAGTTTGAAAAACTGCTGGGAGCTTTAATTTTTAGCAAACAAAAAACAAAGCGTATTTGTTTGGGACTGCAACTGCTCATATTTCCAGATGGTTTTCTGAAGAACTCTCGCAATTAAAGTCTTCGTTTCCAGCCACGGCATTATAACTTACAAGAATTACCGACAGACTTGGAGCAACACTGGATTGACATGGTGTAGAATCCAATACAGACGAGGAAGGTGATCTCTGGTCTATACAGTGGGATTGGTATGGTAATGACATAAAGCCCTGGATGTGAAGGGCCAATGGATCCGCAGGCTTATGGCTGTGAACTGCATGGTAAATAGAGCTGCAGTGCTACAACTCTGGATGAATATCTATCAAAAAAAGATGATTTTCTGTTATACTGTACTTGTACAATGTAATGTAAACCTTTTTAGTGATCTTTGAGGGTTAGTCTGCATGAGATTATGTCCTTGTATTACTGCATGCTTTGTCAACAATGTTGCTTTTGATAGCTTATAAATGTGTTTTTATTAATGACTATATGGTTTCATTTACTAGTTTGTAATAGGTTGCTGTTCATTTGTCAGTGGTGCCCTATTCAGACTTATATATACAAAAAAGCAGGGTTTGTTTAACCTCATCATTGGCAAGTCCTTTTAGAGCGCACTGTGTTTTTGTCCCAGTTTAAATGTGGCAACAGGTTTAAGGCTTAAATAAAACAAGTACAAGTTTACCACTCCAGAACAGTGAACTGACTTCAGCAGTACTGTGTGGACATCACTTCACTACATGAGATTGACCCTGACACGTAAACATTCAATATTGGTTGATGACATCACAGAGATTCTCAAGTGCAATTATCCAAATTCTGGCTGATTATTTTTGTACATGATGGGCCCTCTTGCTTAGAGTAGCAGTTTTTTTAAGCAATTTAAGCAAAACAAAAAG
Organism: Hypoplectrus providencianus; assembly: GCA_028566105.1. Lineage (NCBI taxonomy): Eukaryota > Metazoa > Chordata > Actinopteri > Perciformes > Serranidae > Hypoplectrus > Hypoplectrus providencianus. The sequence goes on along the minus strand of JAOWBC010000248.1, from coordinate 8,364,595 downwards.
CAACGAGATCCTTGTGAAGTCACCGCAGAGATCAGCTCCAGTCCTGCAGCTGCAGTTCTCATTTATTGCGTTTCTTTATTCCTCTGCTATGCCTTTAGCTATACTGAGTATCTTTAAGACTCTTTAATCTATTGTACACATAAAGGGTATTAACAACACAATATATCTGAGCCACTTCTTGCTCTGTGACACATACAGACAGCAGCCTACTGTAGTTATGGGACGCCATCCTTCTCAAACACCTCCAACAGTCTATGGATACATGATGTCGAGGAGACACAATCACTGCCTTCCACTCCAGCTGAATCCTACTGCACATCTGATTCATGTGACAATCAAAACTTCAGCTACCATCTCGCCTCGTGGACGCCGTAATGCCACACAGGAAAAATTGACGCTGTCTGCATTTGAGAGACAGGAGTCATCAATTGAGCTCTCTGTGCTTATGTACGGTATGTCATCTCAGCTAAAGGCATGTTGTGCATGTGTGTGTGTGGTGTGTAAGGGGAAGGGGGCTGGAATTGGTTATCCATCAAAGCTGTCTCTCCCCTCTCTCTCTCTGTTTGATTGCCTGGGCATGAGGGAAGGTTTTAATTATGTTTTCTTTTATTCAAACGATTAATCCTGAAGCACAGTGCACCAGGGTTCCCCCTCGGGAGACGTCACACATCTGGCAAAGACTGTGCTATTATCATCGCTCTCTCTCTGGGTTACTGGAGCCCCATTCTTTCTCGCTTTCTATCCAGACATGCGCTTAAACACATAGATGCAAACGTGCAGTGCACACAAAGAGCATATAATGCTGAGAGTAATTTTACCTCAACCTGTCTGCTTTTCCTCTGCTCAGGTTATTTCTGCTCTCTTTATTTTCTGGCAGCATCTTACAATCACTTTCAGTTAGAATTTTTTCAATGTAATGATTAATGTGGAAACAATTTTATGCAACGACACCCTCGGATGCCTTGTGTTATCCAACCAACAACCCATGACCCAAACATTTTTAAATTTACAGTAATATCAGAACAGCAAGCATAATATTTGGGGAGTACATGTTTGATAAATCTTGCTTCATATATGACTCAAATGATGAATAAATGATTGAAATGGTTCTAAATCAAATAACAGAATCACCAACTAGTCATTTCTGCACTAAACACATTATATTGCTTAATATATGCAAACTTATGTAAATGGTTGCAGTTCATGGTTGCATGCCTGAAAAAACAATATTGCTTTACTGGCGCCTCCAGATGTTAAAAGCCTTCCAAATGCAGTCATTATTGTGGAATTATATTCTATGCTACACAATTTATGTGGGGCCTTATGTGTCTTAGGCATAGACAATATAAAATATGACGTGATGTCACCCGTACATTTCTGAAAAAGGCTTGTAAAGCTCAGTGTGGAGGCTGTTGCTATTGAAATCTCAGCAATGCTTGACTTCACCTAACTCCTGGCTGACCCAAAAATGGGCAAAGAGGTGGAGTGTGTGTGAGCAGAGGAGGGCAGATAAACCCTGGTCGCTGAAACTCGCCACCTGTGATGCCACCTGTCCTTTTAATTGGTCATCTACTTAATTATATACAACTTTATGCCTTCATATAATTTGAATGGGTATGCCATTAAAAAAAATTCAGCCCCATACAGTTGACACAAAAAGGCAAACTTCTCATAGAGACAAAAATTTGGCTGAACACAGGCTTATTTCTGCTTTAACGTTGGCAATTTAACAAGGCGGTCTCGGGAGATTACTCACTTTTTGAGCCTCTTATCTTCATCAATCTAGAGCTTTGGAAATATTTGTTTCTTCACTGGAGTATAAACACAATACAAAACATGTACATGCATGTATGTGCACGCAAAAACACACTTGGCACTGGCCTCTCACATGACTGAATTGGAGTGTGAAATCTCTATTCAAACATTCATGAGTGCAGACCTGCATTACATCACCTCTGTACCTCATCATGGGAGATGGGAATCAGAACAAAGACAAGGCTAAAGAAATGTAAAGAAAGGGTAATTGGGGGAAACATTGCAATCCAATGGAGTAGAGATGCAAGGGAGTGAAAGAGATACAGAGAGATAGAGAGTAAAATGGATAAAGAGAAATAGAAGAAAAGGCAAGTTGAAGGAGCAGTGGATGAGGCCACATGCATTTTACTATTAGACTGCTGTCTCTTCCAGCTAGCCAGACATGACTTCACCACAGCTTCCTTGTTTGCAGATATGACCTCACTCATGCAGACGGAGCCCATGCCATCCAGCATTAGAGAGGAGCAGCCACATACTTTTATGCAAGTTGCTCCCCTTCTCTGTGGGAAACCTGCAGCAGTCATACAAGCTGTTTCTAGCCTTTGATAAATCATGCAGTGTTTACTACTACACAGGGTACAGAGAAGCAACCCACATCCCCAAAAAACGTTTGGGATGATCCGGAAATGCATTATTTATCAGAGCCGAGGTGCAACTGTTCTCGAAGCACGAACATGTGTGGCTGGAGATGACTGTCTCTACACTTTAAAGGCTGAGCCTTGTATTCATTTTAGAGAGCTGTGTACAGGCCACGTTTACACATGTCAGTATCACTTAAAATACTGTTTCTCTTCATGCCTCAGAATATTCAAAGTTTATTTCAGTTTAGTTAAAATTGTTACAGTTTAAGTCTCGTTTTTATTATTGCTATTATTTATCATTACATTTATTCCATTATCACTGCAACAGCAAATGGGGAAGACATATGTGGTTAAGTGGTGTGAGTTACTGCCTTGGGAAAAACGCCTGACATCACACACATTTTCCTCATTTTTTACTGGGATAAACTGAGAGGAGAAAAAGGCTCTAACTCATCCTAAAATAAACATCAAATGGACCATCATCCAGGCAAATTTCCGGAACCAGCTGGTGGTACTCCCTGTGATTTCTCTTTCTTCTGAAGGTTTCATCATAGATCCACACAGATCTGTTTCCCTGTGTCCAACAGCTATTTGGAAACAGACTCTCATTTCTCTCTTGTTTTATTAAATGGTGCAGATTTTTGTTTTGCTGTGTTTGCTCCACAGAAAAAGAAAGATTCGGCTAAAACAGGCAATAATGAAAATAAAGCAGCACAGTATGTTCTGTCTGTTTGGGGCATCTCCCACAATGAAGGCAATGTGGTAGATGTTATGCATTGCAACCTGCAAAACACAATGTCTGATCAGGGTCTCATACACCACACTGTGTGTCTACGGTCACCTCAAAAGCCCTTTTGTCCTTTATAGTTTTGACATAGTTTGCATGACCTTGTTTGTTGTCCTTATTCTGGCACATCTTTTGCCATTCTGGCCCTCTCAACTCACCCACCTCTGGGTGCCCATGTCTGCCATCTGAGCAAACACTAACTGTCATTCATTTTTCGGTCAAGAGGCTAAGAGCGTTCCCTCAGGACTGATGTCTCCAATCAGCCAAATAGTTTCCCTTCTCTCCTACCCGATGTCCCAATGTACATGTTCCACTTTGGACTCTCCAGTGACGTGAAACAATGGAGGGAAGAGCTGTGCTTGTGATAAAAAACTGAAGTTGTTTGGTGGTGCTGAAAGCTAACTGGTGACGCAGGATGTCCTAACGTCCATCTCCAGAGATATGGACTCAGGAAGGACTGAATGATGGGAGTTGTGTAACAAAGCAAATAAACACACGCACGCACACACACACACACAAACTTTAGCTTGAAAGTGATGATTCATGGATGTCTTCAATCAGGAACTCATGGGAGTCTCTCCTGAGTCATTCCATTGTTCACCTGAGAGTCTGCACCTCCACTCTAGGCTAGTGACACACTTTCTATTCATTTCATTTCTATTTTATATTGCAGCCCTTGGGGAAGTAATTTGGACAAAATAGCCACCTTTGTACATCATTTCCTGGGCACAGGGGCAGCAACTTTTTCAAATTTGAATATTCTTTACTAAGGGGGTCAGGCTTGACTGCAGAAACCCAGCCTGGCTGAAAGGTCTATCTAGAGTTTTGCATTTCTTTTGTGAAGTATCAGTATGGAATAAAGAACACAGTTCCACTGCTATATGCAATATCTCATTGTATTTCTCACAGACATCTTTACTTATACACTGCCGGGCTGTAGTAAATAACCTGCCCTTCTAGTGCTCTATTTTTATGCCTGTAAATATCACATCGACAACAGCAAAAACACTCTCCTCTGAAATGTCAACATGATTTTTTTACCTGACAATCTGACTGAATAGACAGTGTGTATGGGCCACACCTCTCTATAGGCATCCGCAGCTGTGAGAGCAGAGGCATGTGCAGCTCCTTAACTCATTCCAAAAGCTTTTAACACCTTCTGCATCATTCAGCACCCAACACATGTGAGTGAGAGCGAGTAACACATGTCAGCCTTGCATGATGGACTCCAAACTGCACGGGCCCAGCTTGTGTGAGGAAGCTATGGTGCCCTTCAGCGACCGAGCTGGCACTTAACAGGAAGAAAACAGGAGCTGCTGGTATCACACTCAAATACTGACTCAAGATGAAGAGTGTGAGCTCTTATTTGCTCTATTTTACCACCAGAGCAACATTGGAACAGCAGGAGCATAAACACACACTTGCATCCAGCCTGACAGCTGTCTGGTAAGACATCATGCCTGTCAGCCACCGCAGCCGGCATCATAACAGGGATAGACCAACCAATGCCGTGCTGTGAAAATAGCCCAGACTACCCTTCTCTCATCCATCGTTAGTTCCTTCCTATCACAAATCTGAGAGTGTCTCCTCTTCTCTGTGTCTCTTTGATTACTTGTTGTCTCATCAGTGCCAGAGCTCAGCTGTGGCCAATGTGCTGTCCTCATCTCTCGTCCACGACTCTGTTTCTGAGAGACGCCGGAGGCTATTCACACTGCAACATACTACACAACACAAACATGCAGGCAGTCAGGGTAAACACACGGGCTTGCAAATGTTGTTATTGGCACTTAGGGGTGACACGGACAATCCCTGCACAATCTTTTGGTGTGCAATGTTTAAATGCAATCCAGTGCAATGAGTTAATACTGCACCTACATTCTAAACAATGTGTCCAGTCCACACACTCTTGAAACAGTCTCTACAATATTGTATTTATCATGAACAAAACACAGGACACACTTGAATATTATTGTCTTTTGCAAATCAGTCTCTTCACAAATCAGACTGTTCTCATTCCATGTTTGCTCTTGTCATTTATCATCCTTATGAAAAGTAAACACACTCACACGAATTCATAGATCCACATGATTGTGAGCCATGAGGTGCAGCTTATTATGCCCCGTACTGATGTTTGTTGCGAGGCTGCAGTAATTATGAAGGGAGGAAAAGAAGGACTGAGGCTATGTAGTATTATGACCAAGAAAGTCCGTTTGGTGGTGGATGAGTCAAACAAACATAGGACTTAAATCCAGGAGCCAATGTAGTAATTTTAAATCAACTGGTAAAATGACGTCCATACAAAGATACAGGGCTAGATCCGTACATCTGTCTTTAAAAGAATGAATAAAAATAAGACTAAGAATAAGAGAGAAATCTGTAGTTTCATGGCGTTCATTTCATCCTTTTCGAGGGGTTCTCCTCCTTTCTTGCCTGCTAAACATGTTTAAAATTGAAAATAATAAAAGCTAAAAAAAAAAAAAAAAAGGGCTGCTTTATGATACCTAAAAATGCTACAATACATTTTAGAATATAAAAATGTAAAACTGGCATTAGCCCGCCAAAAAGGGCCAAAATAGTGCTCAATATTGAATGAAAAGGCATAAACAGGGTCAAATGCTTTAAGAAAGCAACACACGTTACACATGTGCATAATGTGTTTACTTCTCATTATGCTTTCATTTTAAAGCTCCTGGAAGCTGTGAATGTCATAATCATAATCTTAACCAAGTACTTTTGGTGCCTAAACCTAACAACAGCAACTGTGCAACAATTTCACAATATTAACTAAGTGACATATTTTAAGATATCTCTGTTTTGGTTTCTCTGGCTCTTTGTTTTCCAGATTAATGTTCCACTATTGTCACCACTTTACTTTGTCTGCCTTTATTTAAGTTTCAAACAGCTCTGACGAAAAAATAAAATAAAGTGAAACTAGCACGACTAAAGAACCAAAACTGTAAAATAAAGCTCCATTAGCTGAAAAGAACTGCAGAGCTGTGCGGTAATTTTCTGTAGCTTTGTTACCAAAATCGACCCCTGTCATATTTTACATTTGATCCAATTTATTATAAGAATAACTCTTACAGATGACGAGAAAGATTGCATTTGTAACATAGAAAAGTGGGCAGGCTTCAGAAATTATGATGGATGTAAGGGGCTTTGCTGCATCATTAAGTCAGCCCATAATGACCCACTGCTAACAAAAAAGAAAATTCAGAATGACTAATGTCATAGTTGTTATAAATGGCTTTTTCAAATTACATTGTTAAAACTAAACTGCTGCTCATTAATGAAACTGTGTGTGACTGAGTGGTTGCCAATTTAGCTGTATTGTGTGATAGGTAGTCACTTTATACCTGCAGCACGTTGCTATGGTTTCCATTTTGTAAAGCGTTCTTTCCACTTAACCTTTGCGCCCCCCTCTTTCCTCATGTCTATTTTTTGTTTGTGCACCTGCTGAAGATTAAAGGGTGATTGTCTGTCCGGGGCTCTTTTGAATGTGGCAGGGCTGAGAAGCAGCCGGTTTCCGTTAGCAAACATGGACTTGTGTGCTCAGGACTCTGTGTTCTTCTCCACCTCTCCTTTGTACCTCCGACCTCTGCTTTACTCTACTGGATGAATATCGAGCGATACCTAAAATAATATGATACCACTAAACCTCAAGATTTCCCCCTGTTAAAATCTCTTCCAATGTTTGTTTTTCTAAGCAATTTTCCACACTGAAATTTAAACGTGAAGCATCTGGTTTTGATCTCTGTACCGACACATTCTGCAGTGTCCCGCTTTGTCCTTTTCGGCCCTCACATCCTAATGCACTCGTTGGTATTCTACACAGCACAGCAATATTCGGTGTAATACAGAAATGTCATTCAGCTTCACGCCTCTTTCTCAAACATTACCATACAAATAAAGGCAGGAGAACAAAAGGATCAGAATTTATGCTCTGCATAAATCTAAATAACAGCGCCAGTGAGCTTCATGCATCACAACCTCGCTAATGAAAATAATAAAAGTAATAAAAACCTGTCCATTACTAACATGCAAGATATGGATTGGACTAAATTGACCTAATAAATAATTCTCTTTCATTGGTAAGCACATTCAGAGAGGGAATTAAATATACATACTGCATCACAGCGTACTGTATAGTGTTTTTTTTTTCAAGCCATGTTTACATTTCAGGTTCAGGAGTTCAGTTCAAGAACTCATTATGGTAAGAAACTGTAATGTGTTTTACATTCATATGCAATAGTCTGTATATTCTTGGACTTTGTAATTTGAATATAAATTTAATATTACATAACTAAGTCATAAATCTGATGAACTGAAAGGACTATGGTAATGGAAACTCACCCAGTTGCCAGAATAAAATGTTGACATTGTACATACTGTGCATTACACAAACGTACAGCAGAACTATGGACATAAGGTCATTTATACACAAGGTTCATCATTTATCAATTTTAAGTTGAGGTTATGATCAAATCTGATATTTAATTTGAGCTAGTGGACGCATGTTCGAATTCAGCCTTGACACACTGATTTATCTGAAACAAAAGCAAAGCTTATAGGTTTCATATCAACATGTAAATGCAGATACATGCAATTCCAACATTTTCTTCTGAAACTCAGTTGTATTTCTGACATTAAAGTTACATTTAGCAAGCCACATTATTTTTCAGATAAAGAACATTTAACTTTATCTAACTATTATCTAGTGTCTAAACCACCTTTAACACCTAACAGTCAAGCTGGACCACAAACTGATAACTCAACAATCATGCCCACTTAATGAGGACATCAACCAGAATGTGGCAGAGACAGTATGCAGGATTTTTAAATTTTTCACATAACTACTCCAGTTTTTGTCCCCCACATAAAACCTTTAATGCCTTCAAGGAATGTCTGTCCAACAGTGTGCTTCATGATAAGAGAGATGTGTAATTTGATTACTTGTAGGCCAAGATCATGCTACTAAAACTCACCCAGTTGCCATGGAATTATTGTTCTTTATACTTGGCAGTTTTCTGTACTTTCCTGCTGGAGACTACCACTGTGCAGATTAAGCTGCAACACAGTGCCCGGCAGTTAAAAAAGAGCTTGGGTACTTTCTCCATTGATGTCTGAGATCAGTACTTCATGAGGATTATTTTTGTCCAAAATGCTAAATTCCATCATCTCCAAAAGAAGTCAGCACAATAGATGGAGCATTTGCAGCTGTTGTGACTTTAAAGAGCTGTACAATTTTGGGATTCAACACAAAAACGTTTGATCCACACTATCTCCCTCTCCTCATTTGGAGCATGGCTTAACTGAGCCGAATGAAAAGCAACACTATCTCATTGTTTCAAAAGCAGATTATCTGTGACTTCAAAACCCCCACTTTAGGCAATGCAACACATTGCTGCGCTGTATCCGAGCCACTACTCAGTTTCACGCCATAAAAGATTCGGGGAAAAAAAAGGAGGAGTGTTAATCTGTTTCCCGATGCAAACCCACTGGAGGAAGGTGGAATCCGCCCGTTTTTGTTTTGGAGAACGATCTGCAGCCATACAGACGGTCTCTATCTGTCTCCATCCCTGCATACGTTAGGTTCGATCTGTAGGTGAGTCACATATGTGTTTATCTGTATGAGGATAAGTGTTTCTCTGCGTCTGCCAAAGGATTCACACAGTGACTGACTGCCACCTTGTCATTCACACACAGTCAGGGGGATGAGTGGGTGAAGCGTATTGTCTCGAGAGTGTGAATGTATGTTTGCACGTGGGAGTGGGTACGCGTGCAGTCAGGGGATGCCCAGTGGACATGCTTGTTCCCTGCGCCTCCTGTCAGGCCTCTGTGAAACTTACTTCTTACTTTGAGCTCTTTCATCCTCATCTAAAAGTCTCTCTCCTCTCATCTGCCCTGCTCCCATTTTCCCTGTCCTCCTACATGAAATTGGGGATTTACTGCCCTCATTGCAGAAGCTGTCCTCTGCTTTAGAGCTTCTACTTTCCATCATGAAACACTTTTCTGCCAAATGGAACAAAACTTCAATAACACATGTCTAATAGAATAAAAAATCTGCAATGAAAATTATTCTCAATTTACATGAGCCATCATTAAGAATAATGGAAATACAATGGTTGTGATAATTTATACAATAATGTGTAGATCACTTAATTGTTTCAGCTGGCTGATGTACAGCTAAATTTGTTAAAAATCTTTCTATTTTTTATCTATTGATAGATAGATAGCCTCTCTAGGTATTGGGAACATCAATAATGGCTCATAATAGCAACAGAGAAATTTCCCACCATTAAAGATAATATAATGTAGAGGTTAGAGGTTAAAGAATCCTGCTTGTAAACAGATGGTCCCCAGTTCTAATCCCAAGGAATCTTAACCCTCACTGCGCCTAGCATGGTTTGCATTCACTGTTGTGTAAACAATGGGTTAAATACCAATGAAAATCTCCACATTGCAGGACGAATAAAAGAATATCTTACATGCATTCCATCTATAAAGTGAAACATGTCTTCCATTCAACATTTCCCGGGTATATTCTAATCCAGCACCATCCACCTCCTTCCCGTGACAAAATGTTATCTTTCCTGCATTCAATAATATATTATCTTATAAAACGCTGCAGAGTTCTGCTGTGTCACTCTGTCTCACTGCCTCAGGGCCGCAGCCTCCTCCCTGCCTTAGTAACAGATATATCTTTATTCACAACTGGCCCTGTACAGGGGCAGGACATCAATCCGCTTTGTGTCTGCAGCTCCTGCCTCGCTGTGCCTCACCGTTTTGCTCCTTGCCTCCCTGGGTGGGGCTTGGTTATTGAATTGTCTGTGGCTTTGTTTTGGCTGGCAATCTCCTCTTTTTTTTCCCTCACTGCTCCAAAATCATGGCCCATTTATTCTAACCCAATTATTATTGAAGCCTGGCTGAGCGGAGTGATAGATGGTACTTTGTTCAAATTCAGCTTTGCTGACACACATGCTGCTCACACCGCTTCAGCTGCAGAGACACCGATTAGGCACGCGCACGCCGCAACAC
>JAOWBC010000248.1:8322059-8332339 GCA_028566105.1 Hypoplectrus providencianus | reverse complement strand
GCAAACATCTCAGAAGCTTCTAAGGACAGAACTTATATCAGGGAATCAAACCCACAACCTATTTAAAATCTTTTTTGTGGGTCACTTAAATGCTAACTTACTTCCTGGTTTAGCAAGTCATTCATTAGCCGCCCTATATGGCCTAAACACGTATGATACACACATTTGGTTGTACTGTCAACATGCGAACACACATTAGGGGTGCTCGCTTATTTAGAAACCAAACCCAGCGTTTCTAATCTCTTAAACACCTAATTTCAGTTATGACAATATGATCATGAAAGTAATCCCTTCATATAGGCTGGCAACAACCACTTAAGTAGAAAATACAATCCAATTCTGAAGGGCAACTTCCAGATGATAAAATGAGACAACAGACCATAAAATGTTGTTCAGATTAATTCATTAAAAAAAATGACTTTTATGGTCACAGACAGATGCCAAATCTATAAAGAAATCAATATCACATTATTTTAGAGGACTGAATTAGTAAGTGCTCCACTGTGAACACATTGTTATGTATTATTCGTTACCATGCAAATTTGTTACCTGACAAATAATCAGAATATTGATTTTTAGGTAATATTGCACAGCCCTAGTCAATCAAGCCGGCCTTCAGGATGTATGAATCATTTCAGACATCTAGTTTTGTATACACTCTATTTAGGAATGGACTTGTGCCAATATATTCAATATCTCACCTACATAACAGACCATGGTGGTCATGTGTGACTTAATTAGTGATTGGTTATTCCTGTTGTCTTCGACAGACAGGAGAGAGGGTACAGCTAATGAGCTTCCCACCCTCACACCAGGAGTCAGCCGGGGAAAGATCAAAGCCCTCTCACATACACACAGAGAACACAAAGGATGGTTGTGCAGACTACACAAGAAGATGAGTGTGAAGAACGGTGGCAATTAGGCTGCTGCAGACCACCTTGAAACACCTGGTCAGAATCAATATCAGAATTAAGTGGGAAATGTACTACAAATCAAGGTGGTGTGTGCTTGCACATGTAATAGGGTTTATGACCCCCGGATCAGAAGTTTCCTGCCCCCAGTAGATGACACCAAGATGGATACATTCCTGGTAGCTCGGTTGGATGTACATAAACCTCTGCCAAGGACATCACGTTTTCGTTTATTTGTTTACAAGCAGGGCTACAGCAAAACCAGGGTCCTGATTTTCATGAAACTTGGTGGAAGGGTGGACTGAAGAACAACTCATTGAATTTGGAGCACTACTTTATCTAAACTGATAAGATATCCAAACCAAAATTGCTCCAGATGCTGAGTTCATTGGTTTATGAATGTATTCGCAATGGTGGCAGGTGGCACTGTTTAGGGTAGCCTCTGTCATCATCAATGTGTGAATGAATAGGTAAATGAGCGCCGTCTCTAGAGTAAAAGCACTTTAGGTGATCGCACTAGAAAAGCACTGTATAAGTACAGTCCATTTAAATTACATGGCGGATACACAAATTGTTTTTCACACATTCAGAGTCGGACCAACATAGAAGGACAGCGAAAATATTTGTTCAGATTTCATGGCTCAACTGATCCTTTTTCTTTGCTCTTCACAACAAAAGCAGTGACACACTTACATTTAGATACATCTTGCAGAGAATGCACAGAATACACAAAATAAAAATGTATGGAACATGTAATGATTGGAAAAGAAGTCCTGATCAGAAGACAGTGCATTGGAAAAGACTCCAGGATAGTTGGTCCCAATTGAAAATGCAGTCAACCTGAACAGACCCTAAGAAGGACAGTAAAACATTGCTGGCAGTGGTGTGTTACACCAACACTTAACACACACAGGGTCACGATGATTAGCAATGCATCTTATGTGCCTTGCACTTTACTGTTGCACATCTTAGATCTGCTATCTAATTATCAGACATATTTAAAGACAGACCTGAACCAGCTAGATCACAATAGAACCCTATCTGAACTAACTGAAAATAACTCATACCTCTTTTCCACCAAGGCAGTTTAAGGGCTGTTTCAGATACAGTACCTTATCTCAATTCACATTTTGACCACCAAAGATCCATCTCAATGTCAGGAAAGAACCACAAACCGCTTGTGTCGGGAGGTAGGAACCGGATTATCGTGGCAAACGACAAACATATATCTTCGTTTAATTTGATTTGTTTAACTGCAAAGTAATCAATTCAGGCTAGCGTTCATAGCTTTAACAACAAGCAGCACAAATTTGTTGCACCAGTCATGTTTGACTGCCAATATGGTCTCGTAGAGCTGTTAGGTCAAGCTGAACCAATTTTGAACCAGCACCTGCCCAGCTGGTCGAAAATGTGCAACAGTGAATCTCTGAGAACCACCCGTCATACACTTATTTGGTTTTTGGAATATATAGTGATCAATGTTTTGTCATAATTTTTTCTTTTGCTGTTACAAAAAATAAATCATAGCTGCATTTACATTACCCTCTGCCTTCTGTATTTTTAGCTTTAACCCGACAATAACAGTCACAGCCATTTTCTCCATGCATTTGTTTTGAATTTCACCATCAATAAATTGCAGAGAATTTCTTCTACTGCACTGGCATTTTCAAGTCCCTCATCCAACAGTCTTTGAGAACAAACATTTGCATTCATTTGGAGTGTACTGGAGGGTTTATGCAAACACACATACACACACTGAGACAGAGTACTGTGGGTCACCGAATCCTGTTTCAACACATCAGCATAAAGCCTAATCTGGAAGTGGCACAGTTCTGAAGGAAATTAATTATGCATGTGTTTTCATGGGATAATATGTCTCTTTGGGTGTCTTGCTGGATATGGATGGTGGGGTTTGTTGACTCTATCCTGCTGCTGAAAGTACAGGCCAGGTCAGGAGCTGCCCATGTGGGATGACAGGTTACCCTGCTGATGTTGGACTTTTTTTAGAGGTTACAGCGCGACAGGACTGGAAGCATTCTCTGCATCCGCCCGATGACATGAAATATCTGCCGTGACACCCTGTTGAGAGGGGGGAGATTCCATAAAAAATTCTGCTGACACCTGCAGACGTCCACTTCTATTACTCAGCAAACATCAGCAAAGTCATTTTCATTGGATAGTCTTCCAGTGTCACCTGGTTTGTCTGCTCTACTTGGCTCCTGACTTTCTTTTTTCAGCCCCCTTCTCTAGAAAAAGAGGAGCAGCAGGCTAAATTTAAAGATTTATTAAAAACACATACCTTGGCATGTCAATCATTGCCTTTCTTTTCATTGCTGTTTGTCACTGTCATCTTGGCCTACCCTTTTCTCCTTCTTTTGAGGATAAGGAAATGTCCTCTGTCCTCACAGTATTGCCTGACATTGTGTGGACATGGGTCACCAGCTACCATCAATAATACTGACAACTGGTGTTTAGACAGCAACTCCACTGGGTTATAGTGAATGACAGGAGTGTCATGCAGTTTTCTAGCCACAAGAGCAATGCAAGCAGTTTTTATGGATGTTAGGCACTCTGCACGGAGCTTAAATATTTGTCTGCGGTAACAGTTAAGTATATATTAAGCTTGCAGTGACACACTGGTCTCAAATTATACTATGGTATACTGTAATAATAATTATTATGTGACTGTGTATATCCTGATTGTTAGCTGGTGAGCAGTAACTGAAATCTCTGTCCCTTTTCACTTTTCTGACATTGCAATAGCAAGAGGTGCAGCCATCATCTTTTTCCAACAACAACTAACAGTCACACATTGACAACCACTTTTTTGTGAACACTGCCCGGGTGTGCAAATATAAGGATCTTTTTCCCATAACAGAGCTATTTTGGAAAGTTTTTACCCGAGTGCAATACGATGCATAATGTCATACAAACTAGTTCTTTTCAAGAGTATCGATCCTCAATACAAATTGTGTTTTGTTCTTTTTTAATTGGAACAAATGGGCATGACCTCCAATGATCTACTGCTGTTCAAGGCAAACATAAAGACACTTGCTTGTCTGCTCTCAACCTCCCTAAGTTACCCCACACCACTCAGCGGTTCTTTTCACTCCACTGGCTCTCATTTGCAACTTGCATCTAGTTCAATACTGAGTGAATTAGCTTGCCATGCACCTCCATGGCCTCCAAGCCATTGTCAAACACTCCATTGCATTCTTCAGCCTCTGAATGATTAGCTACACTGCCTGTTAGCACTAATGTCTAGTGTCCTTCAAAGAACTCTTTAGGCATCTTTATTGGACCACTGAACCTATTCAAAGTTATTTATTTGAAAGAAAAGCACTTATAATGTTTGACTCTTGCTCGTAAATAGATTGATTGTATTTATTGTGAGTCACATTGGCCAAACGCATCTGCTAATTGAATGTAATGTAAATATATGAGGCCTGAAACCTGCCTTCCCTGTACTGTTAATCCACATACAGCATACAATGATTCCTTGGCATATATGGATATTGTTTATTACGATTATATAGCACAGATGTAAATTTTGTTAGGTCCGTTCATTACAAGTCTTAAATGTTGCCAGTAACATTTTCAATTAATTTCTTAGCCTCTTGCTCATATTTCTTGGTCTTTTCTCTTTGAGCCATAATATATTAATTTGACTCAAGGCCATAAAATGTCAAAATGATTTATACTTGTGAGTAAAAGCCCATGAATCAATAATGAAATGACATTCATTCTTTCAGACACGTGTTCCTCCAAGAACCTCTTATTTACTTAATTACTATTATGCTTCTCACATGAATGACAAATAAAATGTTGACATTTACATGATGAAGTAAATATAATATTTATAAGCTGCCATTGTCTCTGCACTTGACAGAGCTACATGAAAATTGTTCAAAATAAGGTATCCCTCCCGACTACTGTTCCACGACCAGAGGCGACCTTGGTCTCAGCAACTGCCCACTGTGAAACTGATCCTTTACTCGAACAGCATTACAAGGAATTTACAGATGCTGTATTTTTGGCACTTGGCTGCTCAGACAAAGCCCATTCTACAGCGAGGAAGCAGGCACAAAGGTTATCACAGGAAACTGGATCCAGGGGATCTTATTGATCTCCGCTGGACTCAAAGAACCTCCAGTGTCATTCTGAACATGTAACCTGACCTCAGGGACAGGATATGTGGCAGAAAGACAGATGGATGATGGACATGAACTAGTTCATATTTTGGGACGGTCAACTTCAAATTTCAAATTGTGAACAATAACTAGTGTTTAAATCTGTGTGATGTGAAATTTGAGCTAGCCCTTGTGAAGTGTCAATGTACACTGATGTGACACTATTTAAAAATACTGTTTAATGATGATAAAAATTTGGGGTGATGATAAATAATATTTCTCAAAATGAAATTACAAAACCTAAGGCCAATATAATGAAACCAAATTGCAGGATATCATTGGTTAAATTTGCATAATAATGTAGTCCCACTCATTCTGTATGTTTATGCATGTACAGTTAAAGTCAGATGGTACAAATATTCATTCATTTAACCTTTAGGGCCATTAAAATCAGTAGAGCATAGGCTATTAAGAGTGCTTAAAGTGGTGAACACATAATGGCTGCAGGGAAAAGCTAATATTTTCATATTAAGATGTTGCTTAGTTATGGCTTTTTCAACTTTCAGACCCCCTTTAAGTGCAACACGCCATGTCTTTTGTCTTTTTAATCGACAACACAAGGACTTTTCTTTTCTAACCGTATGATATGTCTGGAGGCAGGTCAGCTCGACATCCAGCTGGAAAAACATTGTTGGCCTGCTGTTACTTGAAGAAGTCAGAATAATTGGTGTACAGCATTCAATTTTAGGATTTAGAGTCACAACTGGTAGAAAACCAATGAGTGTCAGAAGATTTGAGGGTGCAAGGTTACTAAGGGTGACATATACTCCCTCAGCAGACAGTGAAAGGTCTACAGATGCCATTTACCATTTATGCTCAGCTTTTCAGATAAATGCCACTTGTTTTTCTACTTTATACCACTCTTTCTGCATGGATATAGATGTTTGTAAGAGAATCCACTTCATAAGTGTTCTTTGGTTTGCATATCCAAACGATTTTCCTCCTTTCTCTACCATTTTAATCATGCCAAATCAAAAAAAATGAGGATTATGAGATTTGCATTGTTTCCACATGAAGCCGACTGGGGGGCTACTTTTTAGATGTGTCAAAGAGATCGCTTTGTACAAAACAAAAAAGCATGCATGCACATGAATACTCAACTCTAGATGTGCACACGGCATACACACATTCATTTAGCTGTGCAGAATTGAGGGTTTTAAATACAACACATGGCCCACAGTGGGATTTGAGAGGGGAAGCTCCCAGCAGTAGGCTCTCTGCTTTGTCCAGCTCAGCTCTCCACAGCACACATCATTAATAATCTCATAGAAGAGGAGAGAAGAACAACTGTTACTGCTTTTGATTTATGGCAAGAGTCTCTGTATTTAAGGGGAGGATCCAGGGTGCTACAACACAGGTAAGTAAAGCACAGTCCCTGGAGTGGAAAGGTCAAGGTTTGTTTTTCAAAGAGGTCATTGTGTTCTGGATCGGGAGATGGAGAGAGACACAACCACAGAGAGATAGAGCAAGGGAAGGGGTGTGGTTTCAGGCCTGACATAACATCCTGCTGCTTTCCATTCGGATCCTTGAAGGTATTTGTCCCGTCCTGTGCCTCTGCCGCTGCTATTTCAAGAGCAGCATGCCTATGGTTAGATCAATACATACCCAGAGCAAACTGTGAGTGCTTGGGCATATACCCTTCCTATTGCAGTGCAGAGGAGAGGATGAAAGGTGTGCTAACTCCACAGTGTTCTGGGACATGCTGTTCGAAGCTGTTCTCCCTGGCACAGAGAGAGGTTTCCAGGTTTGGATAGACTGAGAAGGCCGAGTCAGGTAGAGGTTTTAATGTTAAATAAAGTCGGAGAGTTTTGTTTGTTCAGTCTGAAGGTGATCCAAGTGTCACTGATAACCGAACTTGGGGGAGGGTGTTAAAAAAAAAAACTAGCAAGGAGTAAAGATGATGGAGATGTCTTTTATTTTGACACGACAACAGCATCAACTCAGAGTCGGTATCGACATGCTCACAGATGGAGAATGTCTGTCATGCTCTGGCCTGTCAGCTATCTCCACCATATACGCTTCACAGATATAGAGTCAGGAAAATGAGAGCGCAAGGGAGAGGGGACAGAGAGGGCGAGAGACAAGAGATGAAAACATAAAGACAAAGGCAAAGACAGTGACTGAAGGGTATGGGGAAAGAAAAAAAAAGAGAATATAATAATGCAAAAAAAGCCCTGAGTCATGCAAGGGTTGGTAGATAAAGCTAGTAAATGTACAAGCCTCAGCACAAGTGCAAAGTTAGTGCGTATTACTTGCTGCTGCAACAGAAATTCCTATCTCTGAGGGTAGGAGTAAAAGATAACTCCTGATCATGTCAAGTTTTTGGTGGTTCTGGTGGATTTGACAGCCTCAGATTGAGTCCTCTCATCAAACCTTATCATTTATTCACACATCGGACCACAGTTTGCCTTACACTATCTCTGTGCATAATGAAAGTGCACCAAATCTGGCTCGGGGATGCTGTTTTCCATCTCCAGCAGTTTTATATTTTTCATCACATCCTGGGAGGAGTAAAAGCTTGTGCTTAATTAGATTTTTTGCTATTATCCTGGCTCCTTCAGGGGAAACACCTGTGAGCTAGATACCAGTAAATAATGCAGCTAAAGATATACAGATATAATGAGTTCAACAATTAACAAGCATATAATGAGGCTGGCTGAAAATAACACCCCTTGGTCTCTGTTAGGCTATACTGGCACTTGAGGTAGTCAATACAGGACGTAATGGAAGAGAATTGATCTTATATTGATCCGTGTTTTTTTTCAAAACTTGTACTTTATAAAATCCAAACAAAGTGATCCCAAACACGCATGGATGTGTGCTGTTCATTATTGTTTCATTTGTAAGTTTTTGTATGAACAGACCTGACCTGTTGTGTGATATAAGTGTCAGATTGGAGGGGTTAATTTAAGCATGTGCATTTCAATATGGGCGTCTTCATCATGCATGCAGATGAGGCAGTGTGTGGCGTTAGAAAAAGAAGAAAGGGTTCTGTCATGGTACTCAATCCTTATTAATACATTAATACTGACTGCATACGCCCCCAAACCCCTCCACAGGCCAATTTTGGCAAATCAGTAACACTCGAAATAGGGAGTTCAGGGAGTGGGGGGGGGGGTCTGAAACTAAAAAAAATAAAGTAAAATAATTTAAGTCGTGCTAAGTTTTTAACATTGTAATACGTATAATTAACATGATGTTGTGACATTTCTTTTTAATATTTTTCCTTAACGCCATTATCTTTGCACCATCAATACCTCGACTTGTATCTCAATCCAAAATCCAAAATAACTTGGTTAGGATCAAATTTAACATTTTCTTCCTGATTTCACAGTTGTGTGGAGGGACATGTGAAAAGAAGCCAAAAGTCCTCTACAGCTATGAATTATTACACAAGTCACACCCATTTTTTGAGTGATCCAATCACACATTAAACCCTTACCATCTATCACATAGCCTAATTTAACATTATTGAAAAGATCGAGATGCTCTTACTTCTTTTTCACTTTGACTGAAGTACCTGGATTGAACTGTATTCATTCAGTTATGATAAGCTAACAAGGGAACACTTGACTCAAGCCTCGTGACCCCGACAAGGCTTTTAAAAGAAAAATACACAGCAAGCAGGGTTTTAAATTGGATGAAGGTGAACAGCTCTAAAAATCGCATGCAATCTTCATGACACATGGGCCTGGGGGGATTTTGGGTGCAACAACAGTGACCTTTTACCAGGTCACCTCAAAGGCCAGGCTGCTAAATATCCTACTGGTTCAAGGAACACCCTCCTTACCAGAACACATAATTCACATATTCCCCGGCTGTAAACAGAACGATAGATACTTCATCAGCACTTTTGTCACATCACGCTTTATTACAAGGTTAGCCGAAATGTCAGCTGCTCTCGCTGTCGTGGCATTCAGTTTTATAGCTACATTGTGGCTTGCACAGAAAATGTCTCTCCCCAGAAATGGACTTGACTCAGTGTTTTATCTACATGTACTGAGGAGTGGAGGGGTGGCACCACAGATGAGCACCATACCTGTGGGAGAAAATGTCACATAAAATAAAAAATATTATGTCTTAGCGTTAGGTCTATCCCAAATAATATAAATCAACCAAGGCCCAGGATTCATAGTGATTAAAAAGTGTTATCAATTCAAACATAAAGTATTCAAGCAAAGTGAGCACAAGTAGCAACACCTCCTATTCAGCAATTAGAGAAAACATTCAAGGTTTTGAGTGAAAGCTTAAATATAAACAAGCAAGTAAGTGGACCTGGAGTCAGATTCAAGGTTTGTTTATAAATGATTTCAAGCTGTCTTAAAAAACCACAATCACCGTGTAATTTGTGGTTAATATATGAGGGTGCTAGTGTGGCAGCCTTTAAGCCCCATTAACCCCCTATATAGATCCACAGCTCACTTTATGGGTCTTGTTGGCAGAATGCTTTCTATGAGGGCGATTTTTCAAGGGCCCTATCAATATCCAATGGCAGCATAAGCTCTAAGGGCAGAGTCGTGAGTGATGAGCGCCGCTCTGTCATCATGCAGGGAGGGCTAATGGGAAAACAGCTCCAGCGCCTGCTTCTGCATTGCATATATGGTATGAGGTTGTGTTAAATGACAGCTGATGATGGGAGTATGAGTTTTCTAGCTTTAAGGCATAGTGTCTGTACCATAAATACTGTAATCTGCAGCCAGGTAGATTTCATGGAGCTGTAAAAGGCGAGATTGAATTACAGTGACCTGCCTGTTTCCCTGACGTGGCCTACAGTGTGTGGGTGGATGTGATGGTGGGTGGAGGAAGACAAGTGTGTATGGGGTTGAAGGAGTCAAGGTTCCCCAGATGGGGGGTTGGATGGTGATGTGGAAGCAGGCGTAATTAATCTCCAGATGGGTGAGGGGGCGCTGGGCAGCGGAGTGTCTGTGTTGTGCCTCTCTGTGCTGGGGTGTTCCGTGATGGCCCCCACACCCTTCTCACCCTGGGCCCCTGGGGCCATCCTTCATTCTTATTTATGAGCTTCCACACAGCCACTCAGCTCTGCTGTACCACCTCTGCATCGATCCCTCAAGGTCGACAAGGAGCTTAAGCTGCTGCCGGTGAGCTGTATGCACGAACAGCTATAAGAGGAGGGGTTGGTGTGTTTGTGTGTGTGTGTGTGTGTGTGTGTGTGTGTGTG
>JAOWBC010000248.1:8289681-8303070 GCA_028566105.1 Hypoplectrus providencianus | reverse complement strand
TGTGTGTGTGTGTGTGTGTGCTGGTTCCATCACATTTAGGCTGGAGATTTTTGACTACCAAAGAGATGCATGGTGTAAGAAAAAAAACAGACTTCACCTAAAACACACAAGAAATATTCAAGTTTTACTGCTTAACTTGCAATCAGACTTGGGGGTTTTACAATTTTGTTCAATCTACTGTCTCATGACTATTTCATTGAGTGTGGAATTTTAGACTAGCCCTGGGCTCCATTTTGTTTCACAGCACAGTTATTTTTGGCCATCATCTGATCATTATAACATTATGCAAAGTCTGTTCATGTACAATATGAATTAAACTATGGCCTTGTTTTCCCCAGAAATCTTTTGAAATGTCTGTTTTTTGAATTTGTCATTAATTGCATTAACAAAAGTTTGCTAAATTTAATATTTCAATCAATCAAAATCTCAACGCTGCTTTGCCTTTGGACATCATAGACTTGTGCCAGTTTCACTTTAGCATATGTGCAATTTTAATTCATAGGAAATAACTATTTTCTGATTTTCATATTACTATGAGACATCAGGTCGATAGTACATTTTACATAGAAGTGGTGCCATCTGAACACTGGAAATGAATTTGTATGTAAGCTGCTCCAGTCAAAAATCTGTAGCAAAAATTATTAAAACTATTCAAATTCCATACAACTTCCACCAACTGTACTGGACAAACACAGAGACATTTTTTCCTATAAGAAGAAAAATTTTGCAGGAGTCTGACCGTCCGTCTCTGAATGTTTATATCAGATGCCTACTTGATGACAGAATTACTCCGCAACATCTTCAATCTTTTTTTGGTGACACCTCAGGTCCTTCACTTCTCTCAACGAGAGTGTTTGTTTACAGCCCAAGGACATATGCCCATATGTGAGCGTGCACGCATGTATGTGCATGAGTGTGTACGTGTGTGTGAGCATATGTGGTGTCTGTGGCATCCTACCTACCGCCCTCTTGGCGTCAGACACATAGCCTCAAGGTCACAAATCAGGCCAGGTGGCCATTCGGAAAGATTAAGGACACATTCCTAAAAAAGAGACACCTTTGATTTATCGTATTGTGCCAATAGCCATGGCGAGCTCTGCTATAGGAGGGCAGCAGCTGGAGGTTATGAAACAGGGCTTACAGCAGACACCCGAGAGGTTTTTCACCAGACTCCTAAACCCTTCGACATGTTACACTCCAAAAAGATGGTGGTGAAAGAGAAGGAGTATAGTAGGAGGAAAAGTGGGAGAGGGGAATACAATGGGGGAGGGAGATAAAAGGAAAGAAGCAGTGTAAGTGAGACAGAGACATTAAACCCCCACTAGTCCCCTCTGACAGATGCTGGCTAGGGCGGCATGCCAGGGAGGCGCAGTCTTAAGGTGACAGTCTCTGCCATAGTGAACAAAATTGATAATGCCATATGGCTAGAAGAGAGCTGATGTGGATTCCAGTCACGAAGCCTTGAACGAGGAATAATCCTCCCGCCGCTGTTGTAGGACATGGTTTTACTGGCCTGTAAGACTGGAAGGACGGAGAGGAAAAGAGGAACGGGGAAGGGAAAGATGGAAGGAGGAGGGGCTTGGTGCAGGGAAGGCCGCACTGATGACCCCCTCCTTCCCTTCTCCTCTTGTTGGGTGCAAGCCTCTCACTGAACAAGCAAAAACATCCTAGCTGCTTTCTAGATAGTTACACAAGAGCTGACATAACTATCCCTTTTGTTCCTAAAATGCGATAAAAACGTGCCTGGATTTCACAAGACAAGTGAGCAGGTGGCGCTGAGAATTTATACACACGCACGCCGCAGAGCGGGAATTGTGTATTGTTATAGTTTACACAGATGCTTTATAGAGATGGGAATTGTGTGAAATGCAGACTCACAGTTACCTTTTCCCCAGGTACGCAGAGGGACCAGAGGGGAGGCGGTGGGCCTATTCTGTGTCAAGAAGCAATTAATTTGGAATGTGCGGCACCGGGAGCTCGGAGGTTAGCTTTAAATGGAGCACAGCCAGCTACAGAGACTAGGCTTAATTGTTTGATTGATTGGCTGCGACTGCAAGGCATATTTCTGAAGCCCCTCTGCGCCGATCAATGAGTCAATGAGCGCCTCGCCAAACCTCGCAGCTTCCCGGCCTCGCAATTCAATTAATGTGGAGGCCTTGGTGGCCCTTGCCTGCGATCATGTTACAGCCCTGGAGACAAGCCTCTATGCTCCCCCTCTTCTCTCTCATTGAACCAGGAGCTTATTGCGGCAGATGCAGGCCGGGGGGCTGGGTGTGTGCATGAGGGGAGGGGCTGAGAGGAAGAAGCCGAGGGGGTGGGGAGGTTGGCTTTATTAGATTGGTAACAGACACTACATACTGTATCGGACACAAATCGAGTTACCCTCCTAATCTGTCATTTAAACAAATTATCTTGGGTGGTGATGCATCAGCAGTATCGCTCCTCTCCAGGGGGTTGAGGTGAGGGGGAGGGATGGAGGAATGGAGAGGGGGAGCAGCAGTGATGGAGGGCCGAGGCTAATAGAGACACAGGAGAGACTGACACTTTGTCAGGAGAGCAATGGAGGGAGGAAAAGAAGGTGAAGGGTGACCAGGGGCGGCACTTTAGAACTCTGGGTAGAAGCTAAAGTTATTTAGAGACTGCTGATTGTATTCACCTCAGTCCTGATGAAAACATCCTAAATACGATGACTACCAGCAGCCTTAAATCAAAAGCGGTATACAACAAATGCTAAACTGGATATTCGAAAGGGTAAAGAATAGCACAACGCAGTAATGCAAACAAACTACTTACATTGACAGAGAGATTGTGAACAAAAAAATGTACTGAAAAAAAAAGGAAATATGCAGGTAATGTGGGAAAAATTAATATTTACTTCTGTTATCCAAACCAACAGAGAACCAAACAAAGGGAGGGAGATTCAAGGTGGACTTAAGGGAATGTGTGCAGGCTTTCAAAATGGCGAGCTGCTCTGACATGTTTGACCCAGGTCAGGGTCAAGGCTGAAGCCGCCATTACTGGAGATTGACAGGCTCATTGATGGGAAGACGTCAAGATAAGACAGTCAACAGAGACACCTGCAACTCAGGGACTACCAGCGCATTCTGCTCAATGTGCCACAATGCAAACATGAATTGAAGTAGCTGCCTCGACAGTGCTGTGGTGATTCTGCAAATTAAAAAAATATCTAGCAAAAAATCATCTGATGGTTGGAGAAAAAAAACAGCAGTGAATATTTTAAATATCCAAGCAGGCTGGCTCCCTTTTAACACAAATGCATTTCTCAGCTCCACTCAGGAGCGATTCTGCTCCTCTGTTGTGTTCTACAAAGCTAATTGCTCGTGGAAAGAAAATGGACCAAAAGCCAAAACTCGCTGCGGTTGTGAGTCTGCAGCAAAGAGGAGAAACCAGCCTGAGGCAACTTTTCAGTGGCAGCTCTCTCATGACATTTGATCTTCTCAAACAAACACACAAACCTACCCAAATGTTGCTGCTGCCAGTACATACAGTTAAAGGAAAACAGAGCTGTGTTGTGTTCAACCTAATACATGACTGTCACATATCTACAAACTCTTCTCCCATCATGAAAATACTAACTCAACTCCGACAGATGATTGCGCAGCTGAGTTATAAACATTAGTTCGATGCTAATTGGAAAAACATACATCCACAAAAATATAACTCCACTCAAAGAATGTACCATATGGGCTTCACAGACACCTGCACATGCTGCCCCACTGCAGTAGTCAATCATCTGCATGCATTCTGGCTCTGCACATTAATAAGTGGGTTTTGGTTGGAGGGCATGGGAGCACTGTCAAAGACCTTCAGCTTCAGGATCTCCACATCCATTCTCTATTTTACACTTACAATTCCACAACATCTTCAAACATTCATCCTGGTTGCATTGACAGTAGCAAAGAAAACCATGTTAGTCAACTGGATAAACAGAACTTAAATCAATAAATCTCTGGCTCAATATATTAATAGACCACGCCCATCTGGAAAAGTGCATTTCAACCTTTAAAAACAATGTTATGCATTTGAATAACACCTGATCCCCTTTGCTGCAATTCATCCAGAGTTTCATGAAAATATGAAACCATAAAATCAAATAACTACAATACACAATATACATATATATACTACAATATACACATTGTATCATGTATTCATTCTGGCCTATTTTTCCCTCTGGCGTTCTTTCTTAATTTGATTGTTCTCGTCATTATTTTAGTAAAGACTTTTAGAGTCATTCCTAAGAAATGAAGAGACAGACACGTGCCTAGAGGAGGCTTTGTGTGTTTTTACATTGACTGCAGACCTCTGTAGGTTCTCCTACACATTTTGAAAGGGAGGGGTGAGAGGAAGGTAATTTAATTAGTTGCAATCTAAAACCTCCTCACTAAGTGCGATTACATCCTACACACTGCACCTTTCAATAGAAAATAAACAATATTTAGAGCACAGGATTATCTTATAGATAAAAATGTTTGGAATGCAAGAATGCAATTATCCATTTTGCTAAAAGAAAAAAAAGCTAAAATACAAAACAGACAATAATAGAAAGCAGAATTCTGATGCCCAGTTCCTGGCTGATTACAGGGATTCCTGACCTAATCAGTGCACCAACTCATGTTTGTCATAATAATTCAGACCCCAGAAGGTCAAGAGGAGTAGGTGGGTAGGTGACAGCGCGGTGGGTGTAGAGGAATGAGGTGTAAATTGAAGCGAGTTATGTGAGGTTACATCATTTCCTACTGGTTGCTGATAAGGCTCATAAATTTCTCAATGACATGAATACAAACTTGGACCTGCTGCAGTTGTCAGGGTGAATAACATTCAAATAACTAATGCAAATAATGTCTGCCTGGGCTTCCATTGACACACACCACTGCATTCATACATTAGAGAACGGAGTCATGTGGGTAATGATTTACTTTGAGACTACATTCACACTTCTTTAAAGATAACTCCTGGCTCAATATACAAGATGTCAAATACACTCGAGAATGGTTAATGGTGCTTGCAGAGACCTGGAGGAAAACGTTCTTTAATCAGAATAATACTTCAGCAAGGACATGAAATATGGAAGCTTATCAGAGCAGATTCAAATACCTGCCAGGCTTTGGAATTACCAATTGTGATTCCAATATATATAGAAGGTAGTGGTTGGAAAATGGCTGAATACATAATGAACATGATGTGTGGGTGTTTGTGTGATGTCGTGATCATATCTGTAAGTAATAAGTGAGCAGTCCATAATAAATCAGTTACATGGGCTGTAGTAGTAATCTGATGTGTGTGATCGACGAGCTGCATCCTCCATTGTTTAAATGCTTGTTTTACAATCTTTACAGTCATTCCAGTTGATTTATTTGCTAAAGCCATATCCCAGTGCATTGTAAAATTGCTAACATGAGACAAACTGCTGATCAGAGAAGCACACACATCACAAAGTGAGGCGGTGTGAGAGCATTGACCAGGAGATCAAGGCAGGTCTCTGAGGCCCACTGCCTCCTTTTGACCCTCCAACCTCTGGAGCTCCACTTAAGAAATCCCAGCGCCTCCCACTGTACATCTCCTGCCCCCTCAGCTCCCTCTGTACCCGGCCGTGGGATGCTGCTGAGTGCACACTATCCAACTCTGCCGACTCAGAGAAGCACAGGTCGAGGTGCAAAGGTCGGCTTTAAATCTGCGACCCCTGCCGTTTACACACGACACCACTGTCCTCTGCAGAGCTTTGTTTCCTGCAGGGGCCGCTGGTTTTTCATGAAGAATCATTTCAAACTGCTTCTTCAATTCTTTTTCTAAGTAAGGTGCGTTCACTGTACCCTAATCTACCTGTTCTGATATGTGCTTCCCAGGGTGCAACATGTGCAAAACAAAAAACAGTCTTTGGCATAGCCTATACACACATGCAGTTAATGCACACACGACAGCATGCACTGATCATTTACAAAAGTCATGAGCTAAAAATGAAATAAAGTAATTCTTCCTGCAGTATCCAGTTTCATCAAGTGCATTTTCATTTAAGTGCATATATTATACATTTAAATTAATATAAATGAAAACTGGAATGAACAAATAGTGTCGCATAGACAGCAATTTAATGTCAAAATAATATATCTTTGTTTCAGTGAGATTTTCATGCTTTTTGCCTCTAAATTAGGTGACATTTATGCTCTGTGGTGTGTTTTTGAGGCTGGGAGAGCCGTCCTCATTAGGGCTCCCAAACCTCCGCTCTTTAAGAACACACAATATATCTCATACAACTGCACGCTCACTCACACAATCATACAAAGACAAAGTAATTGGTTGTTTGAATGGACAGGTCATGTTTCTCAGGTTCCTCTGAATCATGACTGGGAACTCAGGAAACAGGTATGGGGTACACACACACACACCACACACATAGAACCAGATATGAACAACCCATCATCAATGTAAAAATTCCTTTGTTAAAATAAGATTATGAATGTCATTTAAAATGAACCAAAAGGCAATTTTTATTTTAACTAAGTAACATAAACTGGGTTGAAAAATGTCAAAATTAATATGGCTGTTCATGAACCACGATCACCTGGGTGAAATTTATATATTTGATGTATCCTGCTTGTTTGACCAATCCCACTTCTTTTATCAGTAAATAAATTCGTATGGTAATCTACTGTAAATGAACACGGAATGTATTTAAAATTGTCTTTACCTTCTTTTATCGATTGGATTTATTTTCTTTTGGCTTTTCCCATTTTTATTCTTTAGTGAAAAGATACAAAGTGAAAAGAGAGGACAAAGACAGAGGGGAAGACATGCCGGGGAGGGCACAGAGCCAGATTTGAAACCAGCTCCACAAATGTTAAGACGACTAAGCCTTAATGGTATGCGCTCTACTGATGAGCAAATTAATCGTATCGTAAATTAATGAGTCTTTAATGTGTGGGTGGTTTCAGGTTAACAGGCATAACTGATGGTTAATTTCAAAACTATTTCAACTTTTCACTGGTAACTTTTATGGATCTTCTTTTCCAAACATCTATCAAACCAAAATGGTCAATATGATGCTGATGCTTGTTATTCCTGACATAATCTTCAGGTGTCTATAATATTATTCCTTAAACTCATGTGTTTCCTTAATTATTATGCTGAAATTAATCCTGTATCCAAGCCTGACCACAAAGTATATATTAAAGGAACAGAATAGGAATCAAAATAGAATTTTATTTAATGTTTTGGTGTTTGTGATAAATAAATATATTGAGTGGGAAAAAAAGAAGCAAAGTATGGCAACAGTAAAGACCGTAAAATTGAATATAAGTAGAAAAAATTGAATACAAATGTGAAGAAGATGCAATAACAAGACAGACAATAAATGTGAGTATTTAAAGCCCATCCACAGATATATGGAAGGATGAGTCACATCTATCCCACAGTCTGAGTCACACTCATTTCCTGTAACACAGGGCCGAGGGTTAATTAAAGTAAAAGGTTGAACATGTTGCATTAACTACAATGACGATAATCCATACTACAGGTTTCCCATAGGAGACCAACACCCATTTCCAAGGTTACCAAAGACTCCCCACTACAAATTCACATCCCCGTTCACTGATAATAAATGGAGCAAAACACAATTTTTTCCTCAGAAATTTGTCACTTGGGACAAATTTCTGGCTGTGAGGGTACCAGCACTTCAAAATAATCAGCTCCACAGCCAGAGCAATAAACATCAACTGTGCACACCAATGTGGAGATTTCATTTTCTCCTAATTGCTTCTGTGCATTGAATAAGTGAGTAGTTTTTAGGCGTGCTGTGGCAGAGTGCATCTCGACTGTGAATATGACATTCAGCTTTTTTTTCTCCTTCCTCATCAAGTGGGTAAAAAAACCCCAACTGTGCTGAATTAAATTGAGGCTCATCATAACACACAGACAGAGAGAAATTGTGAGTGTTTGTGTGTGTGTGTGCATGTGCGTGAGCGTGTGTGCTCCTCTCTAAGTCAGTCTCAGCCCAAGTGGCTGTTGAAATATGAATGCATGGTGTAACTGCCCTGCTATCCTACTTGCAGTGCTTCTGCAGTCACTGTCTTATCGCAACGAGCTGTGACAAGGGAATTCAGGGGGAATGGGTGTGCTTCAAAACCCATTTCTACTGCCACTAATTGTCTGTCATTCTGAGCTGATGGGCAGCGGGACACTGACAGACAGTGCTGATCACTGAGACGGGACACAATTGGATTCTGCAAGAAGGAGCCTGTCTAAATGCCTGAACTGAGTGCAGGTTTGAGGTTCATTACACAAGATTTTTTTTTTAATATAAGTCTACACCTATGCCAAGGTAATGACTGTGGTGAAAGAAGTATTCAGACGCTTTCTAAAAGTGAAAGTACCAGCACTACAGTACTACAGTACTACAGTATTACTGCTTTTCAATCAGTATCATCAGCAAAATGTGCCTTAAGCATCACAGCTCTAGAGTGAGAGTTGCCAACCTTCTCTGGCCTTTACTGTCAACATGTGGAGAAAACTGGGATAGCAAAGACCAAAACACAGCTACAGTAACAACCGGAAGAGGACAATGCTTCATTGTGTAGAAAAAATATTGATGCAATGTATAGCGTACAGTGATACTACTAAAATATTGATATTTTAACTTTTAATTATCCATTCTTTTTAAAAATACAAAAAACATATTTTTATGTTTCATGAAGTTTGTTGTGTTCAGACTGAAGGAAAAACAAAAGACGTCTAAGTACAAATAAAATCAAATGGGAAGGTCTTTTTCAATCAAACTGTTTTGACTCAATTATTACTTTCAATTCTGAGGAATATTGTTATTTACAGATACATCATCTAGGTTGTTCCCGAATAAACTATGTAATGGATTGCGATACATCCCAATATGGGGATATAATTGTATATATATTAATAATACTCAAAACTGTAACAAAGTACCGTGATAGAATAAATGTAATTATTAACTAGAAATGTACTTTCTGCCACTGTTTATCTTCCAATTATGAAAACAGTATATATTAACTTTCAGTGTCTGTTTACCGGTATGTTGAGTTGAAAGTTGAAGTTTTAACTACATTTTTGTCTACACTTTGATCATGCCCTTTAAACATGTGAATCCAACAACTCCCTCTATCAAAAACCTAAGCTCACATGTGCTTTTTTTGCCCTTCCTGCCACCTCTTTCCGCCCTTTTTATAGAATTCCAGTATGGAAGAGAGAATGCTGCCTATGGCATTCAAATTAACTCCAAAGTCGGTGTTATATTTACCTCTCTGACGCATGGTGAGCATTGGATGACACTGGTTCACCTGCTGTGCTGGCGTGGGGCCTGGCTGAGGTGTGAGAGCGATACTGAACAAGAGGATAATGCAGAATGGAAAACACCTGTCTTGCTTGCTTACACAGACCACAGGAGGCCGAGTCGACACCGAGAGGCGCTCCTCAGGTCAGCGTGAGGCAGCTGAAAATACTGCACACATGCCTCATGATAGCAGATTCACATCCGGTGGAAAATGTAGTGTTTGTGTACGTGCCGTCAATACCATGAATAATTCTCTCTGTGAATATCTGATGATCTACCTTAGGAGTGGGAAGACTTTTTTATTTTACTCCAGATTTTTTTTTCTTCTTTTTTTTATTTCTCAGTCTCCATCTCTGTTTCTTTTTATCTCTTCTTTAATCTCGGGCTCTCTGTAGTGGCGTACCCATGTGGAGCTGAAAGCAACGTGTTTCTCTTCTGCACGTCTTTGAGGATCTGTTGGCTGGGCAGACAACCCGCCGGCTCAGCTGACCCAGTCCAATCCCGATCCTGAAAGCACGGGGGACTCTTTGAGTCTCCACGCAGGCCTGGATGACAGGCCACCCTCCCTTTTGTCTGAAGTGGGAGTAAGACAGTCGCTGTTGTTTCAGCTGCATTGCAGTCATCCCGAACACGTCCATATTTCACTGGGGGGGGCTAGATCGAAGAAGAAAAGGCAGCTGAGGACAGCGCCAGAGCTGAGAAAAAAAAAGATACAGAGAAGAAAGTAGACAACAGAAAGCAACAAGAATGAAAAAGGACTACTAAACAAACTCAGTGAAAGAGTTTTAACATGCCTCATCCATCCCTGAGTCAATAGCAGAACAGGATTTGTGATTTCAACTGCAATCAGACACAGAAAGGACACATCAGCGTGTTACTGATCCAATGAGCCATCACAAATTCAACAATTCATAGAAGAAAGATTCTCTATCACTCATTTATTCCCTCAACTACTCATCAGATTCATCCCTTTTACTATTCATGACATTCACAACTCAGAGCTGCACAATTTACATTCCTGCAGTCCATCAGTGGAGCAGACAGCCGGCAGTAACTTACTGTATTTCTGAGAACTGAGCGGCAGCAGGTAACTCATTTTCCTGACGCCCCTTGGGAGGGAATTAAATAAGATGGGCCTGAAATTGTCAGACAGTTGACCTATAAATCTACAAGTGGGCCACGGGTGGCCAGGGGAACGGACAGCTTAAAGAAGAGGGAGACGGAAGGGAAGGATCAAAAGATAGGTCCGGAAAAAGAGAGGAAAAATACAAAGTAAAAGAAGGGGAAAAAAATTACAGACCCACATAAGAATATTATGTGCTTTTGTCCCCTCCAGCTGTCAGGCAGGACAAAAACATCCAGACAGTGAGATATGACACAAGGGTGTGTCCCTGTTCGGCCCACTTTCCCCCCAGCAGCTCCTGTGAATGTCTGGTTGGCCCTAATCCTCTGTGAGACTGACACCATTCCTGCGCCCCCTACGCAAACTGATTTTTTTTCCCTCTCTTCTATACTTTTACATGATAACAGATAAAGATGATTTTCCTGCGGATAAAACCCTTTGATTCTTTTGACAAATCACTGCAGAGATTTGCCGCAGCGAGGAGCCCCGGATAGGCAAGCGAAAGTGAGTGAAAGAGGGAGACGAAGTACAGAGTGGCAGCAGCAACGCATGATGAAACGAGCGGCGTTTGGGATGCTGAGAAAGTGTTGAAATGGACCGCTAGATGCAAATAACACGGCTTATCTGTGATTGTGATTAAAAAGCGATTGTTGGGACACATAATGTTTAACCTACATACCCCATCTCCAGCGGTTTCCACCGAGAAAGTCCCTCTTATCTGCTAATAGACCTTGGTAATCCCTCAAACACGCATGTAGTGCACACTGGCAGCTTCTAATGAATACTGAATGAGAGACCAGTCTGCTGGAAACCAACAGATAGTTCACATACTGTATGATGGAGAGGAAACCACCAGGTTGTTCATATCAGTCGGGACTCATTAAAGCAAAACAATTGTTTTTTCAGCTGAAATTTGCCATTGAATAATACTAACAACC
This sequence comes from Hypoplectrus providencianus, assembly GCA_028566105.1. NCBI lineage: Eukaryota > Metazoa > Chordata > Actinopteri > Perciformes > Serranidae > Hypoplectrus > Hypoplectrus providencianus. The sequence goes on along the minus strand of JAOWBC010000248.1, from coordinate 8,291,690 downwards.
CAGAAATAGATCTGAGGCTCAGGTTGCAGGACAAAACAAAACCGTCTACATGACTGCATTCTTAAGCAGGTTCAGTCACATCAGAATGAATTACACAAATCTCTGCAGCATCAACCACTCCTGAAATAGACAGCTGACTTGCGAAATGTTGATTTAAACACTAATGATTAGCAAACAAAGAGCAACATAAGGATGAATCATCCAGGGCTCGTTGCAAATCACTGAGAGTCATGCATAATACAACATAAACGTGAACATACCCAGCTCTGCCATCGTGATTTTCACTGGGAGGCACATAGAATATTAATTAAACTTGAATTACATTTCCCCCTTCAAAATAAGTCGCTGATGTTTGTTATTTTATACTTTGTAAACTCTTACCAGATCAAATTCGTGCCAATCAGTTACTTTTTTTTATTAGTAACGTGAAGTCAAAGCAAAGTGCTGGCTCCAGGGGATTTGGGCACAAAATGACAGTGTGGAGAGAAAGATTGTGGAGGACTAGTAGTGGAGATCAGCAGTGTGACCATATCCAGAAAATTAGATTAACTGAATTAGAGGGATTAGATTGACTACAGCTGGATTGGACCTGATGCCTCTAAGAAAAGAGAAAGATAGAGAGAGCGAGGGAGGGAGCGCAGCACGGCGCTCAAGAAGAGAGCAGGATAGCCGGAAGAGTAAGATATAAAGAAGTTTCTTTGGGAGTTGGGAGGAAAAGTCGTATTGCGGTAGAGAGAGGAGCGGAAGGAGGAGACAGCTCAGCAGATTTAGGTATCCTGGGTAACTTTTAGGGGCTGGCACTGAAGTGAGCAGCTGATGCTGTCGCGGCCGCTCCTCGCTCCTAAAGGTTCAGCGGGGTTCTTCTGCTCGACGGGACTCGGCTTAAGCTGCAGTGCCCCTCAGTGGTTCAATGTGGGTACATACGCTGAACCTCTCAGCATGATACAGTGAGAAGGAGGGATATGAGGGCATGGAAAGGACAGGAACATGCTTCACGACGGCAAGGGCTGAAATCAGAAGCATCCAACTAAAAAAAAAAAAAAAAAAAAAAGCACGATAATTGCATTGCTGTACATGTAAATTTAAATTCTCATTATTTTATATTTTGATAGTTAGGTGTCATTCCCTTTTCCAAATGATGCTGCCTGTCTGGCCTCCTCCAGTGTAACAATACTTTGAAGGAGACGCCATTAGCAGCCCATTCCCCTGCACAGCAATAGAGTCATGTATGAAGGAGGTGTGCGTTAAGTCTCATTGTGTGAGAATGTGCAGCAGAGAAAGACACAGCTCTAACCAGGGGGAGATGAAGCCTAAATCAATGTGATTAATTCCTGTTAATTGCTGCCCTCTGGTGTCAGTGCCGCAGTTGTTGTTACTTTGCTGATACACACGCTTTTGGGCGCCGCCTCCTTGCCCAGAAGATAAATCTCCCATGTCGATAGAGAGACAGATACAAACTCCTGCTGCTTCACGGCTTCACACTGCGGTTACCTCCAGTCCAGATGCGGGGGGGGGGGAAAGACTAAACTTACAATAACTCGCCTCACAACCCCCCAATCCTCTGGTGGAATTTGGGGAATATTAACAAGGCTGTAGTGATGTATCATGGACAAACAGGAAGTGACAGATTTTGTTATGAATTCTCCCTCCTGCATATTCCAGCGTGATTTAGAGGCTTCACGCAGCCTGCGCTGCAAAACTGTAGGGCGTTGTCTGCATACTGATGTCCTGCTCACACCGAGGATCAGAGGCCTCCTACGATCGCTCTAACAGGACTATCAGTCACACGGCAAACAGAGACGTTACAGGAAAACATTTTGCATAGAAGTAGTCCTTCAAAACTAAACTGACCTATCCAAAGCACAATATCTGCCACACACTGACAGTGAATGAGGCGAGGATTCAGGCTAGGATTGACCATGTTTCAGCTGGTTCTGCCCCCTCCTTTAAAAACACACGCACACACACAAACACCATGTGGAATTTAAATCAGCCTATACCTCCTCTGG
>JAOWBC010000248.1:8235273-8276166 GCA_028566105.1 Hypoplectrus providencianus | reverse complement strand
ATCATAACGTATTTGGGGTAAAAATGCATTATTACACTAGCTCTGTTTCCATTAAAGTTTAACCGTATTTTTAAGCAAATTTTGTTTTTCAAAAAATGCATTAAAAAATGCAAATAAAGCTGTTATCATCAACTGGTTTAGAGCAAATACACAAAACTAAATAAAAAAATAAAAAAAGGTCAATCAGACAACTCTTGCCTTCACGATTGCCAATTTGTAAATACAGTAGGTGTCTGATTTGTACTTAATTTTTATCTCCAATAAAAGAAAATTAAAAAAAATTGAGAGGAAAACAAAAACATAACATGAGTCCTTAAAGTCTGGGCTGTAGTGTTGGTTAAGAATGAGCGTCAGTATGAGGCCAATCTAAGCACATCCATGGTACGCCTTTCTCAACAACGCAGGAGGAATTTTGTTGTTTTATCCTGTGATATCATGTCAAACCAGAGTCTATTTTAACAATGGAGACTGAACATGTGGTTTTCTTGGCAACAAAATATTCCAGAAAATAGCAACTATGAGCAAAGGCAAACATAACAAGGAAGGGGAGAGATCATTCAAAGGCAACCCTTCCTCTTCCAGTTGGACTGTGAGCAGTAGATTACAGGCTGCAGAGCTGATGGTTATCACCGGGAACATGTCAGATACACTTCACGAGATGCTGACAGCCAAGTCACATTTACTCCCAAAGCATATGGGATTTATTAGACCGCATGAAAAACAAACACACCAACAGGAAAACATCCATACCAGCAGAACACGCCATGTTGCCTTCAGTTCATTCACATGATCATCTTATCACTGTGCCAGCATAATGCTGCGGGCTGTGATATGTGTGGGGGAGACTGTCTTTCAATCATTTCTTTTACGTATTAGCGAGGACATACTTATCTGCACTTCAGCAAGTTTCATCAAAAATTCTCCTTATTACCCTCATATTACCGGAGGGCTTTAGGCTGCTGCTATTCATCCAAAGAAAGTTATGAAGCATTCTGTCAAGTATTTCTGTAAGTGATTCCAACCCCACTCAAAACTGAATCTACATATCCACAGCCTCTTGACATTTGAGTACTCAGTAATTACTGTTTTCCATTTTCAACCCAGACTTTATTTTCCAGGTTTCTGTTGCTTCATACAAACATAGTCAATATGATATCCATTTATAGTTGATTTAATATATAGTTAATTTTAATGACTAAAGAGGAAAGTTGGAAACTATTTTCATTTTGATTTAATCTGCCATTATTTGCATAATTCCAAGGTGATATCTTGAATAGACAAGAATTAACATCAACTTCTTTAAAAAAAAAAAAAAAAAAGAAAATCCTATTTCTTCTTTAACTGCAGTAAATATCACAATAAAAAAGAATCAATTAATCACTCAAGCTGTATTTAGCTGTAACTATATCAAGCAATCAATCATGCAAATACAAGGAAGTTTATTTTCACGGTGTGTGACAGCAGCATGTTCTGTGAAGTGGCATTATAAAGCTTAAGCTTAATAAAGTGAAATATGACAAGAGCGTGCACAATAAATGATCCTAACAGCATGAATGCTGAAAGATTATCTTTTAATATAGAAAATGTATTTCTTTTTTAATCCTCCTGTGGCTTTCTTAGTTAACATTATTAAAGAAAACTGGGAACCAAATCCCACACTTATCACCAGCTTTTTATCTCTAATTCATACACAGTTGTTTTTGCTCTTTTTCAAGATTCAGTGTTCCATACATGGAAACTAGGATGTAAGTGGTAATGTTTCTAGTTGTCAATTTTAAAGAGATTATGCATAAAATAATGATGTATAAAATGAAATGGCTAATGTAATCGGCATCACAGGGGCCTAAAGACACAGCTATGCAGCTCCTGATAAACCCCCACTGCAGTTTCATTAATGCAAATCTTGACATTATCTGCAGCAGCATAATGAAACTTTTGCAGAGGTTAAACCAGGAAGGGCGACTCCCTATGGCAATCCTGACAGACTCCTACTATCTCTATAGCCTTTTATCCAATCACTTCTCTCCATATCGTCCTTCTTATATATATATATATATACACACACACACACACACACACATACACAGGGCAGACAAATGGAAACCAACACACTTTCATTAACTCCTATGGGCAATTTAGAGGTAACAATTCACCCTAAGTTGCACAGTTTGGACTATGGGTGGAGTCGAACCGGCAACCCTCTTGCCATGAGGCAAGACTGCTTACTACTACATATTTGTACCACCCCTACTGTACATATTAAGTGTGCTACATTAACTAAAGGATGGAATGACTCCTTCAACCTTAGTTAACCTCACAGAGAAGCAGAAGATCACTCAGCCCCTGATATTTTTTCAAGACAGCTTGACCTTGCCGGCTCGCTCAGCCTTTAGTTTAGTCACCATCATGTGGGTTAAGAAGGCACAAAGGACACCAGTGGGGAAAAACTTGGAACATTCTGTACTGAATGTACCACAGAAATATAGCTACTAGGTATTCATGAAGGGCCTGTTCTCAGTGGCTTTAATCAGCAAATAAATGTCAGCATCACACAATGCATTAAACAGCCATCATTTCCATCATTTAAGTCTTATCTGAGCTTAAATGTTAATTCGTGAAATGTTAAACAAAAGTACAGTGCGAGGAACCATTTGAGGAGAGGCACTCCATCACTGCATTGCCCTTACATGTCAGACTTTGATTTACCTCAGCACAGTATTAGTCAGTGGCTCTGCACACAGTCTGACAGTGAGGGGCAAGGACAGTGAACATAACTCACATAACCTTTGGTTGGAAAGTTAAAATCTCTTCCGGCATGTAGTCACCCCTACAGCGATGACACAAACCAGGGACATTTTGACGTTGTGCTCACTGGGAGCACACAGAGGCTAACTACAGTGTATCTCTTAAAATGACAACACAGAGGTCACTTACGTGCCATGAGCAGAGCCTGAAGTTTAGAAGGCAGGGGACAGGCTTAATTTTTTAATTATTTACATTCTACTTCAGGAAATGACCCAGTTACCTATTTTATGGTCTAATACTACTTTAGTCATAATCGAGTTAAAAGATTTTTTTTAATTATTATTATTGGTTGGCTGCAAGATACAGAGGTGTTTCGTTTAAAATGACAATTAAATGGATTCCTCACTTGTTAGTAGAGAGAAGACAAAAAAATATATTCCTTGATTTCTGAAAACATTCAGTACTAATAAGTGGGAGGTTTAAGGTTTGAAATTTAGTCCAGGTAGTTTGTATCACCGGCTTACCTCGTCTGAGTAGATGACTGTGGTTTGCAACAAATTCTTTCCTTTTTCTGTTCAAATACGCCTTGCAACGGAAAATGACTGAATCTACAGCTTGGTCTTCTGTGATGAGAAATATCAAAATTATAGTCAGGTTTGATAATCAAAACTTTATATTGTGTTGAAATTAGTCAAGAGGGGTTATTATTTTGGTAATGTTAAATCACGACTTCAGTATTAAGTTGTAAATGTGTGGCAAAAAAAACTGGTTACTTTAAGTTATGCATCCATCCAATGACTGTAGACCTCCCATAGAGTGAAAAGAAAGGCACACAATCATAAACTACTAGGAGACAGGTTAAATGCTGTGGGTTTAAAAGCATCAGCTCAGCTCACAGGTTTAACAAATCATTTGGAATCAAGTCATGAATGCATCCCAGAGAGATGGAAAAGCTCAGGTGGGAATTGGGGTATAAGAGAGTATATCACTTTGGGCAGCAGCCCAAGACAGCACTGATAACAAGGCAATTAAAGAATTAGCTGCTTTTATTTCTGGACCAATTACATGCCTCATTAAGGATCAAAAACATGTGCCTGTGCATCTATATGGCCCTAAATAATTCTAAAACTCTGCATCACTATTCATTACCAAGAAAACTCTTCACAGAATAAAGAAATAGAATTCCAGCAGGGGGGTCACGACGATCTTTCCTGAATTTAATTGAAATTCAGAGTGTTATTCAAGTGTTTTTACATCACATCATCTACATTAACTCCCTAAAAACTGCATATATCACATATTTTACATTATGAAACTGGGGATGATTCCACCTGATGATTAAATGTAAACGATATAATTTCACAGACGCAAAGCATGGATAAGTAACTCACAGTCTAGAGGACCTATTGTAGTAAAATAATCAGCATAGGGAAACAATGCGTTATTAGGCTTAAGTGACAAATAAAAAATCCACAGTCTTCCACAGACTGCTGATGAAATTGTTATGACATCCACAGTACACACAACTGAAAACTTTTATCATCTTTTGTTTTATGCTATCTAACTTAATAGCTGTACATTACTTCTCTTTCAAGGACTAGATGTAATAATGTCAATATTGGATAAGAATAATGTGCGTAAACTATCTACAGCTGGTGCTTTCTGGACGCTGCCATCCCGGATGGTTCTGCTGATAGAGTCTTCCACAGTTATGGTCCCACACCTGAGCAGCGTCATGATTTTTGTTTTGCACTGGTGTGAGACTTAAACTGGGGTGGACAGAGTTGGCAGCAGGCTGGCATCCTCTCTGTTCCTCCTGTCACAAAGTGTTTGCTGGACTGTCAACTTTTTAAGTCTATCACACACAAAAATCCTCTTCTCACTGAGAGCCATTATCAGATGGACGGCCAGATAGAGGTAAAACATGTATTATAGCTGTTAATACAAAACCAAAGTGTTGGATCTTGACATTTTAAAGAGGAAATGTACTTCTTTCGGAAAACTCATTCATATTACAAGCCTTTACAGCAAGGGCAGTGCTACATGTCTTATAATCATCCACATGTTGCAGGACCTCTCAGTGTAATCTACTGTAGGCGTGCAGTTGATATGCAACATTTGCACTCCATAATCCATCCTACTCTAAAGACCTGTGTGTTCAGTGTGCTCGGGGACACCACCACCTTCCCACCTACACATACAGAGAATATAATATGCACCAGGGTCAGTTTAAGAGAGTTAAATATGGACTGGGTTGTCAAGAGAAGGAGGGAGGTCAAGGCAACGTAACTGAATGTTGTAAAGAACGGGCAGCTGCATCATCAATGAGTAGTTTGTGGGTTCCCACACAGAGTTAGAAAATAAGGAGAAATTGAGAAATTCAGTTGAAAATTGTACAAAGACAATGCATTTATTGTGGTGAATTTGATGCTGGTAATGTTATGGAACGTTCAAAAACACCTGTTTGGATCATTCTACAGGGATGGAGCCAGGTTTACCACTTCATTCAAAACTTGGGTATATTTACAATAAACAATAAAAAAATACAATCTTTTTATAGTTTTCAACTGAATACATGTGTAAATTCATGATTATGATGAGTAAATTTCCCCACTATGTTTTATTTATGTATTAGATAGCATCCCAACTTTTTTGGAACTGGGGTTGTTTATGTGGGGCAGAGGGACACACATCAGGAGGCAGGTTCAGGATGTGTTTCCATAAATAATCCCATGAATAATACAACAGGTTGAATGGTACTTAAAGATGAGGGGTTGGGGGTAAACAGATCAATATCTGATTAAACCGCTCAGGATGCTGCGTCCCTGCTGGCTCTCACTGTAGCGAAAACCAGCAACAGAACCCTGAACTTGAACTGTGTGACAAACACACAATTTGAAGCCAGGAAATGACCAATTATGCTGTTTTTGATTTACATTTTACATGCCTCAGACATTTTGAAATTGGCTTTGCTTAGACACTAATCAGGCTGTCTCCACTTATAAGTTGGGTTTGAAATGCATAGTCTTTGCAAAGTGGGAGATTAGCTTTCAATTGGCCATTACAGCTCTGACTGTGAGGTTTTTAATGTTAATGTGAAGGGTGGAAACCAATGGAAAATAAAGAGTCTCATGCTTTGAGCACACAATGCAATGTGTCAACATCACATAAATTAGGGGGAATTATTATCTAGTATTGTGCTGAGTATTTTAATGTGCTTTAAACCAGATGATCTGTGTCAGATGCTTTGAGTCACAGCTGATTCATTGTGTTGGACATCCTCATTGACCTCATTGCGCTCAACAGATGCTGTGTCCGAGGAATAAGCATGCATTTTCATATACACCAGGTGCTGGTTGTCATCATACATAATGACATTCAAACTGGCTTACAGCACAGTGTGACAGACTCGAGGCTGGCATAGGATGGCCAATGTGTTTTGAACAGAAGTATTAACAAAGGACAGTTAGAAATGTTTTATTCAAGTGCCTTACCCCCAAGCAGCTTGGACTGGCAGTTAACAAACTCTGGTTTCCGTGCTGAGCTGTAGCGCTGGCAGGTGTGGTGAAGAATCTGGATGAAGGTGCATTTCTCGCCTGCTGAACCAGCAACCCACTGGTCAAAGGCATTCTCAAACGTCAGATCAAACTCTGGACAGTCCTTGGAAGACATGATGGGAGAAAAATCATCTTAACTAACAGGGAAATACATCGTGAAAGTGGTAAACATCTTTTAAGTCTCAGCAATACGAAAATCTTATACTTGAAATGACATACTTTATTGACGTCGATGCCATTGACCTGCCGTAGCTGGTCAATTGTCCACTGTGATCTTTTTACAAAGGCAGAGGATCCTTGGAACTGCTTCACCTTGGTAATGGATACATGGGAGGGTTTCTTATTTGTCACTGTGGAAACAAAAGCAATAAGAGACACCAAATAAGATTTAACATTAAATTCCAGTATATGAGGTTTCTGTGTAACTCATAGACTCCATGTTTATGATACAGTGAGAAAGTTTGGAGTATTAATGGAAAGCTCAAGTCAGAAGATGAGGAAAATTAGAGTCAAGCAAAAGAACAAGCCTTCTTCAGTGGGCGGCAGAAACAAAGGCATCCATTAACAATGGACATTTCACATTTGGGGCCAATAACAACAGAGTCCATGATAACATTCCCTATGAGAAGACACAGCCCAACTATGTACAGACAAACCTTGTAAACATGGATTTGGCTTCAAAACTTTGCTGAAAGGACCGTACCATGACATACTTTTTCTGTTGCATTCCAGCTACATGAGGAATATTTTTCAACACAATACATTTAAAAAATGTGATCACTTGGTTTTATTGTTCCTGTCAAAGCAGAGATTGCTGAGTAGTTTTACTCTCTGCTGGACATAACTCATTTCTCTGGACGGAAGGAATGTATTACTTCTACCGCACTGCTGACTAAATCTATGAGAATAACAAATTACTCTGCATTCAAGCAGGGAGGCATTACCTTTTAGACAAGTCACAAGAGAAAAATGGGACACGATGATAACACAATCTAACAGCGGCATTACATTTTGCTTCTGTGGCATTTATTAGGCATTGTGAGGAAGGATCTATAACATCTGTTTGATCCAGAGAAAAAACAGAAAAGTATTTTCTGTATTCTTTGGCTTTGGACACATGGAGTTTGTCCTGCCACAATAGATAAATGAGATTGTAGTGCAATATAGCAATATAGATATGTGCAAAGATACCATATCTAACACTTTAAATTGAGACACTTGTTATTAATGAAAACACTTATTCTGAATTTGATGCATTCTGTTTTTATTAACATTTAGTACAACTTTTTTTGGAACTGGAGCGGAACACTGTAACTTTGGTTGGATCCAGCTGTAATCATGTTAGAGAAGCAAAGATGCCACAAATTTACCAGATGGTCAAAAAAAGAAAAAAAGATTAAGGTAAATACTTGGCACATCCCTTTAAACGTTTCATGCAACAGTGCACGTTCACAGAAACAGTGTTTAGAGCCCTTTAAGGTGTTTCAGGGTGCCTCTGGCTATTCACTTCCTGTCCAATGACATCATCATTGTGTCCTCAGCTTGGCCCCACTCGCCCCGGCATTACGATATCATGCCTTCTATTTCCATTGATATCTTTGGTTGACCTTTTGCATACAGAGATCACACCACCACTGTTTACAGATCGTTGAAGCTCACAGTTCTGTCATGTGTTGGACTGCTGAACATGTGTGTGGCTAGAAACTGAAACCCTTTGTATTTCCCAGGGACAACATGCTCCTGTATTGCTTTTCTAACCCCGGCAGTGAACTCCTGCTTCCGCTCTCCCACATTTGCCATTGTGTCATCGCAGAAACAGGCATGTGTTTGGGTCACTTTCACCACTCTTTACTCTGCTTCTCATCCCTCTAAAAGCCATGAGCATCCCTGTTAGGTTCCATGTTCAACGTTGTCATTTGTTAAGGTTTTTTTTTTTTTTTTTGAAACATCCACCACACCTTTCTCTGGGAAGCATTTTGAAAATCTAGGTAGGGCTGAATGTTACATCAGGTGATAGATTCAGTAAGCAAATTCCCCTGAGAGGAGCGATGTTTGGATATGTTTTGTGTATCCATTTAGACAGCTGCTGTTAATACTTAAGGTGGTGGCCTGATGTTTTTAGGGTGGGACAGACTGACAGAGACACAGAAACAGTTCAGACAGACTGGCAGTCATTTCTTTCTCATCTTTTCACAGAGAATTTATTTTTACTCAAACAGACAGCCTCAACCATGACAAACAGATGAAGTGAGCGATCAGATCTGTCTTGGGTCACACAGAGGGCTAATAGAAGCTCTAGAAACCAGAAAATTTCATGAAAGAGGACGACAGCTGGATGTAATGAAGCAGTGTGTTGAAGGGTAGGGGTCTAGAAACTAAGGTCATCCAATTCGCAGAGAGAATAATTTGTCTGAGCTGCATTGTGGCAGATGATAGACGGTAGCACAGAACAACTACTTGGGCCAAACTGATTGAGTAGAAATGGGGTTTTAGTGCTTTCACTTGATAAGTGGAGGACTGAAAGCTGAGCGATAAAGGACTAGTCGAGTATAAAGTCAACTAGAAATCATATTTCTCTCATCTCACCTTTATCTTAGCCTACCAGAAAAGTTCTACACTGTATGGGGATAGCGAAAAGAAAATTTGCAATACAAGTGAGTTAAAATTTATTTAATTGTTTGACTAGTGCAGTGCCTTTTTGAAAACGTGCCTGTTGGTATGGACCAATTTATTGGCCTCCAGAACTGCTCATCAACACAAATTCACACTTGACCCTGCACTTCCTTGGATCCTGAGCAATACACCATCCATACCATACAAGTACTGGTGACACTTAGCAATAAACATCAGCTGGCTGTTTGCAGCAAAGAACTTTCCTGGCATTAACTTTATTCCAAAAGTAAAATCACTGATGCTTGAAATATTTTAATTATCTACAATGTAACATCTTCTGTCTCATTCTTTATCTGGTTTTGGATGTAAAGTAGCAAGCAACACATCATGCCATTCAGTGGTGTTATTAGGGTTCCTCTCTCAATATACTCTATCTTGGCTCCTCAGCAACACCTATCAAGTGTGAAATCAATAGACTGACTCCTTCAATTTTATTTTCATAATATATTCACTCCTTGTATTAAAATGACAAGACAGGACTGACAAGATTTCAGTAGCTACAGTAATTCCTTTTTTTTTTTTTTTATTAAATTACTAATCCATCAATAATATTGACTCAGTCCTATATGTAAAGTATGTAATGTGTAAGTATGTAATGTGCTGTGCACAGCCATTAACTATGTTTACTCATCACCAAATATGCTGCGAGTTAAAGCAGAACAATCAGTCAAAATAGGAGAGTGACATACAATGAATCACAATGAAAATACCAAAGCAGTAGTTCTACTGTAACAAGCATTCATGTCAGGGCCTTATGGAAGAACAATGATGATTATGAATGAGTGTGACCACTGAGCCTGAAAAGTCTCAAATGACACATTCCTGCTTTAGCATATTCAGTGTCATATCACAAGCTTGATAATGTGCCTGCTTTCAAGACAATCACTGATTTCAGTTGTGTAACACTGGAGAAATGGCATGAACCACAAGTAACACATACTGAATGATTTGTTGATCACATGGGAAGGAAAATGTACAGCCTGTTCAGCCATAATCGGGTAGCACTGTTTGGCTACTTTCCTTTTCTCCAATAAAAGAAAGGCATTACACTGAGAACTGACTGCTGAAGAACACAAGTAAATATGTGAAAGAGATCAGCCATTCAAGGCCATGAAGCTGAATCTTCAGTACATCAACACAGAGATCTTAATCAAACAGCCAGACACCTTTGAGCCTCTCAAATCAATTCCTAATTCAGCTGTTGACTCCCACCTCATTTGGGCTGCTCTGCTGCATATTAAACAATTACTGAAAGTTAGAAGAGCTGGCTTCATTGAAACAGCAATCAAGGAGAAGAGAAGTCAGAAAATGATTGCACGAGTCCTTTTACTAAAATGAAACCTTAAGTTGCTCTCAGGATAATTTGAATCAGTGAGTGATACTGAGTGTAGAAAAAAGTGAATTTAGTGAAGTCATTCTGAAGTGAAAAATGCTGATATTATCCCTAATTTACCAATATTTGACATTCAGTGGCACAGTAGGTTTTTATTTTGTAACATTGTTGAGATAGTAGAGAGTAGATCATGCTACTTTGACACCAGACAACAACTCATAGACCGCTGCTATATCATTTTTAAAATAAGTGGTGAATTGATGTGCAGAGACAGAGGGTAAGAGACAAAAGATCACTGAGCTTGAAAGTGAGTTCTACAGAGTGAAGAGACAAAGATACATGGCTTGAATATGAAACTGTAACTTGTTTCACTTTTGCAAAGCCAACACAACAATCACACCCTGAACACAATGTAAAAGCATAATAAACTTTATGACAATGAGCAAACACAACTTGGCTACATAATATATCCAAATACAAGGAAAGCCCACAACCCCAGAGAGGCTGCCAAAGCCATTGTTTCCATGTGGGCTTTGAGAGGAAGGCCATGGAAGGGGTTCCTGTCCCTCTCCTTTCTCATGCTCTCATGGTGACATGCTCTCACTTCCTCCAGTAGATCAGCCCCTTGTTGTGCTTGGCTATGCTTGAGCGCTGCGGCCTGAGAGAAAACTCGTACTGTACTAGTCACTGACTGCTGACATCACAGAGGAAATCTTCTCAGGATCAGCTTTCCCTTAAGGAAATATTATCATGGCTCTGGTTATTAAGAGAGAAATGTGAGTTCTAGCAAAACCATTAATGACATAGCAGATTACGTGAGAGGTGTGAGAATTGTCGATTGTGAATGCAGACTGTGAAAATGTTTAATACAGCACTGTGGAAACAAATATATTGAGTAGAACCAATGTTATAGCAGGTATGGAACAACTATGGGCCTGATGCAGAAGCCTTGGAGCTTGCCAATGACTCCATGAGAGTTAAGAGAATATGCAGAGGACCACCCGCATGGGCATCATTTTAATAACTTACTTTCCCTGATATAATACAACATTATCCTAATGTCAACACTGAAGCTAACCAAATATTTCAGTCCACAAGCCAGAAATGTGATTAACATCAGCATATTGGGCCATCCAAGAGGAGATATGAAAATCCAAAACCACGGAATAACAAAAGTTCACATCAGATATGGAAGATGATGTGAAAGTGTACAGTCAGAGAGGCACCATGTAGCCTTGGAATGAATGGCTGTTGACTCTGACTGAGACTCCAGAGGAAGAAGAGAAGTAATGATTTCACAAGATAAAATGTGGAGGATTTTATAACACACAAAGATGAACACTTACACATGGAGGTAATGTATCTGTGTGGTCGGACCTGCAGCATCTACTTGTTCCAAAAATAAGTTGCTTGTTTGTCAACACTTCTAAAATAATGTGTTTCCAAACAGGCAACTTTTAGGATTTCTTATGACATAGAATTTGCTTATGCCTGTTTGCAAAAAGATATTTAGCTGCAAGAAATATCTGACTACGACAGTAAAATACCAAAACTTTACTGAACTTTGCTTCGGCAATCTGTGTTTGTGCCTAACAGATTTTCATGTTTACATTACAATTTCTGATTACAGTTTGAGGGCACCCAGTTAGTCAAGCTTTAAGGATGAAAGTGTGTTTTCATTCATTTGACTCCCATCTGTCCCGCTTCAAAGAAACATTTCACAGCCTCTATCTCTAACAGGTGTGCGAAGGATCTCTTGACAAATCACACCCCCCTCAGTTAGCAGTCAATTGGCTGTGCTCTCTGACAGTAAGTAGACACGGTTGCCATGGCAGTCGCATTTGCATGGCACAAAAGACACCTGAGAAGCAGGGGCTGGCACCTGGCCAGGTTCATACAAGGACAGTGCGCTAGGACGCCTCATATGCACTTTGGCTCGAGGCTGCATTACAATTAACAGGAAATTTGAAGTCATTTGGATATCATTAAGGAAATGCGAATGCTAATACTGCTGGGCTACAAAGAACAGTGTAATGCTGTTTGTTTGGCTTGGCTTAAGGCCAGAAATAACCTAAAGAGAAAGATCATATATGAATGGACGGACCAAGCAGCTGAATCCACATGAATCATTAACAGCCTCATGCAACAAATGGTAGGCTATTTCCAAAAGCATGATAAATTAAACTGTTATGATACAAACAGATGGACACATAAGATTAAACATATTTACATGTATGTCAGTATCTGACATTTTTGGAACATCTGGAGGTTGTCATCTTAACAAGATTTGCCATCAGTGACCCAGTGTAATTTTAGAAAAGATCAGATGAGTTCATGGGACTTAGGAAAAGACTGAATGCTTTCATCACTGAACTGAAGAGGCAGTATTAAATGAGTCATACTGCATCGATGACATTTACTGCCTCTTCTCGAGGTGAAAAACAAAAATATGAAATAATATCCTGCTGTATTTTTGGGTTAGAGAATGGTTAAGTGTCTCTGTAGCAGCGAGGACACTATCCAACAAGGTAAATATTCAGTCTGCCTTACAGGTTGGATTTTGCGGCGTGTTATTAGAGCTGTCGTCTGAGGGCACGTCTAACACTTTTCACCGTCTGGGTCTGTGATTACAGGTCTATTTTAAAGCTGCCCCCACTCTGTTTGAGCTGGAACACACTGTTATCTCCAGAAAGAAGCTGTCACTGGAATGAACTATGGCACTGGCTAGACTTGCAATAGCACCCAAGAACAAAGGCCTCTACAGTCTATTCATGGGGTCGAAAACACAGTGACTGCTGTGTACAAGGCCTCCTCAGATAGGATGGTGGCCGAGCAGTGGCAAGGCACCAATAGTAAAAGGGAGTGCATATAGCATGGTGAATAGCTATAGAGTAGAGATCAGCTTGGTGCGACCCTTGGGAGGGACAAGTTACTCACACAACAGATATAGACACGATTAGTTTCACACACTAACAATGGAGCAGTGCACAGTGTAGGCCCTCATACAACAATAAAACTTCTACTAAATACTGTAACAATGTGTTAAATCTTTTAGTTTGAGATTCAAGTCCAAATTAATCCTAAATTGGCTTTTTTATAACCTTAATTCCATGACAGGATTTTTAATCAGCAAGCAGCAGACAGTAACTATTAATCATAACCAAATATCAGTGATCCTTTAAATGACATGTCACAAATTCTTGAAAAATAGTCTTTGAGAATTTGACATATTAAGTTATCTGTCACAGCTGGCTGAGTGCTGAGCAAGAAAAGTTTCTTCTACATCTTATTCCGTATGTTGTGCGACCTTGTAGCATGTTTGAACTTTGATTTGAGCCGCTGTATTTTTGAATTTAGAGACTAACGACCCCAAAAACAACAATCACGCACCACTGCTAATAGCTATAAAGCCTCACAGCGGGACTATGCATGGGTTACTGCTAATGGATGCTAAAATGACTAAAACGCCAGGGGGGTAGGAATTATTGTTGAGAAAGAAATGTTATTTTCACAGTAAATAAAACTGAATTTGCATCTTTGCATTTTAATTAACCTAACAATGACTGACAAGGCATTGATATACCCATTGATGTTTGCATCGTTTGCAAACCATAAGTTCAGATTAAAAACTAGTTTGGGTCTTTTGAAAGTCAAGTCCTCCCTTTCATCCAAACTCCTTCAAACAGTAAGAATTCAAAACCCACATGAGCTTTTTAAAACATAGCTGCCTTTTGCCTCCAGTCACATCTGTTATCCATCCAATTATAACACTCACCCAAGGACAACACATTAAAAGGATTCTGGAGGCTTGACAAATCATGTGCGTCAGCCATCCAAAATGAAAACTCTCATTTAAGGCACCAAAGCTTTGTTAAGTTCATCTCAAGTCAAAGCAACTCAGAAATTATGTAATTAAAGAATGAGGCTGAAGTGGGATGTTTGGAAGACTTCTTTTTGTTATCTTATCTGCACATAAAAAAAAAATAAAAATAAATGTTTTGCTGTGTATAATATGAATCCTCAGCACCTCATGGTTATGAGCTGATGAGAAGCCCTTGACAGCCTCTGAGACACTGCAACCTGCTACTGATCACTGTGACATTTTCCCTTGATGTCTGTCGTGTGGAGTGTGCAGCTAAAAGGAGTTGATTAATGGCACAACCTGAAGAGTAAAGATATCACAGAGTCAAATAATCAGAGAAACAGATGGTGAGAAGAAGGTGAAGAACAGAATAAAGGTCAGGTAGTGGGTGATGTTAAGAGGGATCAAAGGAATTGGGAAAGTGAAAGTAGAGATGAGGGCTGTTAGCTCAATCAAGGCTTCGACCTCCTTAGTATTCTACCGTAATGAATAGGAATGAATTATGTGTCTTAGCCATACATAAAACTAAAATGATGCAATATGTTTCTTTGTATTACCGAAAGTGATAAATGGTTTCATTTAATCACAACAAAGAACAGGCAATACATCTTAAAATACTGTAATGAAAAGGCAAGGAAAAACATCATCATCAAACATGGAGGTAAAGAAACCAATCATGCTCTCTACACTGGGGCAGGTCATTGCGTCTCTCTTTCTCATCTTGCTTTCTCCTCCTGTGCACATCCAGGGAGGAAACACAAGGTCTCTTGTAAGGCCTGTGAGTCCACATTATGACCCCCTGAGCTCGTCCATCACAAAGTGCTCCACGGACCACTTAATAACACGGCTATTGAAGCTAAGCCCAGCCCACATAGTAGACATTCCTCCAGAGCAAGAGCCCACGGATACGAGGAAATATTTAATTACAATGGGGCACCGGCCTGAGGCTGCTCCCCTGCTCTGATGCTTTGGAACAATCCTCCCATCAGCCAACCAAGGATCCTATGTAGAACCTGAGGTGATGGTGTTTCTGCATGACTCCATCACAGGTATAAAGATAAAAATCACATTTTAATAACTATTTGTTTGTCAGGTGGCATTTTTTTATAAGACGAAAGAGCAAGGAATAAACCAGAACTCTTGAAGAATCTTTTTTTCTTGCATGCTTCCACATTGAATGGAAGCTTTTAGGAAAAAAAATGCATTTGCTTTAGCCATGCCTAGCATATGACTGGATAAATCAGACTTGGTTTATATTAGTGAGCGGGTGTTTTCTGTGTTTCCTCCCTTTTTCTTCAGTCTCTGTGAAAAAGTATGAGAAAAATGTCAAGGTAACATGATGTGTTTGATACACAACTGGTAATTTGCAGTCTACGTATTCCTCTAAGGAGGGAGTGGGATATTAAGACAAACAAGGCAAAGCAGGTGGTGTCAGGTCATTACATTTAGCAGTACAATCTCTGGAAAAAGATGAAAGTCATACAAACCCTCTGGCATGTGCCAAATCTCTGGTGAGTGTTAATACAAGAAGACCTCATAGCAACCTAATCTGGTTACAATCATGCAATAGCATGTGCCGGTATTTCAAACAGTCAAAACAAAGTGCATTCCTCAACACTTACTTCTACAGGATGACCTATGTGCTTGGAACAAATCTTAAAAAAAAAAAACAAACAAAAAAAAAAAACCTTTGTGTCAAACCTGGGTCACATAGTATTAGTAAGAAATAGTTAGTGATAACCCGTTTGTCAGCACAAGATAGATAGTGCTTTTAGATTATTCAGATGAGGTTGCATGTGCACAGTACACATCCTGTCACAAGAAAACATTTCTAAACTGCATGTACTTTTCCTTTTAAACTAAATCCAGTTTGTTTAATAATTGTATCATGCTAATACACTCCATTACTCACAATCACTTTGGAGACACAGGACTATTTATCTTGTCTGTGTGGTCTGGCTTTTGTTTCTGCGATGTCCGCAATCTAGGAATTTAAACCATTTACTACTCTACTAATGTAGCAATTATTCCAATATTTAAAATGCCCAGAGCTATTAATGAAACGTCTGATGGAGCTGGATTGAGTGCTGGTGAGTCATTGCATTGAATTCTACCTTAAGCCCTAAAAAGTGAAATCAAATGATGAATCAAAGCTTTACAGCTCAGGCTTGTTTCCAGATCTCATTTCCTCGCCCATCTGTTCTCTTTTAGACAAGGTTTAGTGAAGTACCGTCTGTATCCAATATGGAAGGAGAAACACGGAGATTCACTTTTGCACAACCCACCTCAAATATACAACAATACATACAGCTTTTGAGGACGCCTTAAGAGAACAGACAAGTTTCCCTGTCATGGTTCTGATAAATTCAGAGAAAGATATTTCTGGCACTTCAGTAGGAGACATTTTCTGAATAGCGAAGAAAATGATTGCACCATGTTGTACTATGCTGCAGGGCACTTTGTTCTTTCGGCTTTGAGACACTGTCTACTTTTCGTACGATTAAGACTAAAAAAAGCTTTGGCGTTTGTTTGTTGTTTTTGATTCAAAGGACATGCAGTAGCTTTTTGTCAAAGGGGAAGCATATCTTATCATGCATAAGAAAATAACAGTTAAGAGTGCGTGCTTGTTTGTGCATGTGATTGGTTCGTGTACATCAGGGGTTGAATAAGGGTTAAGTTAACAGTTCCTTCCATGTCCTGTATGCAGACAGGATTAGAAGCCTACCTGAAAAGCCCTCTCTGGATTACAGGGCGGTCCACAAAAGTTCACATATTTGAAATCTATATTCTATATAACATTTTAAGTTTTTCATGGTGAGGCTAGGGTCCCTTCTCTGTGAACAGCAAAGATGAATAATGCTTTAAAACTGACCTTTAACTTCCTATGAGACAAACAAGTAGATGAACCTCACTGCTTCACCTGCCATTAAAAAACTTTCTTCAAGCACAAGACACACAGGCTCTTGACTTATGCAAAGTTTTGAGTTACATGATGAATGTGGCATGTCAACATTGAGGGCTACATGGTAATGAGCAGCTATCAGTCTTCCTAACAGTGACAGGCTCCACAAGAACGCCTCAACAAGAACCTCCTCCAGAAATCCAGACTACAGCAGGATCAAGGTCAAGAAGACATTAAACTGAGTCACAAGTGACATATAAAAAAACATCCTCTTACACGGAACAGAAGGCTCCATTAAATATGCCCCTTAAGGAAAGATAGCAACCCCTGAGGTCTTTATAATTGCATTTTTAATTCCAGAAACCTGGATTTCTTTTCCACCAACCATACAGCTAAAATGTGACTGTAATAGGAGCCAAGGGGATGTCATTCTTTGCCTCCGCTGGAAAGATTTTTCCCCCTCATAGCAGCTCCGAACAATATCCTCTGTCCACATTCACATTGTTGATCAAAATGATAAAATAAATGAAGTAACCTGATCTCCCAAAAACGACGCAATGGTGACAGATGTGTATAATTAACAGGACTGTGTAGCACATTTAACTGGAAATCAGTAATTCACTGAGGGGTCATTCCCAACAAATTATTTGTTCAGTAGTTTAAGTTAGTGAAGGTTAGCCCAAACATGATGGGTCACAAATTCCTAAAATTTATAGCAACACCCTACTGCACCAGGAATTCAATCTCCTTTTGCCTTTACTCTGGCTTAATCCATTAGTCCTGTCTCACGGAACAATTGGTCAAAGTGGAGAGAGGATGAATAATTCAGAACTCATTACAAAAGGGTCATGAGAAAGAACAAAGAGAGGGTGATCTGACCACATAAATGTATACAGTTATATAATAGGCACACATTTGTGCAGTGATATATTAAACAAGGGTGCAGTGTGACACATGGCTCTGGATCTATCTCTAATGGAGTTTGTAATTACAGTCACAGCAGACGTTTGTAAAGAATAACTGCAGTCAAGGGCCTGTATTTATGACCAAACAGTACAGTAAATATAAAGGAAGACACCTCGGGAAATGAGTCTTACTTTAATGTGTGGTGTAATCCTGTGTTATATAGTGAGGTAGGGTCCTGAGCTATTAAAGACAGTACGAAAACTGAAGGTAGGGAGCATCACTGCGTATACATGCACCAAGTGTATTAAGGAGGAAAAAAAGTAATGACCCTTATGGAGTGAAATATTGGGAAAGCGCACCAATGTCAACAAAAACAAACCTGAAATCTAGATCAATACTTTCTTCAAGTATCCAATTAGGCCTGTTGGCTCACTGACTGTATATTTATATTGGTATCTAGAATAATGGTGTCTCGTTATCCTGGGGACATGAGAAAATGTGTTTGGGACAATTTTGTACATGAGGATGTACAACTATCACTTTAAAATGACACACTGAACTAGGCTGACAGCTAGTAGAGAAAGTCACACGTCTGTATGGAAAGCACAAAAAGAATTGGACCTTGTTCCTCACATCTGATTAAAAGTCTTGTGTGCAAACATGCAAACTTCCCTAAAAGTGTTTCCTCTTTATGTGCAATATCTTAAACTTAAAATTCATCTCTAATGTAGAGTTACAGTGTAATGGCTGTATGACTCGGGGGTCCAAACAACGGAGTGAGAAAAGACATTGAATATGTTTGATTGGGGCCTGTCACACATACAAACGCAACCACACACATAAAAACAGTGTCACTGAAGGGCACAGACTGCTGCTCTGCCAGGATGGATCCCGAACATGCAGGAAGTTTGTTTCATTTCTTTCCTTAGTCATCAGATTTCCATCTGGCCTTTCCATGGATGGTTGTTCCATGTAAGAGGAAAACAGCTGGTGGTTGTGCAAATGATATTACAGTTTGATATAATTCTTCCTTTCCTTTCCAAGTGTTAAGCATGAGAAAGACAAAAGGAAGGTAATTTATTTGTCTTCAGCTAATCTTGTTAGCCTCACTAGCAAGTGAGATGAGCAATTTCTAACAGTTAAACTAAAAAGGAAACTTTTAAAAAATATACTCAGTTTTCTGACACCATCTTCCAATTATTCATAAATACAAGAAAATGTCTAACAGATACACTGTTTTTCAAAGTGTGTGTGCCTGGCATCCCACTGGTGCACAGCATGTACCGATACAGCACTGTCAGGGCATCTGCAGGGGTCTGTGGGGGTGCTAAGCCATGCCCTTAATGTGAAATACCAGAGCAGAGCCCACCCAGAGCCTAACAGAGGAAGTCTCAACAGTGGACCTCCAGAGCCCTGTAGTCTGCTGTCACCAGGCTGTTCAGCCATACCGCTGCCTGGAGAGAGTGAGATGCCAATGTGCCAGTCCTCATCCTATCTAACCTTTAAATTCAGATGATCACTAAACTTCTTGTTGCCAGTCTGACTGTTTGGTCCCTGAACACCTGCTATGATAAAGTTTTGAGTATTATGATCTTTATTTATATTTGGAGTGAATATTTTTCTAAAGCATACCCTACAGTCCCTGCAGTACCAGGAACTGTTTGTGAAGTCTAGCACATTACTGTACTGGACTTATCATTATGCCTACATCACTATGTGTTCTGTGCAGAATTCTTCCCATCTTACAGCATGCAGTATCAGCCTGTTTGCCACAATGAAGATCAATATATTTGTAGCATATATATAATATGACATGCTTTTTACTTTGAAAATGTATAAGTGACACTTAATATACAGTATCTGTGTTTACTCTCAAATTAATTATTATTACTATTTTATTCATCTTTATTTTCTTAGTTTCCTTTTCTGGAATTGGTGATAAAATAGTACATATATGATGTATAATACTTTAAAATGTTCTATCATTAGCGGATTAGTTTAAGAAGGCAGCCTTTAGAGTAACTTGTCATATCAGTGAATTTCCCCCCATTAAAATCAGTATCAACTGTAGACCGTATATTAAGAATAGCGGAAAAACTGTTCAGCGACTTGAATTGTCTGTTAGTACAAATGAACACTTAACAAGACCAAATTGTTCAAATAAACTTTTATCAAATTAAAACACGCAGCGAAAGGGTTAAAGTCCATGACAGTTTAGATGTACACAGAGCTATAGATAAGCATCCTTCTGCTTTGTTTCTCTCCTGATGGCGGCTGGCCATGTTAGCAACCTGTCAATCAAAAATGACCGCGTCCTAAATAATAGGCTTCTTTCTCATCTATTTTCTTCTAAATGGGACAATTATTTACAGTTAACATCATATTGTCTTGGAGATGATTTTGAGATAAAGATTGAGACCATTACATTGCCACAAGAAGACTAAAAAAATCAAGTGAGAAGTTTTGTCACTTTGTATTGAGATTCACTAGGACAGGAGTGTTTCTGCAGCCGACATTAGTGATCTGTTGTAACTTTTGATAGAATCCAGGCTAAGGGCACTTCCACGTCTGCTTTGCTGGTTGGCTGGTTTCATCTTGAAAAGAAAAATCACATATCGGTCAGGATCTAGCAATTAAAAGTTAGATGAGTGTTAAACTATAAGCACAGTCATTAACAAATTAATGTATCTTATGACTAATTTTCCCTTTGCATTCTGTGACAAATATTCCCTATGAAGCTCTCAATCTCACTGATGTTTCCAGATGCTGTGAAAAAATTTAAATAAAAATGTGGTAAACATTTTGCCCAGCTGTTATTCACTGGCAGCTTTCCTGCACTTAATTGAAGGGTGCTGATGCCTTGTAAATCCAGGCATCTGAGAGTTTCATGTCTCCTGCATTTTTTGATTAAGAAGAAGGATTACAGGTGAGGAATATTCTTCAAACTCTGAGGCTCATAAACTGCTTCAAAATCCTTTGGATTATCTCACAAATGCATTGTCACCTTGCTCAAAACAAGGTTGTTTTTCTCACTTTGTGAAAAGATGGCATTTTGAAGATAAATGGTTTTCAAACAGACAGCAACAACAGGCAGCTGAGCGACCTATAATGGATGGGCGTCACACACAGTTGCACCCCCAGCTTTGTGGTCTGAGAGCACAGGCAGAGAGAGATAGGGTTGCATTGAAATGAGGAAGCAGCAGACAAGGTACTGCTCTTTGGGATAAAACTTTAACTTTAATGTTGACTTTGCAAAAGAAACCATCAAAGGACATACCAAGGTCAGACACACAACTCCAGTAGGATGTTTAAGGTACTGTTTACTGGATAGCAATTATTCTAGTTTATTTTTATCCCCTATTAGTCAAAAGTCACTTAGCGCAACTCTTATGACAGTTTAGTTTCTTTACTTTGTCTAAGCTCAAATAGGCCTCACTTGCTCCTAGTTTACATGGCAGACCACATGTCTTGGCTCCAGGCACTGTGATTGAATTTCTCAGTGGCAGCTCAGGGAAAGGTGTGAGGTGGTGGGTGGGGAGCATATGGTGTTTTTCGGTGTCCTGGTGAGGTTCACACCGGGCAGCAACTTCCCTACAGGGAGTGTTGTAGATACAGAGGAGGACTCCAGCTGCTCCTCTGGGGTGACCTTCATTACCACAATTAACATGCATGCCAGTCATAGGCACACTAAGCTGGGCTGGATGCTGCAGTATAAGCATGGGCAGAGAGCAGAAGGGCAGAGGGCGTGACTCAGCTGGCCAGTGAAAGAACTAATGAAGGAATGTTTAAGAAGTTGCCTCATCAAATATATAAAGAGTGAAACACAGCAATAAAAAGATAAACTAAGTCACCATGTATATATTTAAGGTGGGGTGTAGAGAAATTAGCTGATATTGTACTGAACATTGTAGAAATTAGACAACAGTTGAATCTAAATCAATATATATATGTATATATATATTGTTCTGTTATCAATTGTGTGATCACTGGTTAATACAATTATGAACTACTATGCCAATGGACACTGGTGAAATCATCAGACTCCACTGTCATTAATCTGGAAAACCACAAGACAGGCAGATATAAATTCCACCTACCACTTGAGCTTTCAGGGTGAGTGAGTCATTGTGGTTATGAAATAGGCACATCCCCCACCAATGTTTCGTTGCATAAAACCCAAGAAACCCCAAGACAGAATTGCACAGCTGCATTGACTTTTTAATGTCCCTGCAATATGAATTTCCACAATAAACATATTGCAAAATGCAGCCATATCAATGCAGAGACTCATAAAGCTGGCAGCTCTTGGTCCCCACTCTGCCTGTACCAGAGCTGTAATAAAGTCCAGCCCTTATTCCCAAATTTAACAGAAAGAAACACTGCAAGACGCAATATGTAGACACAGACCAACGTCTATCAACTGACAAGAAATATCCTTTGTTATTTCTGGAAGCAACACATGAAGCAAATATGTGCAGCTTTACAGATTTTGCAATTAGGCCGTTTGCATCATAATGTGTACACGCTAGCCTGAAATTCAAGGATTCAATTCAAGGATTGTCATTTATTAGTAAGTGCACAACAGCTCAAAGAATCAGTCATTGGCAATAAAAGTCTTGAATCTCATACTCCCTTCCACATTGCTCATTAAATGTGCATTAAAAGAAAATATAAGACTACAACATTTCCATTTTAAAGTATAGAGCCTAAATATAAACAAAAATAAAATAGTGAATAAAGTCAGTTAATTGTGTATACAGTGTTGTAATTCTTATAAGCACATGTAGCAAAAGGTCCGCCACATTTTTAGTGCAAGTTTCACCTGCACTTTAAGGCCAAGCTACCCAGAATCTGGTTTTAGGCGCAAAATGGTAGAATTACATGCACAATAGATATGAAGAACATTACTGAAGACAAATTAAGATCAAATTTGTTGCAAATTTCTCCAACAAAAATATTCTCACCATCTATTCATCGGCTGTCCATCCATCCATCTATTTATAAATGTGTACAAAAATGAGGCAAGCCATTTCCTAGATCTCTATACAGTTACACACATATGCTCTGACCTCATAGACATTAGGCTTAAATGTCTCTTCACAAATCTGTCATCACCCTTCAACAGTCTGACACACAGAGACAGAGACTTGGGTTAGATCATCTAAAATGCCTACAGTCTTGGTTAAAAGCACACAGTTTCTCTCAAAAACACAGAAATCAATAAAGACAAACAATCAGCTTATTGCACAACAGCTAATGGGCACTTTATTCAGGAACTTTTGTTTGTTATTCTAAAACTGATCGATGGAAGAGCAAAGAGGCCAAGCAAGGTGAACATAAGAGACCATTACCTCCAATTTTTCACTGCTGCTCAACACAGAGCCATTCATTTAAATGCCTCATCAGGTCCCTCAGTGCAGAGGCATGGCACAAAATAACAATGCTTAATTGGTCAGTGAGAGGTTCTGATTTGTACAGACAAAAAGGCAAAGCAGCATCAGACTGCTGTGTTGCTTAAAGAGAAGACCTCTCACATATGTTATTGATCTACCTGTATGATGGTTAGAGAATGAACACAAGACTATGTATTAGAGTATGGTAACTAACAACAAATGAAAAGTGTGCTCTTTACAGTGTTAATCTCATCAAAACAACATTAATCAGGAAACAAATATTTGAGATTTGGGGCATTATAGGGAACATTATTTTCACTTATCAGGTGTGTTTCATATGCAGTGAAAATAGGAAAAGTAGACTAGAACTATGAAAATATATTATTAACATAATTGTACGATGTACAACAATTTATATTGTTCACTGCAAATGTTGTCTTTTGGCTTGCAGATTAAGCTCATGCAAATTGCCATTGATTTTTGATGTGGGACATTGCTCAAATGGGGACCCAAGGTCAAAAGACACAATCTTTAAACATACTGGTAGTTAATATTCTACTTGCCACTGCCCTGGGCCTAAACTCTTTTATTGAACTGGCAGCCGAGCCAAAGTGAAACTGCAGTGGTGTTAGTCTCTGACGTGAGATTTGGCTTCTTGTCAACGAGACACTTAAAGGTCTAAAAGGTTCAACACCACTTTAGTTTCTACATAAAGCCAAAGGTGACACATGAACTAGGACCTCAGGTCAATCCATTATGAAAGCATCAAGCATAAACCTGTCAATTCATCACTGAATGAATTAAAAAAAAAAAAAAAGAAAGAAAGTGGTGACGTATTTGATGGCATATTGGAGAGAAAACAGCCTGTCCTCTTAGTTGTCTTCATTATGAAGCACTTCTCACAAAAAAATAGTTTATGGCTTTCCAGTTCAAAGAAAAATTATTATATAAAAGGAACTTCAAGAAACAAAGATATCATAGACATGCACAACCAAAGATACGTTTACTGGTGCTTTTTCTGGACCTCAAAGGGAGGGCCGCATTTATCTTCCTTAACTGCAAATCCAAAGACTACAGCTCATCATTACAACAGATAAGAACCAAATTGAGGAAGAAGCTTGAATAAGGAGGTGTGGGAGATGAAGACCAACAGATGTTGAATATAACAGAGAATAAATGTCAAACAAGAAAGAGGGGATAAGAACGATGAAAGAGGGGGCAGAAAGAGATGGAGAAGTAGATAAAAGAGCCACCGCAGGGGATGACAGGGAAAGATGAAAAGATTGAAGTTGTGGACAGAAGTAGTCATATCTCTTTAGCCCCCAGTTGTTCCATTACAGTTATGGGTTACAAGGGACGAGAGAGGAATGGAACGTCAAGTCCATCTGAACTTTTATCAATGTATTCAAAGGTCACAGAGCAGGAAAAAAGAGTCAGAAAAAAAACCCACAACAGCTGGGTGGACTCCATGTCTCAATCTGCTCTGGAAAAAGTGTTATCACAATTCCTTGAATTCATACGTCAACTCTGAATGAGTACATATTAAAACAGAAAGTCGGCATGATGTCACTAACTTGTTAATCAAAAGGCACTCGTACAGCAGTATTTTTTTGGGACAGGAGATGCACATTTGATAGAGAACAGTCTTTATATTATTTTTTTTTCTGGGGATTATAATCAAAGTTCTTTGTTTTGATTATTTAATTTCACAAGTCTGATAAGTCTATCATGTTCTTTCTCCTGGCAAGACCTGCATCCCATTCCATGACCGTCATGAAATGCCTTGATTAAAGAACATGTTGTTGGAAGAGTCACAGCAGAACGGATCGTGTTTAAAAGACATGGTAACGCCTGCCAGTTATGAGGAGGAGAGCTAATAAAAAATGTTTCACTTTTGATATTTTCAAAAAAGCTGGAAGATGATGACTCAAGCTATAAAAATGATTACAGGAATTTCTATTTTCAAGCTTTCAAATTTCATTAAAATCCACAGACACTGTTCCAGACCCTTCCGGCCCCATAGCAACTTGGTAAAAAGAAACAATGTGAGGCCAACACTTAAAATAAGAGTGGATGGAAATGTCCAACCTGAAACCTTAATGTTAACCAGTGACCATGATAAATATTAGGGTTCCAACCACAATCACTGTGAAGCTACTGTATAACTGATTTACTGTTCAGGGAGGCTTGCCATAACTTAGTGAATTATTATAGCTCCTCAACCTTTGTCTTAATCTCCACACCAATAAGACACATCCATACATACGCATGCTCTATGAACACATAAATGCCTTAAATACTTCCAATTCATTTATTAATTATTTTATATACAACTAACTAGGTGTCCAAACAAGATTTTTATCAGATATAGGCAAGAAATGTGATCAGGTATATCTGGGGCTCTAAAGAGTTGCAGATCACCCATTTCGAAAATGAAGTTGTTCAAGGGATTTTAAACCATCTAACAAGCTTCTTTGAAATGTTTCACTAGGGTGAAAGTTACAAGTGCAAACTGTTGGCCAAAGTCTGCTTCTCCTTCTGTGACAATAAAAACTGAGTCATGCTGAGGCATATCTGAATAATGTCTCTCTGAAGACCCAACTTGAATCTGTCTTGACCCTGATAATTCTCAAGATTTGTTACTGGCAAAGGGGAAAATCTTTGTCTGAAAAGGCCATTTATTCTAATCTCAGAACAGGCCAGCTTTAATCTGATAGCCGTGACAAAAAGTGACAGCGCGCACATCTGTGTGTGAGGGACAGTACTGTCATGAGTGTCTGTATTTTCCAAAAGTGGGTCTGATGTTCCCCACAAGGTCCAATTACCCAGGCTCAGTAGATTGCTGTCTGTTTGCATCACAGCTGATCCACATCTAATGCCTTGATCTAAGCAAACACACGGGGCTGCATTCAGAAAACAAACAAACAAACAAACAAGCAAGCAAACAAATGCTCTTATGCCACCTAAACAAAATAGCAGTCAGAAAAGTACCACCATGGAGTGGCTCACCTATGTAGCGTGCCACTGACGGGTAAAGGATAAGAAAATGATGTTGAGAAGTTGTAAACATGTAAATAGTCTAATGTAGACTGCATATTTCTTTTAAATTGGTGAGAGGAGTTGTGGGCACTTGGAAATTTTATTTATTCCATTTAATTAATTTTTTTGTAAACTAAAAAATAAAAGACATTTAACTTTGTACTGTTGCCATGTAGGTGCAGGAATTTTTGCAGTGAAAAACTAGGCCACAGTGAGTAAAATGTGACAGGAGTAACCTGCACTGAAACTACGTGGGTTTAATACAGAAAAATAATAAGTAAGAAAAGATGCACATTCACTGCGTAGTGTGTAGTATTGAATCCAACTCTGCATTTTGTCTTGTACACTGCAGCTGGTGTCTGAAGATCTGCTTAGAAGGCAGAATCCATCTCCATTTTGGGGCTGTAGATAAATCCACTCTCCCTTTAAAGAGACTGATAGAGTTAATTCCAGATACACTGGCTTAGCAAATCCATGTGCTTCACTTCAAAATCAATACTAGCTGCTTTAAAAATGATATAAGCATCATCAGGCTCAGCCAGCATGTAAGCGTGGAATCAGATACGGCTCTGAATTCATTACATCTGATGGTATCAATCCTGCTGTGCCTTATTAGAAGCCCTCAAAGAGAAGCTTTTCTTACTTTACTCCTTTTAAATCATCCTTGCTCTCTCCTAGAAGGCTGGATTCAGACAGCATGCCTCTGTTCGGCATGCTGTCTGAATCATTTCCGAGGTGAAAAATGAAAATTGACTTGCATATAGAGAATAATGAATGAAACATCAGAAGAGTGTCACCTGAGCTAAGCTTTGGAAAATTAATCATATTCTATTAAGGTGTTTTTTCATCAGAGGCATCAATAAATTAACTACTGATATGAGCATAATAGACTAGGGAGAATACATATTATTAAGAGTTTTTCTGACATCCTTTTCAGTATGTACAACAAGCTCTCTTTTTGACAGGAGTTTGCCCTGATTTTTACTGTCCAGGTTAATGTTATTTATTGTGGTATACTCCATCCACAGCCTGCAACAAATGAAAGAAACAAGCATTCTACATGCATTCAGTCAAAATATCCAATTACAGATGAGATTTGCTCAAAGCCCACAAGACAAAAGCAGGATGTTCTTTAACGTCTTTAATTGAGTATGCACTGGTATGCAGCCTCTCAGAAGCATTGAGAGGCTGCATACCAGAGGAAATTCATCTGTATGATATGGTACAATATGTAGCAGCAACTTCCTGTCATGAATGCCCAGTTTGCGAATAGACTGAATGACCAACAATAAAATGAAATGATGGTATAGCATCTTTAAATGCATCAGGAATACGACGTTCCATCGATGTCATCCTTTGGAACTGCCGAGGTATCAGTTTGTGGCATGACTAATGACTTAAAAAAAAACAAAAAAAAAACAAGTTGAATGCGGAGCTGTATCTCAGCCCTAGCAGACAACGATCATGAATTGCATAGATAGAATGAATGGCTCAGCACTTCTACTTAGTATCTTTATTTATACCTCATAAATAGGTATGGTGGGGGATCCTCGTATTAAATATATGCTTTTCTAAAATATACTTCAGCATATGCAGTCTGCTTTGTTCTCTGACGACTGGGCTGGAAGGAGAGAGCCAAACAAATATTTACTGTGCGAGCTGCAGGGGATTTTCTGCAGATGAGCTTAATCAATAATTCTCAGTCTGTGCCTCGATCCCTGACAGGCAGTTAACAAGCCACTTCCTCTCCCTGAGCAATAGAAACACAATTTTATAGGAGGGACTTGGGGTTTAATATAGATGATAAAGCCATTTTCATTAT
This sequence comes from Hypoplectrus providencianus, assembly GCA_028566105.1. Lineage (NCBI taxonomy): Eukaryota > Metazoa > Chordata > Actinopteri > Perciformes > Serranidae > Hypoplectrus > Hypoplectrus providencianus. Next base: position 8,247,934 of record JAOWBC010000248.1, on the reverse strand, counting down.
CTATTTTACACATTCATGGAGACTGATAAGGAAAAAACTTGGGTTAAAAATTCACTCTTGGTTGGCAGCTGGAGGAGTCAGATACACCTCATATTGAGATCAGTTTACTTAGTGAATGACAGTGGACATATGTTTGCTTTGTGTTGCCCAATGCACTTAAGTAATATTAAATTAGACTTAATTCAATAATTCAAGAAGACATAAATCATCACTTGCCAAATACTGTAATTCTAATGTGCCATGGATACGCCATGTTCATTTATGTTCCCGAAATCTTACTCAGTCAATATCTCTGCCAAGGGGATGGTGACTCTATCTGGCTCATATTATGAATCACACACACACCCTCTTGCTCTGACTACCATAAAGACAAGATATTCCAGTGGGAGATAATGGGTCAGCTAGAGGGAGCAGGCCCACTGCAGAATAATAGAAGGTTTCTCTTTAAAGTTTTCCAGCCAGGCAGATGAGACCCCAAGGTTAATGCATGGAGTTACCAGTCTTCAAGCTCTTTGTATGTAAGTGTTTGTGGTGCTGGCTCTGATACAGAATGCTTTCAGCTTTATTAGCACCATAATGCATGTTTACACGGATCTGACAAGAGACACAGTGCTGGGTAAGTAAAGGTGGATGTACTACTAATACTGTAGAAAAAAACAAGGATATAGAGTACATGTCTACAGAAACATTCGGCATCACAACTCATCTGCACAATCTGCCTCTTGAGAAACTTTGGGACAGGAAGGGAAATGGGGGAGACACTGACACTTTAGATGTCTTTCTGTGTGCACACATGGTCAAAGGAGAAGCTGACAGTCTACAAAGGACATGCATAAATTGATCCGCTCCTTTGGTCCAGGCAGATATTTTATTATGCACCACTTGAAGTATTAGAAACCTTTCTGGCCATCAAAGGAAGTGTAAATCAAGACAAGTCACACGTCAACACCAGCAGGGTGTAGAAGAAACATGTCTCTTAAGCTCAAACAAACAACTCTAGAGATACAGAGCTAGTTTGAAGAGAACTATGCTATCGATAATGTGTTTTCACTGTGGTGCGCATAAGTCATGAGGCTTTTACTTCACCCTCATTATGTTAAATTCTAAAGCAGTGGAATAAAGTGAAACAATTAGACTGTGAGATAAAATGCATCAGCAAAGTAATTTCCTGATCATTATGCATCATAGCTCCACCATTCTTTGATGGACCATTACTGTATGGCAAGGAACACACTGAGCCAATTATTATTCTTTCCATTCCACATCTGAACAAAAAAGCATTTCTGACTCGTGTTACATTTGACAAACTCAAGCATGGTAGATTAAGAACAGTAAGAGCTTTCCAACTTTTACTTTCCATTTCAAAGACTCCTTCTTTCCAGTAAAGACTATCAGAGGTTAGGACCCTGGAGATCTTTCCCTCCCTCTCTGCACCGACATCTCTGTCTCTTCTACTACCAAGAGCTCCTCCCTGTCTCCTCTTTCAGTCTCAGTGCTGTACTGTATATCGTACTACACAGTCCTCCTTTCCTTCCAGCCAACAGTTTCAGATAGTCTCTAATAATCAGATAAGTCTTCCATGACAGGCAGAGTCACAGAGGGACGCTTGACTGAACAGATTTACGGGCTGCACCTGTAGATTAAGACAACAGAGATGCTGCCAAACTCAATATGTCACTTCTTACTATTAAGGTTTATCACTCTAATTCTAGAAAATGTAGAAATAATGTGTTTTCAGCCAAATAACTTAAAAAGTATGGTGCAACCATATATAATACTATTGAGTTAAATCAGGTCAAGTCATTTTCATTTATATAGCACAGTAAAAAAAAAAAAAACAAGCCTGTAGTTTACCAGAGGGGTTTGAAAAGTAAAAGTAGGGGGAAAATACAGATATTGATCTCTTTCACAATGACAAAATAAATTTACATGTATAAAACAAGCCAGCAAAAACAAGTGAGTTTTTATCCTGGATTTAAAACATATGATGGTAGGAGCTGATATGACATGTCCAGGTAGGCAGGTCCACAATTTAGGCCTGTCACAGAAAAGTCATGATCACCTTTACACCTTGAATTACTATCAGTGATATAAAGAAGAGGCTAACATTTGTTATGACCAGGCAGTGGCCCCAGTCACAAGCTACATTTGAACTACAAAATATGAATTTCTTTCTTATTTGTTTAGTTTTAGTGTCACTCCCCCCTCTAATGCTTGTTAACATTAAGTCAGTAAAACAGGCATTTCGGTGCATCATGGCTGCCAAGTCTGAGAGGGAAGTACAACTATGTGTCTTCATCATAACAGTGATACGACACACCATACTTGACATTATATAGCTTAACATATCAAAAAAAAGAATAAAATACAGATAAGATCCAAGTATACCACACAATTTAAATGTAAAGAATAGTATATGATAGATTTAAATAAAGTATTTGATAAGAGGTTGATATTTTTTTTAAGTGAACATCAATTCTTGTAACACTGCCCATAGTAATAAAAACAACTGACTGTACCCAGAGTTCTCAAATATGCCATCTGGCTGCATTTTTAGCCATTTGCTTTTCAAACAGCTGGATGCTTTTTGCAGATGTACCAAAGTTTTGTCAGCCAAGCAGATGATAAATTGTACTAGAGGCATGAAGCCAGGATGATTGTGTAGTGTCAGTTTTCAAGCCAAGACTAACTTTGGTAAGTCCCTGTATGCTGTTTCTCATCCAGCAGAGAGCAGGTTGAACTGTTGAGTGAAGGGCAGCGCAACAAGAATTCCCATTAAACTACAAAACAAAACAACAGCTACTGTTACTGTTAGGAGCTGCTACTGTTAACGAAACCACCTGAAACCATCCTTCTACACTCAGTCCCCTTCATTCCCTTCACTCCACTCCTGATCTATTCTATCCTTAATGATGAAGTCCATTGTATTGATCATCTACTTCCCCCTGCTTGCAAACAACAAAAAGGACTAAGTCGCTGCAGTCAAACAGAGACAGGTATATAAATTACTTGACTACACAAAGCATTCTGTTTGTGCCTTTGTAGCAGCTTGAAGGACGGATGGCATTGGTCTTAAGAAAAACATTACCAAGCTCCATACTGGAACAGCTTTCATCAGAGAGTGCTGTGGCCTGTGAGCCTTTGTGTTCCTCCTGCAGCATATTCAAGAAATGTGTTGCAACTGCTGCTGGCAGACACCTAACACCGAACAACTTAATGTTTGTAAGTAAACTACTGCCAGTAGATGTTCGGCCTTATTTGAGGAGGCGGCTAAAACCACATGCCCTCACAGTCTTAACCTGAACGCAAGTCAGTTATAAAAATGATTATGGAAAAGGATATGGCTAATTTAGACAAAATATTTATTTCATTCAAACATCGATCCCCCACATCCACAGTAGCTATGAGACAAACAAAAGTCCTGTTTGTTCAATTACTGTTTGAAGAACAGACCGTTGCACAGAAGAAAAGGAGTGGAGAAAATGGATGAAACAGCTGAAAGAGAGGCTATAATTTGCAAGGGGGATCCATCCTGCAAATATCTTGTTGACAGAAGAGAATTGTTAGAGAGCAAGAAGTCCACAACATGACTTTGACTTCATTGTTGTGATGGCAAAAAGTTTGCCTCTCCAAGTCAAATGCAGTGGTTGAAAGGAGGCCAAGTGCTGCTCAGAGGATCCAGGCATGATTGAAGACTTGAATTAATGGGCTAAAGAGACGGTCTCAAGAGTGTTGAGGACACAATCTATGAGTGCTGTTTTCCAGGCCTGAAAACTAATGAGAACAACCTGTTTCCTCAGCCACCCCATCCTAAGATCACTGCAAATACAAAAAAGATGCATAATTAATTACAATCACATTAATCTTGGCATAAGGCCTCCAAAGGACCGATTAGTATCCGCCCACCCAGCAGCAGGTGGCTACTTTTTCCATTAATCAGACATCTCCCTGACCTAAAGGAGGACTGTTATTACCTCCTAATAGCTGTGACAGAAAGGAAATATAGCTTTGTAAGATGTCTAGAATTATGACACACTGCCAGGACATTTTGTAATAATCAAGGAATGTCAATACATTGTGAAATAAGATTTAACTCTGTTGCCTTGTTTTCAACTCAGACATGGATCATAAAAATATTTTTCTTCATATGAGCTGTGTCCTTTCAATATCTTCAGAGACAGTTTTAATACCGCCAAATGAAATGTGTTGGAAGTCCATTGGATTGAGTAACAAAAGTTGCTTATTAAATGTTTCATTGTGAAGTCTCTCAGTTTGACAAGAGCAGGGCATCAGCTAATTATATGGATGGCTGACTTTTATAAAGTCTGGGCTCTTCGCTCTTTTATTACAGCTCTCTCTTCTTTCCCCCTCTCCTCCCCTTTCCCTTCATTTCGCTGCACAGATGAGAGGAAGGGTCTGGTGTACAAGAATTGTTTGCACAAAACAAAAGCTGAGAACACCAGGAAGATGACTTCTTTCAGGTACGCAGGGAATTGTGTTGACACGTTCTTTGTACTCTGACCATATGTATTGGCTTACTAATAGGGCGCAGTATCAAAACCATATGTGGTGTGGTCCTCTTCCTCAATAATTACCTCCTCTATGGTCCCAAAGTGGCCACATCACCTCATCTCCCTAGGCCATTCCCTACTGTCGTGTGCCATCAAAACTTCCACAACATTCAGAAAAACAATAACCGTACACCCCAGGAAGAAGGCCAGAAACTTAACCTCTTTCCTCGAAATACTTCTGTCAAAACAAGAATAAGAAGAAAGTCATGGAGCCTTCAGGTTCATAAGAACAACAACTAGCTGTGTTGTTGTAATAACCAGCTAGTGCTGTGAGGGGACCTCCAGGTGGGAACCCCCAACACAGATCAAACACTTTTCTGATAGTTGGAAGTATTTGTCAGTATTTGTCAGTCCAATGGATTAATGGATTATTACTGAGTGCTCAAACCACTCCCTTTTTAAAAAAAAAAGTTTTAAAAAAAAGTTTGTTGCACACTGAAGGTCTTAATCGTTTTTAAAACATTTGAGGAGCAGAGAAATATAGACAAATTCAAATTAATACTCTAATGTAAAGAATCCACATGCCAGATGATTTAGCCACAACAAAGGACCACACACTGTGAAATCATTTGGTATGAGTGATTTCACAGTGTTGATTTCAGGGATTTAGGATCTCACAGAAACTTGCATCATCAAACGTGACTTTGGAAATAAACAAACACTAAGAGGGACTGTCAATGGTTGTGCACACAAAACTGTGTATGAAGTCAAGACTGAGAAGACCAACCCAATTGGAAATAAAGTTTTATTTGTGGTTTTGGTGACTTTCCCAGTTTAGCTCGCTGTCATTAGGTATTTTGGGTCGCTGCTCAATATTCCAATGCTGCTCCTTTCACATTACAGGTTTGCAATTATAAAAATCAAAAATATGAAAATTTCAAATATGATTAATATTGAAGAATCCATATTGAGGAGATTTTAGTGGATAATGTCTGTAAACCTGTCATTATCATTTCAGGATAATTTAGACTGATAATGCATACAGACCAACCTGGAATTTGAGACAGTGTGGTCAGCATGAATGCGGGAATAGACAGCATACATTACAGTTAATTCATTGCTACACCATAACAACTAGCAACAACTAGAAACAGCTGGAAAAAAATAAAAATAGCAGCTGCAAACTAAAGCTAACTACAAATAAGTCCCTGAAGTCCAATATATTCTCCAGGCGTGATACTCCCAGTCCCATGCTTCATCACAACATTTCTATCTCCCATCTCCTCTGTGTCTCTAGTGTTACATGAACCCCTGTTCTAAACAGAGATTCATAAGGAAGGAGAGGAGCTGCAGCAAAAGAATCCAGTGAGTGAATGAGGAGTCAGTTTGGAAGACTCCTCTTCAGTGCCTCTAACATTCACGCACTGCCTCAACCACACCAATCATCAGATTCCTGCAAGAAAGAAAGCCTCCCGCTGTTTCTGCAGGAAGACAGCAAGAGAACCAAACACACAGACAGTAACTGCTGAAACTCTCACAGGACTATGGTTGACTTGAGAGGCCATCATGAAGCAAGATTGAAGGTGTGTTCTGTGAACCTAAGTGCTGTTTGCATAGGAGACAGGTAGACTGAGTTGGCCAGTGAAGGACAGAGGAGGGGCTGATGCAGGGGGATGATGGACAGTTTGGCTTTTGTATAGAAAAGCGTTGTGAAGTGATCTGTCAGAACCACTGGGGCATGTACAGATTTTCCAACATGAACACACACCCACACTCATCTCTGTAGACTGGATGAGACATTCTGGCCGTCTGTACAGAGGGAGGTTTTTGTATGCACAGCAGCACACACACCTCAGTCCACCTGCAGAGCCCCTGAGCCTTTCATCTATCCTGCTCCACCTGCTGTGTGCAAGTGTGTGTGCTCTATGAATGGGCGAGTGAAAGAGATATCAGAGACGATGCATACCGGATTATGCCACAGCCTCTGACTGCATGTCTTTGAAGTCAATGGGCCACACAGAGCTTTTCCTGGTATCCATTTTAAAATGTGTTAACACCAGGTGTACAAAGGATTTATGTTTGTACCCATGTTGAACTGTTGGGAAGTTCAATTTGACCTCCCATACTGCAGCATATTGCATATAATGCATGAACTTATTGGATCCATTCCTGGAGGCTGAAGTGCCATTGGACAGTGATAGGAACAACCCAGAGTTCTGTGTCATTCCAAACATCAAGGTTAGGTATATTGCAGCATTTAAAACTTTTTCTGAAAACCACAATTTAATATTAAGGCCCAGTAAAGTGGTGGTCAGAGAGACTTTTTAAAAACTTTGTTACAGTGTGTCCCACAGGATTTAGTTGTTTTAAAAGATATTTTTCAACACATTATACATTTTTAGTTTTTATCTAGCCATCTGCCCTTTTTATCATTTCTCCTCCTCTTACCTAGTTACTTCAGTGTTGCGCCCCTCTCCCAAGCACTTCTACGAGACCCTTCTCTTGGCCAATAGAAGACTTGAGGTAAGGGTTTGAGGGGGAGGCTGACATGATAAGAGGGGGCAAGAGAGAGGGGTTAGGACCGTTCATGTTTTCTGGCACAAAATGAGCTGAGTTACTGCAAGACCCTAATTAGTGTAGATAAAGACTGCCACAGCACACTGATACAAAGAGTTTTTGGTATGGATGACAGGCACACACAAACTCGGCATGCACACGCACACACACATACCTTAACAGGGAATGTGGTATTAGTGTCATGCTGATGTATCTGGTATATCTGTGTGAGTGGGCTGTATGTCTCTGCTCTCGGTAAATACTGGGAGGCCAGCATCAGTCACTGCGGCTACACTGGCCCTGTGAGAAACCCACAGAAGGCAACATTCTTCACAACAGAGCACAGACCACCCGCACGCCCACGCCTCCCTAAACCTCGTTAACAAACATTTGTCCAGACTCCCTGAGATGTTAGAAAAAGTTTTATCTGTTGGATGCAACTTGGAAGCTAAACCAAACCAGAAAATGTGCTGAAAGGAACTTGACTCAAAACAACCTGCACTTCTGGTAGGAGGATTTACCTTGTTATATCCACACAAAAGCCACATTGTGGTCTAGGTCAGAAAAGGAACAGCTATCCTGGTGTTAGAGTCAAATATTTTGTCCACTCATTTTTTAGTTTCTTTTCAATAAAGAAAATGTATTTTACCAACCTTGAACTTCATATCTTTTGTGAAACTCGAAAGGAATATGAAATCTGTTTCATGTTGCAGTTTTAACACCTTGCAGATCCTTATAAATATGCATCCATGGTCTCTCATTTCTGTTTCCATCTGGACTTTAAAGGATGAACTAACCTTGGCAAACACACCCACAGCCTACTCTGTATGTATATGAATACAGAAAGTCAGACTGATGTGTTCTTGGACTAAGTAAGCAAGGTCGTAACGGATCAGACTTTCTTAGCAGCTTAATAAACCACTGAGCTACACGACCTGCTTGCCCATCCATCTCACCATGTAATCAATAGCCATGAGGCTGCTGATGATGAATGGCGAGAAGTGAAAAGTGTGATACACAAACCGGCATTGTAACTGGAATTTACATTCAACATGCCTTTAGAGAAAACATGGACACTGGGCTCTGTTACTGAATGTGTATCTTTAACAAAATGAAAAGACAAAGATATGTGCTTGCACGTCATCTGGGAGTGATTGTGATGTCCAACTACAGCTTTAGAAAATAAATAATCCTTGTTTTCTACAATATGGTGTTCAACTTTCAACTGATCAGCTCCAACAGAGAAGAATTCAAACATCAACACAGAGACAAACAAACACTGCAAAAAAACACACACAAAGAGACACGCACTAGCGTGAGATTCTCAGCATATCACATATGTAAGACAGAGCCCACGCATAACATTAAACATGTGAACCAACCCACAAAATAACATGCCTGCATAAACACATTGTGCATGAATACACCCATAAAACATGGATGCCCACAAGCTTCCCACAGCAAATTAACATAAAGCATCAATGTGTGATTACATGAATGCAAGTATAATGGAAGTAATAATGCAAGTATCTGCTACCTGGAGTACCCCAAGACACAACTGTACATAGAAAATCTGAAAGCAAGATACTGTCAGAATAATTTATACAGGGATCTGGATAACCAGGTTCCTCTTGCTCCATGAAAACATCACACTGAATATGATCAAAACCAGGACATGGTTCATATACGAGATAATAGTGAGCATGTAAACACACTTAATGCAGCCAAACATTAGCATGTGTTCGTTACAGATAACAAGGACAAGCACCTAGGCTTACATCAATCAAGCAAAGCCAGGTAGTTGAAATCAAAAAGCATGGCATTCCTTAATTTTATTTTTTAAACAAACAAATGCCCCCCCTTTTCCTTCCACAAGGCCTGCTGGCAACCTGCAGCAGTTACACATACAAACACACGGATGTAAACACAACTGGCAAAAAGAGGTGTTAAAAATTCTGCAGGTTGCTTCAAGGAGAGATTGGACTGAAAAAGGAAGAAAACATGTTTTCCTTTCAGATCAGGAAAAATTTAATAAAAACCCCATAGACTAATAGGCTACTCCAGTGAACTTTCACTGTGTCTTATCTAGCTCCACTGGCCTCACATCTCTCCTGCCAAACATTCTGTGGGCGGTCCAGTGTTTCAGCCCTGAGGTCCAGCCATAAAGGCACCGCATGAAGCCCAGTGATCAAAGAGAAAGCTCACTAACCAACTTGGTCCATGTTGCGCTTCTGGCTTCGCTCCAGCACACTCCTATGTCATCATGACCCCTGATGTTGTTGTGGAAGCGCTAACATAGATTTGTGTGTGTAGTTGAGCAACTCTGTGTGAATGTGTATAAGATCAAAGGCTTGACGGAAATCTCATCTCAGCACAGACTCGGAGCATCTACTGGTCACAGAGGTGAAGTGAAGTCCAAGCAAGACAACAGACTTCTGACAAATAAGCCATGATCTCCTTCCATTAACTGTGCTTGAGGCTTTATCTCCTCTGGTCCTACAGTGCAAGTATTTCACTCGCATTTGCCTCCAGAACCAAATATGTACAAGCACAAACAAAATATTAAAACCGCAACCTTAACATGAATCCTGGCCAGAGGTCCCACTTCATATCAATGAATCATTGACATCCTTATTTCGAAAGTGAGTTTAATCATGCACCCAAAACATGTAGTAGCCTTCTTGTCAACTAAGATACTATTGACTTAGACCTTACAAAATAAAGCTTCCAATAATGGAAATCAATTTACTCCTACAGGGAATTTCAGAATATTATTGTTCTGCTTTGCTGACATTCAATTAATTTCCAAGACCTTGAAGCCAAATAACGGCTATCGATGAGCCAAACCCGCCTTGTTTTCCTGGAGCTGCATGTAATTCTGAAACAAAAAGCGCTGCTCTTCAAGTGGCAGCTGTCCAAGCCTTGATGTTCCACTGATAGATGTAGCTCTTTACCTAAAACAAAACGCCATGTGTTCAGCCGATTCAAAGACTGAGACCGAGCTCAAACTGACTGCTGTGGTTACAAGGTCAACTGCATAACATTCATAATACATGCCTGTGAAAGCAGTGATTTATTCCAAAGCAGATAAGAAACGCATGCAATTAATTCTCTGTATTTCCTGTGTAATTCAAAGGAGTTGAAAATCTCATGTTTTCCTGGTATTCAGATCCTGTACTGCATATGATCAAGGAACAGCAGTTATGCCTGGTGTTTCATCCCGGCACCCTGCTTGAGAATAAAGTGCCTGTGGCGGTCTCCACAGTACAGTTTCTTATGCTGTTGGCTTCCTTTTGCCATGACATACCATAGATTACATAACTCTGCCACTGTACGGCCCCTCATCTCTCACTATCTGCTACTGTAGCCATGAGACTGTCAGCTACCCCCTTCCCCCACCCTCTTATACATACAGTGCCTTCACATAGTTTACACACATGCTGAGAACTCAAAGCCGCACACACCAGCCTTGTATCTCCAGTGTGCTGGGAGGCGCAGTCTGTTTTCACACTCATGGTTTCGCTGCACAGTACATGCACAGGAATGAATACACACACACACAACTCAGAACAATGCTTGGCTGGCTTAAAGAAATGCCACATGACTAAGTGAACTACATAACAGTGCTTGCCTTCACTACTGTGCTCCCACATGTGATACGAAACAGCAGCTTAGTCAGGAGACTTGTTAGCAGACAACAAAAACTTTTAATTTGCCAACTAATGCAGCACATAAACTTGGGTGATTGTGATGATGGCTATCAGCTGTGCTGTTTTTTTATTTGTTTTAGAACATCAATTCGCAGCATATTGGAATTCAGAAGATAATAACTTTCAAAGTGGTCCCCCTTTGAAAATGACATTAAATCAACAAAAGGCTTTTCAGCAGATGGATGAAATAGCCTGATACATCTATTCGCAATGAACAAAGAAGGCAGTTAATGAATGGAAGTTATTTTTCACAATCCGACATACAAAAAAGAGCCTTGACTCACACTTACATTCCCCATAGACCAAAACAGAAAATGCACCTATTCAGCTGAATTATATAAGAATACAACATCCAACAGTCCCTTTAGTCACACAGACAGACATTAGGCCTCTCCATCCTCACAGCTCGGTTGGAGTCACAGACTGTGTCAAACTTATCTTGCTCTGACCAGAAGAGGCAGGAATCTGAGGTGTAAATCCTCAACTGATAGCAACTTTAAGGCAGTTTAAATTGGCTACCCTTCAATGCCTCACAGAGGATTTAAGACTGACCCCGGTGCAGTCGGTTTGTCTCTCTCACTCTCTCTCTCTCTCCAGGTGACACAGACACATACATACGAGTAATAAACTGCCCAGCGCTGCCACAGCTTTGCAGGGTTGGGAAAGAGAAGTCTTGCTGACACAACCTGAGGTTATATGTGTACTTATCGGATAGAGATTGGGCAAGTCTAGATAAATAAATTATTTGCTTAACTTATGTTCTACTTGTATGTGCAAGTTAAGTACAGTATGGGATGGTGAGAGTGAGTCAATAGCTAAAACAAATTATTTTTTTGTGGGAAAGTTTTCATTTCTTTAAAATGTCAAGAGTATACTGATGTTAGGAAATTAGGAGAATAACATCCATCAGAAGTCGCTGGGCAGACACAAACCAGTGACTCAGCACCAAACCCACTGGCCACAACAATTGCCAATAATATTAACAAACTATCAATTAATTAGATAATTTACAAAGCAAAAATTCCAAACAATTGCTAATTACAATAGGAGAAATTAAATGTTAAAAAGATAAATGTCTACATTGGTTTAGTACTTTACCACTGACCATGACCACTGTAAGTGTACTTACACAAGAATCTTACCTAAAGATATAATAAGATAAGATACCTCCAATATTCAGACATCAATGTCGATGGGACAAAATATGTAAATTGAAAGCATAACTTTAGGCTCTGGGAAATTACAAAATTACTAATAGACTAAACAATTAATCTGCACAGATTTTGGATTCAAACCAAATGTTCCACTTCCAATGTCCATTGTGTTATCTATTCTGCGATAACATTATTAAAAAAAAGGGTAAAAAAAAAAAAAAAAAATCAAGGAAGCTACAGGATCAGATAATTTATGCATTTTAATTATACCATGCAGCCTAAGCAGTGATATCCAGTGACTTTAATAAATGTTGGAGCAGCGGAGCTAAAACAGGGCAAAGAGGTGAAGGCTGTTCGGGACGTGATGAGACTGGCATAACAACAAGTGAATATCAAACACTCATTTCCACATCAAAGGAGAAATGAGTCACCATAAAACCCTCGGAAAACAGGGTCAGCTTTCACAAACCTGTAGTTAATTGTGACTTGCGCTTGACACAAATGGCTTTTATGTGTTTGTGCCTGAGCGTGTAAACAGCGAAACTCAGTGTTGAGTCGCTAAACTTCTGGAAGGCAACCTTAAAATTTAATCCTGCACAGAAACATTTTGCTGTACTGATATGAATTCCTCCTGGGCACATTTTGAACTTTCAGTGATTGGATCTGCTACTGCCAAGACAGAGTTTAATACACATTCAAATAGTAGGATTAGGAAATGTCATTGATCTTC
>JAOWBC010000248.1:8220367-8235173 GCA_028566105.1 Hypoplectrus providencianus | reverse complement strand
TTCTGCTGGCAGTGAAATTAATATGCTCTAGCTATTCTCCTTGTGAATAATATGCATGGCTAATTCAATTAGCAAGCACTATCTCAGCTAACGTTGAAATAGGGCAAAAAACAAAATAATTAAAACCTCAACAATTATTCACTTTCAGCGTAAATCTAATCTATTTAAAAAGGATTGACCTAAAGCCCAGCAGTAAATTGATTTAGCGTGTCACTCTATTGGCAGAGGAAACGTAAACATGCTCATCAGTGTGAACATTAGTGGGCCAATTAAGGAAGACGTGCTGAAATGTAACTCTGGGTCACAACAGCACAACCAACAAACACTTTTCAGAAAGACAAACACATTGCCCTTTAAACACACACTACAAAAAACAACAGCATAAGCAGAGAAGACAAGAAGAGAAGAGAAAGGAAGAGAAGAATTGTTTAGTTGTCCTCTGACCTGAGATGCAGATGAAAGTCATGTAGTCTCCCTGACCACCAGTTGCCAGGAAGGGGATCTTCTTCTTGGTCCTCCGCTTCACCTGCACAGCAGCAAGCATCTTCTCATCGTGGGGTATGAAGACCTCCTTGTTGATGGCAGACTTGGCACTCATTTCTGAAGCAGGCAGGAGTGAACAGCTGGCGAATAGTTTAAGTGGACACAATCCACTTTTTCTGAAGAGGAGAAGAGAGTGGCAAATTAAATAGCTAGAAATGATAGATCAGGCTACCTACTTGCAGTAAACAACTTCTCACTTGCTTCTTCTTATAGCTGGCCCATGTTTTAGGATATACAACCTTGAAACTAATGAAATAGTCCCGATAGAAACTGCAACTGTGTGGCTGATCTAAAAAACAAGGACACTGATTGTGGAAAAAAGATGATGTAACGGTTTTTTTGTTTTTTTTTCAAGAGACAGACGTCTCAAAGGCCACGGTCTGAATGCAGCCAAATCTAATTTGATGTCTCAAATCAGATCTTTAAGACAGACACAGCCACGTTTGTGAGAAATAGACCATCATTTCCCCCTCCAAATGTGGTGAGACGCAAATGTGGTGAGATGCAATATATTTTCACTTTGCACATGACCATCAGGTGCACCGAAGGCTCACTACTTGTACTTGCGACCCCGCATCACAGGTTGTATAGTCATGAGCAGTTAAAGGTTTGAGGATAAAAGTATACAGGATTTTGCAGGAAAAATGCAGATATATACTGCAATGCACATTTTTCATACCTTTTAAAAAAAAATGTCATTTTTGAGTCAACCCTCATAGAAAGACACAGTGAGTGAAGCAGGAGAAGTCGGTTAAAGAACACTTATAATTGTAAAGCTTATGTCTTCCTTATATGCTCAGCCTCAGGCCAATCACTCCCCTCGGTCTCCAAAAGCACACACGCACACAGCCCATCTCAATTCATACACTCTCCACTGCTCACAGTGTAAAGCACGTTAAAGTAATGACAGAGGGAGTAAAAGGGTCCCAAAATGGAGAATGGTTGCATCTCTCTGTGCCTCCACGCTCCATCTCTTTAAATGCTTTGCCAATGTTCTTCTTGGGAGCACCACCACTCGCAGTGATGAAATGACTTCAGCTGAAGCTGTTAGGAGTACTGGTTAGTCTCACTGATATAGAACAGCAATCATGTTTCTATTATTATGAGCCAATGTCTGCTAGGGAATGTATTTCTATGTGACTGGGAATATACCAAGAGAGACACAGCAGCGTGTCTCATGGCGTCGGGGAAAACTGTGCTTAAATGCTGGATACAGTCATAAAGACGTGGGTTAATTAGCTCCAAATGCTCTCATGAGGACTACGGACTTTAATCATTATCTCAGCCACACACATTCACTTGAGATACACGCGTACTCACAATGACATACTGAACAGGCCACCCTGATGAAGCCATCCATCCGTCACTCTCAAACATCGATGAATAACTTTACCGTGAGGCAAAGCAAGCCAGACTGCAAAGAAATGCCTTCATCAAACCCGCATGCAAATAAATAACAGAACACACACAAATTGTTTTCTAACGGTGCAGCAAGTGAGCGCACAGCAGCAGCGAGAAGCAAGTGGAGTCAAAGTTTCATTCAGTGACTTTTATAAAAGCGAAAGCTGCAGGGGAACAAAGTTTACATTATATTACAGTAAAAGGTGCACAAAGAAAACTTTACTGCCCCCAAACTTAGTGGCTGAAAAGCTGCTATTGCTGACTGGTGGTCATTGTTACAGCAGGATTACGTCAGGCCAGCAGGAACCCTTCAACAGCAGTTAACATGAAAGCTTTGGACACAATACCTTGGTTACAATATAATACAATCTAATAAATAGCCCTGCAGAAAGCTGAACGTACATGACGCTATTGTTGTTTAAATATTTAGTTGAGCATGTCAGCTATGCGGTTATTTGTGAGACAGCATTTCATGTAGCTGTCACACTCAACTGCATTACAGGAAACATTACTGCAATGTACTACAGGGGTCAAGAAAAGGAGTAAAACCATCATTTCTCTGACAAAGTCACAAAAAATTTAACAATAACGGTTTCACAAATTATACTGCATTGTATTCCAATGCTCAAGTTATTGTGAACATTCCCTATTAAATGCCCAAACAGACATTTCAAAGGCTGCATTAGCTCTACAAACTTTGTTTTGTTCACTTGATTCTCCTTTAAGCAGTTTAATTGAATATCCTCCTCTCTTCTCTCTATCCATCACCGTTCCTCTCCCCTCTTTCAGCAATGCAAGACTTCACAGTAAACAAAAACCCCAGCCAAGATTTTGTGGAAAGTAATTAGAGAGAGGCTAATAAATATGCCTTTGGAATTTAAAGGACGTCCAACATCCCAACATTTTAGGCTAGGAAACAGAACTAAGCTCTTCTTTGAAAACATGACACCCTTGATCAGAGGCACAAAGTTGCTTTTCCCACATATCCCTCTGTCTGTGGCAGAAAAGCTCTTTCAATCAGGGGTACCATGTAAAAACTGTACTTTGAGCAGTGTATGCATTTCATACTGAGCACTGACGAAAACAGAAAGACCTGTACTGTAACGTACAAATAGTCTAGCACTCAAAGGACCCTGACACCATGTCCTCTGAAAATAAGAAGCTTTTCAATATCCTGAGGTCAGCTCTGAATGTGTCCACCATTTACATCATCACAAAGGATAGTGGTTTAAAACTGCTGAGTGTATAAGAGCTTACAGTCCACATAGATAAAGAGACTATCTGGGTTTTGTTGTTGTTGTATTTGGATTTTATATGTCCTTGTCTTGGTGCAAAGAGATTGCACATTTGTGAACTTCTTAATTATAGCATGTATTAAGGGAACAAGGCATGCATCATACTGTACATGTACGTAGGCCTATATGTTCTCCTTTATAAAAAAAAAAAAATACAAACAAACAAAAAAAACACTTGCTGCCGTAGATGAGCTAACTCCTTCCCTTTCCTTTTCAGTTACAGCATGGCACAATAAAGAAAAGAAAAACAGAGAAGCAAGGTTAATTGTGGAAAAGCCACTTGTCATGTTGCTCTGTGGAACAAATCACCCAGTGGAGTTCCTCTCTGTGGAAGCCCTAATCCGTAACATCTCTCCCTCTACTCGTAGCTCCTCCAGCTGAGAAGGAAGGCTGCCCACATCTCCCTGCAAGCTGTCACCAGGCAAAGGGGAGCACATATCCCCCCTCAGGTGGCCCACTGAAGCATGACGGGAAGGAGGGATAAGGGGATGGGGGATGCGAGCAAGAAAACAAGAAGGAGGAAGAGGAGGAGGAGGCAGACAAGAGCCTCTAGGCAGTGAAATGTAGCCAGCTACGATGCAAAGCTTATGGTTTGACTTTGAGCAGTCTTATGCAATGATCACAATGCAGGGCTGTACTGGAAGGAGCCAAGTAGCTGCTGTGGCAGTGAAAACGTACGTACATATATTTTACGGCTGCTTATCACCCCATTTCCAAGCACAGCCCCTTTCAAAAACACTTCATTAACTGTGGCTGTGAGTTGCAAACAGTCCAAGCGGCAGCACTGTTCCCTTGCTCCCTCCTGCCCAGTGTGTTAATGTGAAATCTGTTCAGTCAGTGCTCACCGCTCTCCTGGGACCTCATTGGAGTTGGGTTCTTTGAGTTAGCCACACAGCCACTTCTTTTAGCATCGACACAGTCTTGCTCTTCAGCCTGAGCTCACAGGCTCGTGGGAAGCTGCCACAGTAGCAGAAGCTACAGGAGCAGAGGAGAGCAGCCCAAAGGCAGGTGGATGATCCAGGCCACATCACACTGTGTCTCTAATTTCCTTTGGAAACATATATAAACTTAAGCCAAACCTTCAGTTGGCACAAGCTTAAAAATCCATCTGGGGAGGAATTACTAAGTATATTTACTGTTCTCATTTAATTAAAATGCTGACAGCTGACTTGGGAATTATTTAGACAGTGAGCCATTAGAAATCGATCACATAGATGAAGAAGTGGGCTATAATATGGATGTGGATTTGTGAGCTAAGGCAGACTGAAGGACAACTGAAACCTACTGTATTTTACAGCATTCATTTGAGATGCATTTTTACATTCTTCTATGTTAGGAGGAGACGTCTGTGTATTTCTCTATAATCTGAGATCCAAACACACACTGGACAAACTACCTTGTCAACTACGCAAAAGCCAGAGAACAAAAAGTGAAACCTCTGCAGACGGGACCTGTTTGTGCAGAGCGTACAAAATAACATTAAGGTAAGGAGTTTGGCATACATGTGTGTGCATGCATCAGAAATAGTGAAAAAACACATTTTTAAGTCTTATCTTCTCTTCATGGAGAACACCCATCCAGTCAAAGTGAGATAAAGCTTGTCGACTTTGTAAATCTAAGATACTGAGAGATTGGACCGCACGAAAGTTCCAAAATCAGGCCTGCATAACAGAGTCCAGTACAAACACAGCAGTGTATTGGACTGATGTTAAGAAAACAGAACAGAAAAGTTAGTTTGCTTTAGGGAATTGAGTATTTTTCTGACTATTTAAGAAAAAGGTCAAGAACAATCCATCACTATTATTCCCAAAAACATTCTAAATATTTACAGTGCATTTAGCCCCATGTCCAGTGTTTCAAGAGATAGCGACAATGCTATACTTAAAATGTTCACGTTCAGCAAACATTTACAGGTGAGCTGCACTGGTGTGTCAACAAGCATTTTTGGCTTGTGGTTAAGAAAGCCTACAAGACAAGGCACTGCAGCCTTTACCAACAGCAGAGAACAAGAGGAGAAAACAGTGTTAGAGGTATTACTTGCAGTAGGAGTGGAGAGTAAACATTAAGTGAATGATGTAGAAAAGAAAGATTTTGGAACATTATGATATCTTTCAAGATAACCAAGTCAAAGAGATCATATAATCCTTCTCTAAATGCAATTCATCCCCTCCTCCCACTCACATTTGACTGACTTTGGAAAGTTTCAAAGACAAAGCAGTTTCTTTTATTCTACACTGAACTCTCAAAGATGTCTGAAAGGAATAAAACACTTCGCCTCATCTGCAGCTTCTCATGCACATCTTTCATGTTGATTCGTGGCTCTGTGCGAGGTCTTGATTTGAAAAACCTCCCATAGTGCACACATCTTCATAGATTACATCTTTAGAGAGTGATGTCACACGGCAGTGTCATTTTGAATGAGTGGGATCCAACGCCGCCACATGAACAGATGGTGAATGTTACCTCTCATAAAATAATTGAGAGATTACACTGTCAACCCTGCTGTTTTTCTGGCATCCAAGCCAAACCGTGATGTATTGATTTCTGATCTCATTGCAGTACTACTGAACATGCACAGTTAAAAAAACATTTCTGTTACAGGTCACCTACAAGCATCATGTTAAATAGTAAAAGACAATAATGCAAATATTGTGTTGTACGACTTCGGGGGGTGCCAATATTCCCTCTATGCAGGGAAAACCCTGTACACATTCCAGTTCATGCTGAGGAAAAACTCTCTCTTGTATTTCATCAGACATGAAAGTTACTGAAAGAGAGCCCATAATTTTTGCAGTAGTTCTTCAATGTTGTACTCCAAATCTGCACTTAGGGAATCAAAAAAGCACTCTCTCTCTGTAGTAGCTCTACTTTGAGGCTGGGTTGTGAAATATCATGTTGGAGATTTTCTTTCCCTGAAATAACCTTGTACAGAGTGCAGAGTAGAACAGCAGTTGTATTTCTTGTTAATACTAAGTCAAAAAGCGAGCACAATGGTGAGACAGCTTTATCAAGCTGTGTAAGAATCCATGCCTGATTTAGACGTCCAAGTTTAGAGATCTAAGACCAAACCCCTCTGTCAGGACCAAATCAATGTGCTTGCCAGTCAGCAAAGCTCATTAACCCAGTTCTTCTGCTTCAGAAATCTTAAAATATGCTTATTTTAGTCAAATCTGCACAGTTGTTTTAGTGTGTAATGACAAGTTGAGAACCAATGAAGTACACAAGGCTGAAGGAGAAGGAGACTGCAATAATAAACAATATCACCAGGCTTTAGAAGTTTTATCATCTCTCCCAATAAAAATGACAGGCAGTGCTGCAACTCAACCATTTTCTCCAAATTCAGCATTTTGTGCTTTGTTTTCTTTGTTAACACTAGGCTTCTCTCTCTCCTCCTCATGCTGCATTTTAGCACACTCAGGTGAACAACAGTCATTTTGTCTTGTTTTGAAGACAGCACGGCATCTGGATCCCTAATGAGTCTTTTCATTCTGTACTGTGTGCAGGACAACGTTGGCAAGACAAGAAATTACAGGGAAGAAGGACATATAATTTAAATGTCTGAAGAAACTCCAGGCTGTGCACAGTTAAAAAGTCTAAACTTAATATAGAAGTCAACGGATTTTCAGATAATTTGTGGGAGAACCCATGTTAGCAACCATAACTAGCTCTGATGATGTTACGACTGTCATTTATAGAGCCATTTTATCCTCAAGCTAGTAGTTCGCCTGAAATGACAAACTGCTACCGACTACTACTTATGATCCTTTCAATACATCAATGTTCTTCACTTAATGAAATTACAAAAAATTAGACATACCCTGCATGGGGCCATTAATAAATCTGAGCATGTCAGGCTGCCTCACAGCAGGCTGCAGCTTCTCCCTCCAACTCTCCTTCATCTGTGTAACCTTATGTCAGATCCACAGTTATTTCAGTTGTTTACCATAAATTACCTTAAATTTGCATGTAAAAGTAAAAAGACGATTACAATTTTGACAAATTATTATCAGTTTAAGGGTTAAAAAATATCCTTTTATTTTTCAAGTGAAACCATATGTAAAGGGTTAGCAAATTACTGCATTCTGTTTTATTCAAATCTTCTTTCCAACTTTCTGGAATCAGGGTTGGATAATAAACTACAAAACACATTAATTTGTCATAATGGAATTATTTAACAAAATACCTAACAATGTAAAAAAGAAAAAAAAGAAAAAAAAAAAATATATATATATATATATATATACATATATAAATATAAATCAGCATCTTTAAGTGTAACCTACACTCAGGAGGTCCCATCCATTTCCCTAAGCTACTGGTTATATAGTGCCAGGGAGGCTTGGGCTTACTGTGAATCAATGACTGACATGCCAGGTCCCCAAATGAGGTTGTTTGTTATAACCCAGCAACTTACGGCACTAAAACATCTGGGGGGACTGAATAGAGGAAGGTAAATAACAGAAAAGCAAACATAAAGCACTTAGAAGCCCGAACTGCGGGGATCATTACCACACTGATTCATTATATACTGGGCAATGGTTTGAGGCATTCACAATGGAATGCAGAATGTAGAATTTGTTTGCATAGGGATAAGCTAATAGTAACTGCACTGTGTCAGTGTACAAAGGCAGAAGAAGAGATTTGGATACAATGCTTAGAGCAAAATAAGCAGGTAAACAGACACAAAACAGAACCAGCCTTGTGACAAATCCACAACTTTTTCCAATGGGAAACGTGATGCTTACGATGACAGCAGAGAAAGCATGCTTGCAAGGAGGAAAACTACAATTTTAGTGATTTGGATTCCACAGGGACCTTGTGTCTTGTGTTATTTTGTGAGAAACACAGAATTTGTTCCTCTTGTAATAAGATCCACTTGAGAATTAAGGATATTCCCTTCTTTATGGATGCCTTCAAGGATATATCTGTCCGCTTGGCAACAGGACAGGCTGAGGCAGTGGACACACAGGGAGGGAGCCAGCTCGACAGTTTACATTCTGCTGACTGTAATTAGACGCTGAAGTATGGGGAAAGGTATAATCTTATCTTTTATGGTGTGCCAGAGCAAATTAAGGCTGAACTCTTGCATAGTAAGAAGCAATATTTTAAAGTTAGTGGGTTAGTTAACATCATTAGGAGGCACAAGGGTGGGATTAAGAGCCTCAAAGCTTATCTGAACCAAACGTCCCTCTAGGTCTCAACCTGTCACAGAGATACAGCTGCGGAGACATGTGGTAATTGGTCCGCAGAAATACAGGCATTCAAGTGAAACAGACCTCTGTTTGGATACAGCAAAGAGCAAGCCCCAGCATTTTGGAGCCTAAAATATACCTACGATAAAAAATAATAATGATGAGAAGAAAAGTAAAATGTCAACAGGTTTCTTTTTCCCAGAAAAAAAAACAAGGAAAACATGTCTTTAAACCAAGTACAGAGCCCTATTTGTCCAAATATTGCTGATATTTAAATATTTTGAAGGACACTTTCAATAATAATGAAAAAAAGAAAAAACACTCCATCCCATCCAGCTAAAAAAGGATGATTTTGAAAAGATGATATTTCGTAAATACAATGATTTCATCTTTCTCAATTTATAAATTTGGGGCCCCAATAAGGACCACTGGGGAGGCTAAACAGTTGTTTGGTTTGCATATGCCTTGAGCCAGGTTCTGCTTTAGCACACAGAAGTACAAGAAAACACACATTTTTAAACAGAGCTCCAAAATATTTTCTGTTTTTGTCCACTAGGAAATAGTAACTGCGATCCACATCACGTATTTAAAATAATAACTATTCCATGGTCATTTATTATTATTACTATGTAATGATTAAGCTGTGACTGTGTTTCCTCCAGCGTCAGGGATGATTACATCTTTAACACTTCAGTCCATCATTACCGTCAACATCAGATTTCTTTGGAGACTTTAATAAGATATTAAATGAGGATTTCGTGATTATGTAAAGTGAATATTATGATCTTATGAAAGAAGCGTCTCACACTGCTTGGTGAGCAAACAGACTGATGACACAGAGGAACAGACTTCATTCAAAATACATAGTTACTCAAGGTGGACTACACCCAAATCCACTTGTCTGGTCTGACAGGAATTTCACAGGAATTTCACAGGGATATTTGCAATAAGACTTGATGCGTCTGCTGTGGACAAATATTGGACGATTGAAAGCTTAACACAATAAAGTAGCCTATTGCAGTGTTATTTTAGCACAGCCTTACTTTACAGACAGCTCTTAAACAAGGAGGCGCGGCTCACCTCCGTAAACACAATTAGAAGAAGAAAGAAAAAATACGTCAATGTTGGCTTGAATTATCGTTATTTTGTCAAACAGGTGGACACTGAGCTACTAATCACAAGCACGCGCGCAAACGGTTAATAAGCTAGACGCGCTCGCACTTGTTCCGAACAGTAAATTGTTTGAAAGGTTGTTGACGCAGTATAAATGTCTATCGCTTATCAATAACGCTCAAACAACACTTTATACAACAATTAAACTTTTCACCACTCGGAAAACTATCTAAATGTTGATTAAATTTTCTAAAACACAAGCACAGTGTGGAGTTAGCGTTACTTACCGATGTGATTCAAGCTTTTCCACGTGCGGTCCTCAATTCCTTCGGTTAATTTCTCCAGCTGCTGTCACAGCTCACCCACTTTTAGCAGCCGCTTTCTTCTCTTCTTCCCTGTTGCTAGCCGCACTTCTCAGACTAAACGGTAGCTTTAAGTGTTTAACATCGCGTCGACTTCACTTCTGCGGCAGTTGTTGGTTGTAAAGCTGCGGGTGGAGAGTTTGTTTTCCCTGCTGCCGTCGCTGCGCAGAGCCCGTCTGTCTGACTGCGGCTGAGTGTGTGGATGGGAAACCAGTAGCAGGTTCCCAGACACAAACTCCCCCGCCAATCACGTACAGTGTCACAGCCCCACGTAGCACGCGCTTCACATCTGCATGTTTTGGGAGTCTCTTCTAAGTGTGAATAGATAAAGAAGAATAGAACCAAACTGGCTGATACAGTATAAATAGAGGCTTTGTGTTTCCTAAAGCATTTTTGTCACAATTATCCACTAAAAAGCTGCCTGGTTGGGTTTATAGAATTAAAGGGGAATACCACCAAAATTAAGAATTCCACCTTGTTATTTGCATGATCTATGGAAGTTCAATCAGTATTTGTGTGCATTAGCTACTCTCTCTCAAAGCCAGAAACAAAAAAAAATCTCTTGTAATATCATTTAGTATAAATCCTGGTGCTGCTGTGAAACATAATAGTTGTTTTCTTTTTCTATATAGATACCCAAATTAGATTTTTTTTATTGGAGTGCATTCAATTCTGAAACATAAATTGTATCCATATACTTAGAACACTCCACTGGGGGCTGTCAGTGTCTATAACAGCGTATCCAATTCACTCTCTATGGAGCGGTTCCAGAATTTATACATCATAAAATTGAGTTGTACCAATCTAGTTTTGGAGTTTGGAAGAGTGTGAATGTTTACTAATTTAATGGTGCATGTCCACCATATGCAACCAAGATGGCATAATAAAAATCAGCTCCTATTCATGTATATTGGAAGCAACAAGTTAAGTGCATATGGTATGCTGGGATACCTGGAGGTACAGATCAAGATGATCAAGTAGTTCATACAAAACAGTTATTAAATTGGCCACAAATTTGTACATCAGTGATACATATCTAGCCTATATAATATGCAGGAAAAATGAAATAGCTATTGGACTGAAAATAAATGAAAACTATACACTTTAGTGCCCACCCTTAGATATGTCTGATTATAGAAGGCTCTGAGTGGGAGGAGTTCTAGGGCTTTTCTCCAAGGTCACCATAAAAAAGTTGCTGTACTTCTTTGAATGGCTTGTTTAGACAGGCCTACACACGCTGAACTTTTCCCAATAGCTCACTGCTGGATGCGTGGGAGGTGTCAATGTTCAAATCTGTCTCAGACTGCCAGCGGTGTTTTACTACCATCTTTTGTTTCTAACCACCATGCCAACAGAAATGTGTTCCCTGGGAATTCATACCCACACAGTGGAGCTGCATGTCTGTGTAATGTTGTGCTTGGCTGGTTGCAAGTCATCCAAATTCCCTCTCTAATTCCTCTCCGGGTAGATTTGGCTTCTTTTATAAACCCTGTCTTCATTTTGAAGAGACTTGGACAACGGCGCCTCATGAGAGATAGTTTTATGTGCTTCTGTTTCTTGCCTCTGGGTCTCTGCAGCTGATCATTAACATGCTGCAGAGGGGAACGATGAGCATTTAAGCCACCGTTATTTGTCATGATAAGCAGTGGACCTTTGCACTGTAGCATATGTTTGTGAGTCAGTTAAGAAAGCGGTGATATTAAATGCACGATCAAGGATAAACAAATCCACCTGTGGCTTACAAACAGCAGCCCTCTAATCAAATATGAATGTTTCTGATTTCCCTTTAAAATCTCACTGAAATCACTTTGCAGGAGTTTGTCTGGCTTTGCATTTTTACACTCCAGTAATCTGCTGCAACAACAACAACAAAGCACTCGTAAGATGTCATTTTAGGCACATAAGACAAACTGTATTAATTAACAGCAGATGTCATTCAGTTTTTCGCTTATGAATAAAATTCATTTACCAGCTAAAGCTCCGAGACAAATTATTCCCCTAATCCGTGATGCAGCCAAAAAAACAAAATCGCACTTGGCAGTTGGCACACCAATAATCAAATCTGAAGGTTCCTCATTGCTCCAGCCCTTGAAGCTTCCTCTGGATCATATTACAGTTTGTCTGGCTCTGCGATTCCACGCTGCAGCAAGCTGCTCAACCATCTGGTTCAGCATGTGGAAAGAGTTCATTTCAAGAATTTTGAATTGAAAACTGTTTTCTGGGTCTTCTGAGAGCATTTCTCCACACTTACCTTCAGACAACCCACTTTGATTTACACTCTTCTAAGGAGTGTAACTCTGGATGGAGCTGATTGTTTTGCTCCTATGGCTGCGAGACTACTGGGACAGCAACAAGAAGGTTTTGGATAAAAAAAATACTGAACTGCACCTCTGTGCTCCCCCACATAAGCAAACACTTTCCCTGTAATGAGTCACTATTTCCAGGTTGAGGGAAAGAGACACAGCGGCCAAAAAGGGAAAAAAGTGATGCATACACACACACGCATGCAACCACACAGGCACACACAAGCAGAGAGGGTTAAAAAGGGCATTAGCTGTTTCCTGCTGGTGAGTTTG
Organism: Hypoplectrus providencianus; assembly: GCA_028566105.1. Lineage (NCBI taxonomy): Eukaryota > Metazoa > Chordata > Actinopteri > Perciformes > Serranidae > Hypoplectrus > Hypoplectrus providencianus. The sequence continues at coordinate 8,222,691 of JAOWBC010000248.1, read as the reverse complement.
GGAATTCAGGCAGCTGGGTCTCTCTGGGGAAAGCCTGGTCCCTGATTGCTCTGATGAAAGAGGCAAAACACGGAACCAAGAGGGGATTTTGTACAATACGGCACTACCAGTCTCAATAACAGTGTGAAGAATGATTGCCCAACAAATATGTTGAAAGCTGGAAACTGCTCGTTGCTCTGTTCGAAGCTGAGGTTTGGATGTATGACACACCACAGAGGCTGAAACGTCCGTCAGGTTTTGCATACGTGGCTCAAAGTTTCTGCCATGTGTTACAGGACTGGAATTTGTGGGAAGGAAATGCTGGTTACCAGTCGCAGCTTTTCTGCTGACTATGCTTGAAAGTCTTTCACAAGCAACGACAATCATACTGTAAATTTAGAGCAGTTTTGGAATATACAAGATGTTTATTTTTACATGAGTCATTTTGTGAAGCGGCTGGGCTTCACTGATCTGAGAGCAGTTTATCCACTTAAAACTAATGCTCCTGGTATTCCCATCAGAGTTTCCATTTAGCAGCATTATGCAATGCTTAGTTTTAACCAAGTAATTTGATAAAAGGCCTTTCATGTGCTGATAAACAGTATACTTTCACTTGGCTGGGACTTAACTATACCTGCTCCTAAATCTAAACTGTTAATCACATTAACATTGCCAACTGTGAATTACCATAGAGATAGTTTTAAAAAATAATTTCCAACTTTGTTTCTCTTGCTTCAAAAACAAATGCATATGCTAACTAGATTGAAATCTTTACACACCAGGTGATGGCGCAGAGGGACGCACTACCACTTTTATCCACAGGTAATAAACACAAACCGAAAGTCACTCATAAATGCTTGAAATATCTTTTTTAAGCTGTTTTACATAATGTTCTGTTCCTGCCTGGGGCAGTGCTTCATCACTTGTATCTTGCTGGAAGAGTTAGAGTCAAATCTAAGTTACATTTAGGCTCCACTGCACCAGGGAACATTTTAAAAAACGTGTGCAACATTTTAAACACTTTTGAAACCAGGAGGGCATTTTCCACACTCCCAGTCAATGAAATATTTATATCCAAGATGCATCAATTTATAGCTGCTCGACGACGTGAAATGAAAATTATACATGGCTACCAATTAATTTTAGAGTCATTTCTTTTTCTGACACATTCCTCTGATAATTGTGGTTTCATTTTCATGATTTGTGACATTAATTAATAACGTTTTGAGAAGATACATACTTAATCAGTCAAGAAGAAATCACATTGTTACAATAATGTGATGTAAAGGGGTTAAAGAAATGTTTTTCCAAACTTTTCTGGACTGCATGGACCCTTTTCCATTACATCAAAGCCTTGGAATCCCGTTTTTATTTTTAAATATTGCGTCCTGAAACAGAGCTTGCTGGACCGACTAAAGGATGACTCCTTGAACACAATTAACACTTTTCCCCTCGGCTGCAGGAGGAAGAAGCTCCTGTCAGAGCTCTACCTGGCACTCCTTCTCCCTTGGCTCCATCCCTTTCTCCCTTCTCTCTGCACTCCCTCTCTCCCTCCTCCAAAAATCCTGGAAAACATAAACATCCTTCCAAGCTGTGACGTTAGCCAAGGAGCTGTTCAGGCTGGCTGGATCAGGCAGAACGAGGTGCCTCAGTCCCTGTGGTGCGCAGGGTAAACATGGAGATCTGACGATAGAAGAATGGAACGGTGCGAGGGACCCTTTGCTCCGACCACCGGCTGCCTCTCATCTCCCCACACGGCCAGATGCCTGCTTTGCACTCACACACTCCTCAACACACACACACTTTATTATTTTTTTTTTTCCTTTCAGCGTCTCACTGCTGCACTAATCAAACACTGAATCCATGTGGTTTGTTGTTTACTCTTCACAGTGTGAGGCATGAAACACACACATCAGACACTGGTTACAGAGCCGCATGAGAGCTCACTAGAGGGAAAAACATGTCTTTTTGCGGTCGAGCTGACATGCATACATTACTTCAGAAAAAGTACGTGTGTGAGGCATGCATGCTTTCATTTTTAGATTTTATGTGTATGTTCCAAGCAGGGAATCAAAGAGTGTGTTTGATTTCCTTCTATCAGAGCTGTTTGCTGAGTTCTGAAATACGTATCATCTCACAGCCGCTTGCTATATTAGTTTTTGCATAGCAATTCAAGTTGTTGAATTGAATAAATTTGCAATTTTCTGCATAGTTCAATATGGAAACTATACGCTATTTTAGGCCATAAAAGGAAATTAATGTTTTCTTTGTGTGTTATTTTAACATGAAAGCTCTTTTATCATTGGACCTACATGGATAAGCAATACCCATTTTTCCTTCACAAG